>OY740767.1:70524969-70682469 GCA_963513935.1 Aphrophora alni
AATCATAGTTTTTATCTACTGAATAGTTTTCTTTCTTTGTTTTCTTTTAAAACACCTTTTAATAGATAATTCACTGGTTTTATTTTTCAGTGTTATTTGTGTTCTAAGTTGGCAATGCAAGGTCCAACTGCTGTACTCTGACAGAGAGATGCGCACGTCACTCGACAAGTATTTTCCTGAAAATTCCGAATTTAGACATTTTTTCGTTCAACTCGCTATAACTTTCGAACGGCTGGTCCGATCATCAAGTTCCTTTCGGATTCTTCTTCCTTTCCATCTTGTGGGTCTTGTGGAACTTGATTCGTCGTCCTAGTACGCTTCGTTCGCGAGTTATCACCCTTTTTTCGAAAGTCGGATTTTCTTCTTTTGAACTTTCGAGATAAGTCCTTTTTCGAAATTCTTTTGACGAAGTTTTGTTCCTCTTCCACTATGACGAAAAGATCTGTTTGTACTTTTTACGTAGCTCACTTGGTTCTCGAGTTATACGTCCTTGAAGTTCCAAAGTTTTTGTCGTCATGTTTATTGTTCATAAAACCCCCCCCCCCATTATATATTATTATCTCTGCTTTGTTGTATTACAATTCTACATGCTAGATATACATAATTACATAGTTATACATCCCCTTTAACTTTAAATTTAACCGCTTTTGGGCTTTAAAGTTTTACTTTTGGTAATTATTATATCTCCCCCATTTTAATTTGAAACTTGAATCTAAGTACATATTATTGTTCCCTATTGTCGTCTCTTCAATTGTACTTATTATTATTTTTTAATATATCCCCCCTTCAACTCAAAAATTCCAAAAAACTCCCCAAGAATGACTTTCTAAGTCCATTCTCACTTGTTTATTATTATTATTTCATATTTTTTATTTGTGATTATTGTTACTTCCCCTCTTAGTTATGACTCTACATTTTTTGAATTTTGAATTTAACTTTTTTCCAAATTTTAGGTTTTTGAGCCCATCTAAAAACTTGAATAACTTTTTTGTTTTATATGATTCTAAATTTATTTGTTGATATTATTGATCGGTTGACTCTACTGAATATTTATTTATATTAATAATTTAGTTTTTTAATAGAATAGGAACGAAGGCAGATTGACTTTTCCTGTCCAAGCACGCAACTCTGCTCTTGAACCGGCGTGACGTCATCGCCCCACCTCGCCTCCTCTCTACTAGGTTTAGCGCAGGAATTTAACTCGCTTTAAATTTGACATTGAGACTAGTGACTCTAGTCAATCCGTCTCAACACACACACACACACACACACACACACACACACATATATATATATATGCTATATTACAAGTAATTTAAAGTACCATAAGATTTTGGACTGTGTTAGTTCATATTGTATTTAATTCTTCTCATATTTGTTGTTTACATCACTCTCCCCACCTTTCACATATACTGTATCAGTTTCTTTATGTACTTTAAATGTAACATACTAAATAAATAAAATCAACAATCAGTTAACAGTCTTTTGAAATTTGAACCTTTAAATTTAATGATTGATAATGGCCAAGTTGTTAACTAATATAGTACTGTGTATCCAACATTGAGAATATGTCAACTACTTATATTGCACGTGATCCTTCAATATGCTTATTTTATAAATAATTAATTAATATTTGTGGCCCTGTTGTTTTAATAGATTTAAAACTAGAAAAATACATTTTTCATAAAAAAAATGTGAATATCTGCTATTTTCTACTTTTTTCATTCTGGGCACATGTATTGCCTAGTTCAGTCTACTAGATTTAACATCTCTAACTATGTTCGGAGAGGGATATACATTTTGAAGTTCTTCACTGTGAACCATTCTTTATTCCCCATTCCTGTCTTTCTCGGAGCCAATTATCTACCTTGCAATTTTATTTTCAAAGACTCGTCTATGTTCTTCCTTTAATATGACAGTATACAAAATTTTAAAAACAATTTATTGCTTTTGGCTTGTATGGTATTTTTTTTTCCTAGTAGCATAAAATATAAAATAATACATTGTTGTTTAAACTAAGGTCAGTGTTATTAAAGTATTTTCTATTAATTTCTAAATTAAACTTATTAAATAAGTTTGATTACAAATTGCTGAGTTAGTTTAAAATACTCTAATAACTTTAGATAAAAGAAAGCTGTTTTTAAAACTATTGCTTTCCTATTCACTGTTTTTTTTGTATACAAATATAGGAATGTCTAATGTATATATAGTAGGCATGTATATTTTGTGTGTAAACTTATAGCTAATGTTAAAACTCAATATTTTCTAATATAAATTAAGGTAAATTTCCGACTATAGGCTAATTCAATAGCAAGTAATGTGTGTGTTTTAAGGCCCTGAATTATGTGTTTTTTTATAGTGGTTAAAATGTGTGTTTAATTTTATAATTTGGTGTATTAGTTAATGACCAAACTAACTGATATGTGAACAGAATTACACTTTGGTATTGATTTAAACTGGACTTTGCTTTATAAAGTAAAAAACAAATGAAACTAAACCAAACCCATTTGAGAGATCAGAATCTCATCTTGTAGAATTGTATTATGCACTGTTTGACTGTTTTATTTGATTATTAAAGCTTTACATCCATTTCAATGTTAGATGATGTATTAGACTCAGTAGAGACTCATTCTTGTGCAACGTTGAAAAAAGTGGAGAACTTATTACATCAATCAAAATATGTTTACTTCATTCAAATTTTAAAGTTTGAACTTAAGTCAAAATATACAAATTTATGTTTTATTTCCGAATTAAACTATACTTTTTACAGTTGTAAGTTCAAACTCATTTTTAAGCCATACTTTTACACACACACATATATATATATATATATATATATATATATATATATATATATATATATAATTCAAACTGAAGGGTTCAGTTTGTTTACAGAATGATTACGGTTCAGATCCATTTGAATTTCCAAATATTATACTGCTATTATCCTCTTTATATCACTTCAACAAAAGTATAGATGACATTGTTCTAAAAACAATTAATCGATGAAGAACTTATTTAAATTTCACAAAACACAATATATAAAGACATGCAAAAAACAGATTTTTTTTAAAGATAAAAATTAATAAGACAACTGTTATGTATCTGGTTGTTGGATAGATTTAATACATTCAATATTAAATGTAAGACTTACCGTCTACAATATTCTGCTTTTGTCATTTATACGACAGCTGTTTCGGATATTCCGCTATTTTCAAGTTAATATTCAGGTTTCTCTTTGTCAAACATAAATACTTTCACATAGTTATACATAAACACAAACACAAACACTGATTTGCACTTAATATATTCAAAATTTTTTAAACAAACACGACTCAAGTTTTTTAATAAGTCGACTCGAGTTTTTGTTGTCCCGGTACATACTGCGCGCAGGTGTGCATTATTTAATCGTCGGGAGTAGATGATGTCTTATCTTACTGTATCAATACAGTATTGTATAATGCATTAGAATCAAAGTTTAATTTTTCATTTAGTAATATGCTACTATCTGTTTTATAGTTCTTGTATATTTTGAACTGTTCTAACGCATTCATAAAATTTCCCTTTTTTATAACGATGTAATATTTTTAGGGTATTATTTATGCAGGAGTAACCATGGTAATTTTGGATTATGTGTTAGGCGAATTTAGATTCGATTCTTGTGAGGTTCACGATATGTTTAGCCAAAGAGATATGTTCTTCGAATCTTTTCTTAAATGACCTTCCTGTTTACCCTATATATATTTTTGGACAATCAATACAAAATAACTGGTATAGGCCTACTCCTGTGCCTTCAAATTTATTCTTCAATTTGCTTTTATTGTTTAAGTAACCTTGCAAATTATTTTTTGTTTTATATGCTACATTTATTAGTACATTCCTCACCATCTACTATAACCATTACCACCGATATGATTTGATGTTTTCATCCTCTGGAAGTTGCTAATAGTGACAAAAAGAAATTTGATTGAAAGAATGCTAATATTTAATTATCATAAATATTAAAAAAAAAATTGTTTTTTTTTTTTAATATTTGTATGTTATGACACTTCTTAAGACGTTCAAGTATTGGGAGATTTCCTATGTACTTATAGAAATCCAGGTTTGTAAATAACTATGACAATTGTTACATGATAATTTGTATAATCATGTTTTTTGAGTTACATCTGACTTCTTATTGTTAAAGATTAAAATTTATTTGACATTTTGAACTTGATAGTGATATAATTTTTTCCATCCATTGGCAAACTAATTTTATAAATGTCTTCAAAGAGTATTTTTTTAATGAAAATTTTTCTTGAGGTGATCTGAAAATAAGCCGTTATAAACCAATATTCCTTAAATTGAATAATCAGATATAATAACACTACTTAAATTAATATTCAAATATTATTTTGATTCATATTGTATAAATTTCAATATGTGGCCTATTAAGTTGAATTCAAAATTTTCTTAGGGAAATCTAACATTAATAGTTTAAAAGTTAAGTGGGAATGAAATACCATTTATATTGTTTCATTAATATATGTTTTCTTTTCTATATAAAGATGACATTGTTTTGAACAATGTGGTTATAGATCTTACCACTTTATACGTTAAAAAGAGAAAATAAATAAAAAGCTTATAATATTAAAAAGCTTATAATAGAATTTTAGTGCAAAATATGATTTTTAAATGTTATGATTTTAAAATGCTACAGTCTGAATTCAGATCTGTTAATCATTTAAAAATATAATACTACTATTGAAATAAGAATATTTGTTAATTTCCTTGAAATAGGAGCAATCCTTTCTGTATTTTTAACTTGAACAAACCATAACATACATTTATACAAATTAAAGCTATGACTCTTGGGGCCCATTTGATAAAATTGTTAATGTTTATGAATTTGTTCATGGATGAACTAATTGAGCTATAGCTAAATAAAAACATTTTAAAAAATCAATATATTGCAGTTTATTAATGTCAAAAATTAGCAATAACTTTATTTTTCGTATCACTTATTTTAAATTTAATAACTTTTTAATAATTATTAATGTTATGTTAATCCAAAAAAAAAAAAAAAAAAGTATAGATTTCAAAGACATTGTATGAAAGTATTAAAGTTAACAAATAAGTGTATAATGGTTCAACTTACTCTTTTAGTTTTTTATATAATGTTAAATTTACAGGTATAGTGAGTAATTCTGAAGCAGACATATCTGAAAGTGATACAGCAGAAGTGCCTCCTGTTACAGCAATACCTCCATCTTGTATTGAAAAGTTAGGAGCTCAAATGGACCAGTGTTTAGAAACATTTTTTGTCAAACTTGGCTTTGGTAATCATACATATGTATTATATTTCAAGAAGATTAGTTAAAACTGATATTACATGCATGTTGAATCACTAAACTGAAATTGTAATGTTTTAGCTGTAATCTTAAGTTTTAGGAACTTATATAAACATAACAATTCCCTTCTTAAGATGACAGACAGTTATTTTAAAGTCCAATAATGATATATTAATATATATATATATATATATACAGTATATATATATATATATATATATATATAAAATAAATATTTATTATTAACCAAACTTGATCATCATATTTTTGACTCGTGAGATGGCGTTCATTTAACTTCTATGTCAATTTTTGTTTTTATAAGTTAAAAATAAGGTTTGGTAGTACTAGAAGAATAATAAAAATGATCATCCTTAGATGACTTAGACATAATAAACTTAGAGTTGTTTTAAATAAAAATTAATTTATCAGTCTAGTCTAGTAAATGAAAATAAAGTGGTGTAGGTAATTTTTAATTAAAATACACTTAAAATTATTTTATATTATTTCTAGAATGGTGTGTTTTGTATCTTCAAAATGAAGCTTAATAATTTATAATGAATTAAAATTTGTTTCCTTACAACACATTAATTCAGGTGTATCAATGTTGACGATTGTATTTTATAAATTAAGTTTTTACAGTTATAAATGTGTTTTGTTTTAAAGTGTGAATCATTAATTCCCCTAATTACATTTCTGTTGAAGAATAATATTTATTTTTTATCTCCAACTGTGATTTCAGTGATCATTGTCAATTGTGTTTTGTTTAATTAAAATTCAGCCTAAGTCTTACTTGTTAAGTGATATTGTTCTGTTTTGTACTAATTGTTTGCTCTTTGTGTTTATAGTATGTGCAACTTATCCATGGCTAACCCTTTTATTTGGAGCTTGCACAGTGATAGGGTTCAGTTTTGGGATTAGATATTTGCAACTAACAACAAATCCTGTGAAACTGTGGGCATCACCCACGTCTCGGTCTCGCTTAGAGAGGCAATTATTTGACAGTCATTTTGAACCATTTTATCGTACGGAGCAAGTCATCATCAATGCTGTTGGAATAAACAGTGTAAGTTCATTCTGAATGAGAGTGATTTTTTGAAAACTATTTTACATTTTAGTTTTGCTTGTATTGCTATATATTTTATAATATTTATTTGAAATCTGTCACACCCATCATTCTGAATATATGCATATAAGACACTTTACCAAATATGAGGTTATGTTAGTATCAAAAAGCCCAAATACATCAGCCGCTGAATTGGACATAGTGAATCTCCAGACATTTAATAAGACTTTAGACGCCAAATTTGAATGAAACCTTTCTAGAATTGCAATTTCTAAAGCATTGAATACCTTGTTTTATCTAAATTTGTAGGTTATACATTTAAAATCTATGTCGTAGTGTAAACTCCAATATTAATTATAGCAGATGGTAACTAGTGGTATAATATTCAATTAGCTTAAAATAAGCTGAAGCAAAGTATTCGACATACACACGCACACGCACATGCTCACTCACTCCCTCACTCACTCACTCACTCACTCACTCACTCACTCACTCACTTACTCACACACTCACAAAATAACAGACAGCAGTAAAACTCACTTTCTGTACTAATTCCTACAGTTGCTACAATAATTACAATAAGTAAAATTTAGAAAAATAAACGGACATAGTTGGCATATATCCCAGAAAATAAAATCTACAAAACCAAAAATAACGAAATGTACAAAATGAAAAAGATTACCAATTTATAAGAAAAGTTTTTGACCAATAGACATAATAGATTTTTTACTTAACATCAATTGGATCATATCTAAAATAAAATCATTAAAATGTTTACAAACATATAAGGTGTTTCAACCTAGTTCTGTATTTAGACCCAATTTTTCAAATTCAACAAAAATACAAAAATATTCTTTTCGTACTTTACACCCTTAGGTAATAAATTTAATATACAGAAGAAAAGAAAAGGTTTTTTAATAAAACTTACTGCAAGGCTTTGGTACTATAAGATCATCTGCATTTCATAGTTTGTTCTACGGCTCATCCACAATTCCACGGAAGTTAAATTTCCACTAGTACCAGCCCAATTTTGTATACCATAATCCATACAACTTTGAACTAATGATCAATAAGAAGACCTCAAAACAACTCTAGGGCTTATTTTCCTCAAAAAGTTAAAAAATTTAAATCTAAAGTTTAAAACTGCATCTAACCTAGTTTTAAAATTCAATAAATGTTCTTTACATTTTATTTCCTTATAGATAGTAACACCCAAATACATTAAATGTTCACTTCTCTTAATATCCGAATATGCCATTTTACACATCTCTTTGTTAAAAATATAATTTGTGCAAAGGTATTTTATTTTGTTATTAAATCAAGTATTTTTTTTTAGTAAAAAGTTAATATAATTAATTTTTTCTATATTTGGAATCATTCTGTTTTTCAAGAACCACCACTTTATAACTCTCAAGTCGTGGCCAAAACAATATCCTCGGGTGTGTCTTCCGCATAACATTGAGCAGTGTTGTCTGTAAAGTAAGTTAATCTACTTTTAAGATTAGCATTACAAATCTTGTTAACATAAATGAGAGACAAAATTGGACTCAAAACAACCAAAATACACCAAAATTGGTTACTCCAAATAGAGTCCTAATTTTCACACATCAATCTCTTAAAAACATAATTATAAAACCAACCTAACACAATACCACATTTAAAAAGCTTGTTATTAAAAATAGTAGGCCTATGTGACATATGACAATGGTAGACTTGGTGTTCAGGCTGAATAAAAATGTTTCTACTTATTATTACGTAAAAGGTGAAATTGAATATGTTATTATACTATAAATATATAACATAATTGGCACAGTCAGTGGTAATTAACCCATACTATAAGTAAAAAAGAAAGTTATAATATTTACAATTAGAGTATATTATAAGTAAGTAACCTGAAGAAAAAACAACACATAACAAAATAAGATTTAAGTAGGGTATATACCGATTTATAATAAGAAGATTCATACATATTTGTTTTCGCCATTCCGACTACTGATTAATAATTAAATATATTATAAGACTTACCGTCATAATAGTCTATGTTTGTCTGTAGTTATATCACTACGGCCGTTTCGGCTATTCAGCCATTTTCAAGTGTTATGCGGGTATTACCGTTGTCTTAGTTTAAAATCAGAAATTACGAACACACGACACATAACAAACACACAAGTTCTTTAAACATTTAAAACATGATTGTAGTAGGCCCACTGTCACAACGCGTACTGTCAATGTTGGTTTCCTGCGCACGGTGGTAGGCATGGGGTGGGGTGGTTTAGTTCTTATCTAATTGCTTTATGATTGTGTCATAAATTGATGCGAGTCATTTCTGCTTGTGTATGTCTGTTAACATCTTTGAGATCCATCTTGCACACATTTTTTTATAGGCCAATTTGCCAATCAATGTTCATAAATCACAGATTGTGAAATATTAAGAACCATCTATTATGACAATTAAGACATGATGAAGCAACAGTTTTCATGAATTTTTTAAATCCATTTTATCAATAAATCATTTGTGATCAGTGATCGCCTACTGTTATGTTCTTCATTGTAAATGTTTCCTCACTCTTATCAAAATCAACTGTTTTATTTTTGTGTAATTTAAATTGGCCCATAAACGTCATAAAATTGCCAGTGAATTTTGGCCACCGAAATGTTTTTTTGCCATCAAAAATCGGATTACTGCTTGTACTTTACATTATTGGGATCAATAATTTGTAGTACTCAGTATAAATTGAGTACTGATGAATTTCGAACAACTAATCTTTACTAAAGTGTTATTACTAACAGATTGACTATTGATTTACATAAACATACTACGCTAGTGTCATCTCTTTGTATAGAGTATATAGGCGGCAAATACTAACTGGTTTTTATTATTTTATTTAAAAATTCAAATAACTTATATCAAAACTATTTTCTTATTGTAATTTATTTTAAATAATAATTTTAAAAATTGTTGATTATTGTAGTAAGTAATTTGTTGACAAATCTATGTGTGATATTTAATTTCATAAAAGTGGTACTCTGTACCTAAATTACATACAACTATTTGTGCATAAAAGACCCTTGACTATTAATATAGATAGTAAGAAGGTACTAAATAGCAACTATTATTTTAAAAATTCAAAGGACTGGTGCCAAAACTATTTTGTTATTGCAATGTATTTTAAATGATAATGTTATAAATAGTTGATTAATGTAGTTTGTTGAGCATCTATGATGTGTGATATTTAATTTCATAAAAGTGGCATTCAGTACCTATATTTACTTATAACTATTTGTGCATAAAAAGACATTTGGATATTAATATAGATAGTAAGAAGGTGTTAAACACCAACTATTGTATTAAAAATTTACATAACTGACATCAAAAATATTTCTATGTTGTAATAAATTTTAAATGATAATTCTAAAAAATTGTTGATTATTGTAATTTGTTGATAAATCTATGATCTGTGATATTTAATTTCATAAAAAAGGTGCTCTGTACCTACAGTTACATACAACTATTTATGCATAAAAAGATACTTGAATATTAATATAGTAAGAATATTGTATAGATAGTAAAAAGGTGCTATACAGTACATATAATTGTTCTCTGTTTGAATTTATTTGTTAATGATTGAAGTTCAATTTTATTATTATACATTTTTCGGACATTTGCCATCATTTGTGTGTTAAAAATTCAAAACACGACGTTTCGGGAATAAATCAATTCCTGTTATCAAGTGACTAAAAACTAAAGAAACTTATTAAAAAAAGAACTAAAATTTGATTATAATATCCCTATTACTAATAAACAAGCTGAAATTTTACCTGTTAAATCACCACAAGGGGTTGTAACCCGCTCTCGTGTTAGGAAGCTTAACACGTTAAGTGCCAAGCCAGTTGTGCCACTTTTATCATACAGTGCCAACTTAAATAAACAATTTCAATAACATAACCTGTATGTATGTGGTCTTATGGTTATATGGAGAACTGATTTTTTGAGAAATTATTTTACAAAACATTCAAAAAAATGAACGGCCGATCGGCCTGGCATGTCATTTTGAATACCATATTTTGTTTGGAATTTGACGTGTCGGCCGATTGGCCGACCACACTTTTGATTGATTTCCTAGGATAATTTTGGTCTGTGATGTTGGTAACACATGACTCAGTGGTGGGAAACGCGTTGAGTAACTGCACGTAAACATCAAGTCGGCATGGTTCAAACTGGAAACTGGTTCCAATTTTGTAATTGTTCAATGTTTTATACAAAAACATGCAAAATTTATTGTTTGCTTACCGTAATAGTTAACTTTTATACGTTTATTTTTTTAAAAATATAACAACTGTAGAATGTTCAAACTGTATATCACTTGTTTTAATGCAATAATCCATAATTCCAACTGAAAATTTCACTGTCGTACCGATCAGTACGACGAAATTAACATATTGTTGAGGTATTTTCTTTGGTTGTTACGCAACACTATTTAAAAATAATTAAATGAAATATCTACGGCTATTAGCTACAATCTTCTACATTTCACTTAGTGTATGTGTTTTCCGCTAGGTTGCAACACTTACTGATAAAAGACTCTGAAATAAAATCTTGCATTGATGGCAGTGTCGTACCGATCGGCCGACACGCCACTTTAACTATGAGCTTGCTGTCGTACCGATCGGCCCCCCCATGGCACTTAACGTGTTAATACAACTAACAATAGGCCACTCCCCTAACAGGTTGTCATGCTTTCTGGACCACGTCACTTGTTGCTGTGTCTTTGATACAACAACACGTACTTGCCGTTAGTTGTATGTTTACCGTGATTGTGTTTTTTGACTTCTCAGTTTCAGCTCTGAGATGCATGCTTAGATATTAAGGTTGGTGGTATTCTTATTTAATTTTACTTCTCACATAGGCTTAGTTTCTAGTTTCATGCATCTTTAGTTTTTAGTCACTTGATAACGGGAATTCATTCTTATTCCCGAAACGTTGTGTTTTGAATTTTTAACACACAAATGATGGCAAATGTCAGAAAAATGTATAACAATAAAATATAATTGTTGTTCTTTGTTTCTTTTAGTTTGAATATAACATGTCAGAAGGTGTTCTTGAATTTGGCCCAGTATTCAACAAGACATTTCTTTTAGCAGTGTTTGATTTACAAACTCAAATCGAAGCAGTAAGTAAACACAAATTAATAAGATAATTAGAAGTATTTGTGGAAGAGAGATCATTTTTACTTGCTAGGAAAAAAAAATAGACTTTGTGGTAGAGTGCGAATTTGAAATTTAATCTGTACTGAATTCAAATAGAAATATATTTCTAAATTGAAAATAAATTTATAAATACAAATAGAATAAAAACTTTTATTTAGAAAGTAAATAATTTTATTCCTTGTTGAAAATCAGAATCCAAACCAATTACAAATGTGAAACCGAAGGAATCCCAATTTTAGAATTGTAATATGACCTGTTTTTCCATTGCACTTGATTATAAAAAGTTAACCACTTCAACATTTATGGCATATGGCAATACTCAAGCTGTTTTACATTTACAGTACAACCTCGTTAACTCGGAGTAACTGGGACCGGTATTGATCCGAGATAACGAAAATCTGAATAACACATAAAAAAAGTTCTTTACAAAAATAACAACTCTTATTAAAACAGATTAACAAATGGAACAAAACAGTCAACAACTCGTAAACACAATTTTTAATAAATTTAACAATCTCAAACAATAAAAAAAAGCAGATTTTCAAAGAACAACTGAACAACTGTATGAACAATGACGATAGGCACAGGTAGTGGCTGGCGCGGGAAATTACACTAAATTACTGTATAGACTGACATGTAATGCTGGCTCAAGTTCATGTGCACGCCGATTCTCAGATGTAAAGTCCCAGCTAAACTTTCAGCGAACACTCGGACTTTTAATCTATCTTCCCAATGAAGTTTTTTTAATATCTCCTGATAACAATCAATCTCACTCAGATTGTTAAATTAATTTTTTTTAAAAAATCAGTCCAGATTACCCGGCGAGCTGGGTTTGCGAGGGTGTAATATTTTAACTTTCTTCAACAGTTTATTAAGATTTATCATTTTTTACTAAATCGCAATTTCGGGTCGTGGGTTCTAAGGGCAATCTACTTTCAATAATAAATTCAGAGTTTTGGGCTGCCTAAAAACATACATATTCATCTAAACTACAAATAATAAGTAGTAGCATTTATACTCCTGAAAATACATACAAATAAATAGAAAAACACAAATGATTGATAGTAGAATTCTCTAATCCTGAAAATACATACATAAATATTTATTCTATTACATATTACAAACTCTCCTAAAATTTCTATTACGAGGTCAAGTCTCCCCATGGCCTTTAAACTAAATTTCTTCAAACATAAGAAATTTATCTATTTATGAATGTTAATTCCTTACTCACAAATTTCTCTTAACATGAGAATTTAATTTATTCTTCAAAATACTCGAAACAAATCTGAATACCCTCTGACTTAGATCTCTAACCACACCCAAACTATTGATTTCTAACCTTTTATTTGATTAGTCGATAGTTTCGAACAAACAAATCCCCTTATCTTTTGTTGTTAAGAAAAAACCATAGCCTACTATATTCTGACATCTTGTATAAACCCTGTAGATAATTATTTTTCATTCTAAAATTAAGTAATCTTTACAATGTTTTCTCTGATTGGTGGTTTAGTTCAGGATTCATAATATTTCACCCAGCTCATTTAATCTACCAACCATGATTATAATCTCACTCTTGATTTCACATTTAGTAAATCTTCTGATTACATATTTCATTTAGTCGAAACAAATAGCTAATCTACCGAACTAACGTGAAATATTAAGGGGGCTTATAACGAGATTGTACTGTATAATCAAATCAATAAGAAAAAATATTCAAATGTACATGAATGTTAAAATTATGATAAATCAGTCTTGATTTTTAATTAAATTTTATTTAGTTTGTTTCTGGTTTTAATGAAACATTATACATTTTATTTTTACATCGCTTTGCTATTTATACATACATATTTAACAAAATTTTAAAATTGTAAATTTATCTTTTAATCAATTCATGGTTTCTTATAGGAGAAAATTTTTAGAAGTTTTAGGATTGTACAAAGTACTTGTTAAGGATGTTTGTTAAGGGTATTGTGAGATCTTAAAAATCTTGCAATGAGAATATTTTCTTGATCTTGATTTCAAGACGGATTCAAATTTATTTGTTCTATTTTTCAAGATTTGACCATAAATTTCCTAATTCAATTTTAAAGTATAAATTTTTAGTTGCATACTTCAATTGTAAATTATGTATATTTTAAAAGCAGCATTCATTCATACATTTTGAATACCTTCAACTATTTTGATCATTTACAATGTCTAAAATTGTCTGGTGTAAGTGCTGCTCTATACCTTAAGCCTTCTTTGAAATTTCCCCGTTGTTTGCATATTGATCATTATTTAGGATGTGTAGACAAGTAATTAATTAATTTATTCAACTCTCTAGGACGAATGGTCATCTTTATAATAAGCTTTGAATTTCTACTGATTTTGCACAACACAGTATTTTGATCCTAGTTTAAGGATTTTGGACAATAATTTGTTAATCGATAGACATTTATAGAGTTGTGCAAATAGTATATAGGAGAGTCTTATAGGTGTGTTTTCGTGTGTGGGGGGGAGGGGCAGTATTATGTTATGGTAATAAGGACAACTTTTGTTGTTTGAAATTTTCCCATTGTTTCCATATTGATCATTATTTAGGACTTGTAGACAAGTAATTTATATTTTTATTCAACTCCTAAGGACGAAATATTGTAATAATTTAAAAATTCGGTAAAGGAAAAAAAAATCTATTTATTTTACTTTAATGAATTTACTTGTTGAGCACCATTTTGTGATAAAAACACAAACACTTATTAAATTTACTCTTTTTACCTTGGGTCGTGAATTACGGGAAAATGTACTTGATACGGAAAATGATCATGAAAACCTCTGAAACAAAAAATTCATTTATTAAAAAGTTCTAATTATATATTAATCATACAACATCTAGCCAAGCCATTTTGCTTAGCTTTCTCTAAAATACGTATAGTGAATAATACGTATAGTACTAATAATAATTAGACATTAGTTTCATAAAAATTAAATATTAGTTCTTGTTACAAGTATTCACAATATTAAATTCAAAATTAAAAGTTGAAATAGTTCATGTTACAAATGGTCTCTACGATCAAATTCAAATTAAAAATTCAAACAATTCAGTTAGCTACTATTAACCAATGTCTTTCATTACATTACGATGCCATAGTTTAAACTGATTGTCTCTACTTTTTTAAGACATTAATTACCAATTATAATGTACTATTTACGCTATATCAAGGCGTAACTTTGCACTGAATTTAGTTTTAGAAACAACGTTAAATAAAAGTATCAAACAATGGAATATGCACTAAGCGTTGCACTAGATATTTCAGGGGATCAGCCTACTCTGTTGATCTAACCGTCTACATGACACTCTGTTCCTTCATCATAATGGCGAGAGACTCTTCGTTCTTGCTAAAATCGCTTGTGCATTCCCCTACTACTTCTGTCTATCTTTTCATTGGTCTATAGTGCGTAGTCCATTTATGACAACTTCATTCAAAATAACCGTCTTTTAATTCCATTAAACATACCAATTTGGTTAATTTTGTTATAGTTATTATTTTAATTATGGTATTCTTAACTAATATAATTTTTTATAAATTTTCTAAATAACACACATACTTTGTTCTATAAGTTTAACCATTCTGAAATCCTGTCTGTCTGACTACATTCAACTTCTTTGAATTACAACTAACGTTCTTTGAACACAAATAATCCATGCAATTAAACCTTTTACAATTTTATTACATTTATGGATTACTCACGTTACTTGTAATTAACTTTATTTCTCTCAATCAAATGTATCTTAACATAAAGATATCAAAATTGTGAACGTTACAATGTCATTGTAATAATAAGCTTCCAATTTAACGATTATGCCCATGAAAATAGGATTTTCTACATAGTTTTGTTTTTTAAAGTGTTTTTGATATTTTGTGGGTCAGTAGATATGTAAGGAGGAGTAGTAGATCAATATTGTTGTTGTCCTATGGGGGGTTTGCCTTATTATTAATACTAGCCACCATAATGAAAAATGCTGAACAATTTTAAAAATTGAATATTTTGGTATATACTGCTTACTAGAATGTAGGGAAGATCCCTCATTTAAATTTTGTTGTAAAAAATTTAGTTTCCAAGATCCCAGTGGTAGATAGGTTACAAAATCACCTGTTACACTTAGTCGCAATCAGTTCCTAATTAAAAATATGTTTCTATTTCATTCCTAAACTCATAGACCCTATTTCCAGGACCAATATCTTTACACCTGGATACCTACACTTTTTGAAAGGTTTCAGCAAACAAGTTTTTTTAGATGATTATAACTTGAATTAAATTGTTACTTTTACTAAATCTAACAAGTGGGTTGACTATTAAATAGCTGGCTAAGTACATGATTATAGTGAAATTTTTATTTTTAAAATGTAAAAAACATCAATGTAAATCGAACTAGTGGTTTTTGATGTGTGAAAAAATAGATTATCATCATTCAGATAAAATTAACACTAAATTCAATGAAACTTTATGTTATTAACAAAAAATATTAGCCTCGTTTTTAAATGACAAATTTGGAAGGTGAAATTCAAGTTATCCTGTTTTTAATATGAAAAACATTGAAGTGTTGATTTTGTGGATATTAAATAACTGGATATTTATGTAACTATGACGATTATAAGTTTGTATTTTAATAATTGAGTGAAAATAATGATAAACTCTTAAATATATACAAAACAAGTTTTGGCAAATCGACTAAACTCTTATATATACAGGATGTCTTTTAAAGGTGAGGCCAAATTCCAGGAAGTGATTCTGCATAATATCCTGATGAAAAAATGGCTAGTGTTCATAAGTCCGGAAACGCTTTGTTTTCCAGTTATCTGCCATTTTGTGTTTTTACAAAACACTTAATATCTTTAGACACAAATTTTGTACACCTTTTTGTTACAAAATCTTTTACCCTTGTACGAAAAACCAGAACAGTCTTTACTATATTTTCAAAATGGCATCTGTTTAAAATGTTTAATGTCAAATATCTCAAAAAACTAACTTTTCAAAAAATTGCAAGAAACAAATGTTACTTTTTTAATGACAAAGTAAACAGTTTTTTGTAGCTAAAAAGATAACTGAGTTATCGGCTAAAAACTAAAAAATGTACTTCTTGGTAGTAGTCTATAATATCCAAAATTACTCCAGAACCAAAATTATGTTGATGTTAATAAGAACATTATTAATAATTAAAAACAAATAATAATAAAAAATGTGTCACAATGAAAAATTAAAGAAATATATTTGAAAAATTAATTTGAAAAAATTTAATATATGAAAATACATACATATCAAATTTATATTACATATTCAAACAAATGTAATTAATCAAAACTGCATATTATTATTTTCTAATAAGTAGTGTAATGCAATTAAAATGAGAAAAAATACATTAAATACTTACTGCATATGAAATTTAGATCCTTTTCTGAAGGGGACAAAAGTTCAATGTATCCTACATTCATTCTAACACAACATACCATATGTTTCATTAGTGACTGACACATACACTTTACAATGCCAGGTTGCCCCGTGATTGTTTGAAAAGCGCTGACAATTCTATCCTCCAACTGATTAATTTTGACAATTGGTGTTGAATAAACCAAATACTTTTCATGTCCCCATAGATAATAATCGAGTGGGTTCAGTTCTGGGGAGCGTGCAGGGCAACCAACGGGACCGCCCAACAGATCCATCTGTTTTGAAAATGGCCATTTAATGTTTGTCTGAGATCATTTGGAAAGTGAGTGGGTGCACCATCATGCATGAACCACATGTTTATTACACTTTGCAAAGGAATGTTCTCTAAAAGTTTTTGTAGGGTATTTGTGTTGAATTGTAAATATGAGTCGTCTATCAATCTATGTGGCAAAAAGAAAGCCCCAATTATCTTACCAATTTAGATTACTGCCCAAAGATTCAATGAAAATATGTGTTGACTTTTTGATTTAAATACCAAACATGTCTATCGTGAAAGTTTATACCATCTTTAGTGAAAGACGTCTCGTCTGTAAAAGAAATATTAGATGTAAACTGTGGGTTATGTGCACACTTGTTAATTAACCATTGACTGAATGCAATCCTATGTAAAGGTTGTTATACAATGGTAGTAAAGTTTGTTATACATTGCAGATGGTACAGATACAATTACTGCAAGTGTAAAATATTCCATACTCTCATACGAGATATGTTTTTTTCATAGCAACTCTTCTGTAAGATAACTACGGTATGGATTCTGTGAAAAAAAAAATTATAAATAAACTTAAATAAATTTATAAATTTTTTTATGTGATTAAAAAATCACGGTTAAGAACACACTAATTTAAAGGGAGTAATAGTAGTTTAACTGTTTATTTTTTAAAGGAAAGAGCAACAATCCAACAATGTAATTATCAGATGTAACAATTTTAACAACTTAAAACAGCTGTTATTTTAATGGGTACTTATTAAATTTATATAGATAACTACTAAGCAATAATTTTTTTAGTTTTTAGCTGATAACTTAGTTATCTTATGAGCTATAGAAAAAATTGTAACAGTTTATTTTGTCATTAAATTTTTTTATTTTTTTGTGAAGTTAACGGTTTTCAAGATATTTTACATTTAAAATTTTAAAGGGCCACCATTTTGAAAATATACTAAGGAACGTTCTGGTTTTTCATACAGGAGTTTTGTAACATACAAAATTTGAGTACAATATATTTTCTACATCCAAAGATATTAAGTGTTTTGTAAAAAAATAAAATAAAAAAAACTGACATTTTTTCATTACAGTAGTATGTTATGTAGAATCACTTCCCGGAGTTTGGCCTCACCTTTAAAAGACACTTTGTATACTTGAAATGAAGTGTGAAACAAACTTATATTAAGATACAATTTATAAATTCCTTTTTATTTAGGCAAAAAAACAATAATTTTATTTAGTTAATAAACATAATAGCAAATGCAAATTTTATGTTTTGTAACCATTATTTTATAAATAATATAATAAAAATAAAATAATTAATATAATAATTACTGGATAGTTTGTTTTTAAAAAATGTAACAACATTTAGTGATACAATATGACAGTTGGTAGGACTAACTGTATCAATAAGGTAGGATTCTTGAACTAAATGGTCCAATTCCTCGTACCAACCATGAATTGGATATATTGTATATATTTTACAAAACCTATTTTACTCATGCTTTCGTGTAGCAATAATGTGAGTTTCATGATGTATGTAACAATAGTGTTGTATATATATACATATACATATATATATATATATATATATATATATATACAGTAGAGTCTCGCAAACTCGGCACTCGATAACCCGGCAGTCCGGATTACTCGGCAACCCCGATGGGGAAAAATACATTGCTAAAAACAGCGCTGTTCGTAAAAGTTCGGCAGATCCCAAAGCGGGCATTAACTTCGTTCGCTCGAATTGTTGATGGTACTTTTCCCACGTTAAACTCGTCACAAAGCTTTTTTACAGATTCCCCTCTGTCAAGTCTTTTTAACACATTTAACCGTGTCTCAATCGAAACCAACACACGCTTCCATTTTCGTAACTCGCTCATTTTTATTTACTGTATATACTGTGCGGAGATCATAACCAGTCAAAGAAAACTGAAAAGAAATGTTTTATTTTCCATAATGTATACTAAATTGATTCGTGGAAAAAAAGTGGCCCATCAAACGTTTTTTCAGGTGTATGTCTGCTATACCGACGGGTGCCAAAGCCGCGGTGTTATTATGCCGCCGACAATGGGATACCGCTATCGTTTGATATTGCCGCCGCGGTGTTTTTACACTACCGACAATGGGTTACCGCTATCGACAAAGTCGTTTGATATCGCCGCCGCTTTGGGTTTAAATTACAATTTATTTTTTGCCCTTATTTCTGATAACCCGGCATTTCACAAACTCGGCACACTTCCGGTCCACATTACGCTGAGTTTGCGGGACTCTACTGTATATATATATATATATATATATATATATATATATATATATATATATATATATATATATGTGTGTGTGTGTGTGTGTGTGTGTGTGTGTTTATTTATTTATCTAGTTATTATTACGTTTATCTGTTAATTTTTCCCCTTTTTCCAACAGTTAGGTCAAGATGAAAATAAAGGCTTAAAACATATTTGTGTTGCTCCTTTAACATCACCATTTCGAGGAGAAACCAAAGGCAAAGATTGTGTTGTTCAGAGTATCTTCGGATATTATCAGAATGATTTAGAAACATTTAATTATGTTTCTGAAGATGATGAAAAACGTCCAGTAACATATTTGAATATTTTCAAAAAATGCACACAGTAAGTATGGTTAAAAATTAATTCATAGTCATTTAATTTAAATAATTTCTTTGCATCAATTCAAACATTGCTAAAATATAAATATTGTTGTTAAAAACAGTGAAGTTGTTGATTGCTTAACATAATATTGCCCCCACCCACCCAACCCTTTTTATCAAGTAACATTTATTAATTCTCTCCTTGTTTTAACTTATATCCAAATAATTGGTTTGATTATGGACTTATGTAGCAAACTTTTTGAGGATCCTTAACATTGTTTGCTGAACATAGAATTGTTGGGCACCATTTATTTACCCAGCCCTGTTTTACAAACCGACCCTTCTAGATTTATTTAATCTTATAACAGTTATTTTGAATATATCACTGATATACTCATGGTAGTCACTAAGAGTTCTGTAAATAAGTAGGCTTCTCTTGTATTTGTTTATCATCTCAGAAAGGCTTTGAAGCTGTGTATATGTAAAAAATACTCCAGGTGAAATACTCTACTCTTGTTGACTTTGCACTACATAATTAAAAATGATATTTTGACTTAATTTATTATTATTTTTCTCATTGAAGTTAACTTATTCTTTTGTATAAATTAAAAATTGTTTCAATTTGCACACTATTTTTAAATTGTTGGTTTTTTTTTTTTTAATTTCAAAAGGGTATATATGGTATAAGAAGAGAATAATTGTATAATTTTCTTTCTGCTTTGTATAGTAATTTTATAAACCATATAATGTTATAATCATCAATTTAACCCTCCAAACGTCAATGTTAATTTTATTCGTTTGTTTAAAAATTAATAAAAAATATTATTTTTATATACACACTAACTTATAAGACATCATTTTTCTCAGAAAGATGCATAGAATTCATCTATGTAATAATTTTTTTTTTTTGTAACGGTTTTGGAGTAAGTATGTTAGATGTCAAAAAATGAAGTTAACATTTTCCAGAAAAACCTGTAAAATCCAAAATCAATAGCTTACCACATTTTTCAAAGATATACAAAATTTTTGTGTAATATTTGTGAATATATTTAGGAAAAGAAAAAAAAATTGTTACATTTTTAAAAAAAATTACGCATAAAGGGGTTTTGTTAGGCTTATTTTCAAAAATTCACGAAAAATAGTCACATTTTTGGAAAACGCAACTTCTATATGTCATTATATTCAGAAAGGTGCATAGAATTTTGCTGTGTGGTGAAAAAAAATTAGATGTAAAAAATTTAGTGTTATAATGTCAAATAGCCAAAAATTGGTAAGTAACTGAGGGAAGAATTTCACAGAAATGGTAATGTACACCATACAAAAAGATTTTTTGGAATTTTTTCAACTATTACCAGAGATTTGTAATATATTTAACGGGGGAAAAAAATTGTTACATTTTCAAAAAATACAGAAATTGCTTTACGAAAAAAGGGAATTTGTTGAATGTATTTTCAAAAATTCGGCAAAAATTGTAATATTTATGGAAAACCAACTTCTATATATCATTATATTCAGAAAGGTTCATACAATTTAATAGTGTAATGAAACAAAAGTTTGAAAAATAATTTATGAGTCAGTATGGCAAAGAACAAAAAAAAAAACACAAACAAAAATCGAAGGCTAAATTTGCATAGAAGTCCAATTGAGCGTAGAAAATTTTGTTTTACATTTTTGCAAGTATTACAAACGTTTTCTAGTATAAATGTGAATAATAATTAGTAAAAAAAAAAAGTCAAATTTTTAAAATAGAAATAATTTTTTCCCGGAAAAAGTGGTAATCGACAAAGTGAGGTTAGGTTTTAACTTCGACTATTTAGGCCTAACTAGTAACAATCTAAAGCTAGGCCTAAGACAAAATCACTAGATTTCATTAAAACAATAAACTTTACAAAGAATAACACATATACACTTGTATAATCAAATAAAATACTCCATATAAGAAAATTTGCTTTTAGGCCCAGGCTCGTAACTTTTCTAGAGGTTAGCCCAAATATAAACCATTCAAAACTAGAACTTCACTCAAAAAAATAAACTTTAGAAATAAAAACACATATATTGTAACTTGTATACACAATTTATATACAATTTGTATACACAAACCTTCAGAATAACAGAAATATATAAATCCAAAACAATATGCGCTACACCTTTCCATTTCAATTTATGTCACAAACTTTAGCTATATTCCGAGTTGAAAACAAAAACCTCAAAGTAACTCTAGGATATATCAAGTAATACCAACTTGTAGAATGAAATCTCCTCTACAATATACTGTAAAGATCGGTTACAAAATATCGATTGAATAATCGATTATCTTATTTTGTAAACTGCTCCGAATGCCAAATGAAATTCCTTCCGTTAGGTTACTACTATGGTCAAGTAGAAATATCTTGCAATCTATGACACATAGAACAATTTGTAAACCACGGATAGAAACAGAAAGATGTGTTCTACAGAACAGTGTTTTGGTCGACCTGTTTGACAGAAAAATGAATTTGTGATCATATGACAAAAAATGGTGCCACTTTTACTAAAAACCGCACAGTTCAAATCTTTGATTTTACGCATAAAAACTATGTGAACTTCAGCAATTTTTGGAATATTATTTATAACGTTTTGTGGTATTTTTTTGCATGATTATGCATCTACGGAACATTAGCTTTCCAACGGTATTTTATTTATTGTGATAGGACGTTAAATCCTAAACCCTAAGTGGGCGAAATGTTGAATTGCAAAATACGTGCAAAATATGTTGAATTGCAACCACAGATGGGTCATATCGGGTCAGTTGACGTGTGGAGGGTTAAAGCAATAATTTTGGTATGTTTTATTTTTAATATATATAAATCAGGGTAGTTTTGTCAACAACTACCTTTAACTACCAGAGGTCATTTTTTAAGTAAGAACCGTTTGCGCATAGCAACCGCGCAGAGTTTAACGTGACGCCCGCTCAAGGTTAGCCACTCTAGCCCAGTCCCCAACTATGCAGTCAGTTGATTTCATGTCTCTGCCACTATTAATTCTATCTTAACACGGCATGCTTTGTTTGTCGCCATGTTAATCAATAAACCCGCCGATTGTGAAGTGCGCTCGGTTATTGGAATGGACAGACAACTTTTAGAAATCAGTATGTATCTTCTGTTTCGGCAGCTGTAACAAGGCAATCCCCACTAAAGAAAGTTTAACCACCACTGAATTGGATATTTAGGAGGCAGTATATCCTCTGCTATGGCAGTGTATAACGCTGCTGGAAGGTATGGATAAGAGGCAGTGTATCTCCTGCTATGGCAATGTATAATGGTGCAGGAATAGGTGAGAGGCAGTGCAAGGTTTTCCTAGCTTAATACTTCAATTCCCCTTAAAGCCATAAACAGACGGACAATTTATGAAAATAGCTTTATTTCCTCTTAATGCCGTAGACAGAGAGAAAACTTATAGAAGTAAGGTGTAACACGCTGACTTTTAACTTACTTATTTCCCTTCATTAATTAACAAGCTTCATGCAAATGTCTAGCCGCTGCGTGCAATTCTTACTTTAACCGAATCGGGTAAGAATCTAACATGAAAGCACACTTAAATCTAACAACTCACTTAGATCTAGTAGACTCGTCTTGCGAAGCACTATATCACTGTGCTAAAACACACATGACCAAAATGTCACTAATCATAAGTACTCACAACTGATGATTCTAGAAGATTCCACTGCTCAGATGAAGTGCTCCCATGAGCTCCAGCTTGAAACTCTGTCCTTGTGTGTCCTAGCTCTCTCCAAGGTTGGCAACCCTATAGAGAACTACAGGCACACTTGATACAAAGTCCTAAGGTTTCTTTATCACTCAACTTATTCTAAAGTTCACTTCCTCTTGGACTGAAGATTTATGATACTCATAATTAACTCATTTCTGACGGTTTCTGGTTTTGTGATTCTATTTGTCAACTAAATGTTTTTAACTTCTATCTTAATAAAACAAAACCGAAATATACGCAACGGTAAAAAATTTGAGCCGTTACAAGAGTTTTATATTTCAAATAGGTTTATAAATTTGTTAAATTATGTATATCAATGTACCAAAGTAATAAAGTTTAGAAATAATTTCAAGTTAGTATCAATTTCAATAGTGTCCCAAATAAAATACGTAAGTAAATCACTTTTTAATCTTGAGGATGTTTAATAATGTAAATGGTGTATATTACCTCTGTGGTTGTATTATAATTTAGGCTATTTTATTTTTACCATAAGAATGAAATATTAGTTGATTCAGCCTTTTTGTTCTTTTAAATTATACTATACTTTGATCACTGGTTTATACATTGACTTCTAATTTATTTTTAAATATGATTTAATATTAGGTTTATCTGGACACGATTTTTAATAATGGTTCTTGCTCGTAGATCTTTGGAAGTCCCTGTATTGTAAATGAATAATTTTTAGCGTCCTCTTCACAAATGGCCAAAGCTTGTATTTTCCTTAACGACAGATGTTGTTGGTTTATGGTTATTATAGTATTGAGTCTAAACATAATATTTGAATCTTCTGAAGATCATTAATAATATAGAATTATTAATTTATTATTGTCTTAATTTTTTGCTAAACCTTAATTTTGAATTTCTTTATTTTAATTTTTTAAACATTTCAATTTAATTGGTTCATTTATTTCATAACTTCACGGTTTCCCAAATAGTGCTAAACTCTTGGCTGCTGATATTATAGACAGCTGTTGTTGTTTGACCTAGTTTCATTCCTACTGTGAAATATAATAAAATTGAAGTACCTTTATTTTTTTACATCGTGCAACTTACATTTAATTCTTTCAAAAATTACAATATTTTCTTTCCCTAACATTACTTATGATCCTTCTCCGCATATTTCCATTTCCTTATACATTTATCGTATTACTTTCCCAAACTTAAATGTACTTATGATCTTTCTTCATATATTTTCATTTCTGTTTCATTACATTTATCATATGAGTTTAACCTTTGCAAAATATATTTCTACATTATTATTAGTTTCTTATGTATTATTAGTGTAAGTTAAGCTTATTAATTTATTCTAAGTTACATTTTGATATTAGTTATTATAACATTGATTTAGTTTCAGTGGTATAAACATGTTTTTATTTAATTTAGATCATAATTGATTGATTATCAAATTTTGAGGTCAAATGTTCTAGGCTTTATCGGAGTATAATATAGAATTCTAAAAGATTGATATTAATAATTTTGTATTACATAAGTTATTCAATAATTGATTATATTTAATACTAGTAGTAGGTATATATTTCTTTGTTTCTGAATATTTATTTATCAACAGTTCCAAAATAGTTAAAACATAATCTAGGCTATTGATATATTGATAGCTCTGAAATGTTACATGGGTATGCCAGAATCCTCTAAATCAGATTTCAATCTATATTAAAATGTTTTTTGCACTAACGAGCTTATATTTAGTTAACTACAGAAGAATGGTTTGTCTAGAATCACTTTTTTAAATTCTTAAGTGATGAAATGTGGAGAAAAGAATAGAGATTGAAATTCTGTTACGATTATCATATGTGTTCTTATATAATGTATCCCTAATACAAAATATTTTAAAATTGAATTGTCATCTGCAGAAGTGAGAAGGAAGTTATCCTGCAAATTTCTTTTGATTTCAATTTCATGTTTTGTTATATTTTAGGAACTTCTACAATCCATCTTGTCTTGCTGCTTATGGAGGTCCTGTAGATCCTGCAATAGCACTAGGAGGATTTCTTGAACCTGGAGAAAGTATATCAAAGGATGCCCCTTACTATAAAGCTACTGCAGTTATTCTTACTTTTCTGCTTAACAACTATTATAATGAAACTAAGAAGCAACCTGCTATGGAGTGGGAAGATAAGTAAGTTTATTATATTCAACTATTGGTTTTATTAAAAGGCAATTTTAAATATTGAATAGCTTTTTCCATCATATTTTTTAGGAGAAATGCGGCGGAGATTGTAAGCTTACTAATCAGCTGGGTTTTAATGTAAATTCCCGGTCCGATTACTAAATTTGGATTCAACAATCTTTTTTCCTTTCACAATGTTACTACTTGAAGTACTAGTGTCAAGACTAGAAATACAATATTATTGTGCTTAACTTACTGCAAGCTATATGGTCAATCACTTGTTTTCTCCACAATGCCTTCACTTGACTAGCCTTTCAAAAAGCAATTATAACTTGTTTTCTTGTTGTAAACGAGGATGTAGAGGGAAAATCAATCTAATAAATGAACTTAAATAAAGTTACTCAAAATGCAAGGTCCTAGCAAGCTTTGGAAAATGAAACTGCAAACTTACTTAAAACTGAATCATGAGCAATGATTAGAAACATGACAATTATGAGCCACAATTTAATTGTTGTATAACAATCTCACTTCCACGGATTAAAAGGGATTTTTATTTCTTGATTTGAATGTACTGAATTAATATTTTTATTGCATTAAATAAGTTCATTAGGTACCAATTTGTGATTTTAAGCACAGACACTTTGAATTTACTAGGAATCTTTAAGGTGGATATTTTTAAGGAAAGTGTACTTAATAGTCACAAACAAACCACACATTTGATTAAATACTCAATTTAGAATATTTATTGAATATTCTCCCAACTGAAATACATACATGAATATAATAAAATAATTTTCAACTATGGAAGTACTTCCTGAAAACAATATAGACAATTCTTAAAACTAAATATATAAATTTAAATCAAATAATAAATAATAATAGTTAAATAATGGGGTTCACAGTATATGACTGTTTTTTGAAAAATAGGGAAAATTCACATTCTTTTTTTTATAAGTTAATATTCAAAGTTCGCTAATTATCTTTATTGTTAAAACAGCGTTTAATGTCTCTACTTTATTATTACAAATTAATAGTTTTTCCTCAAGATTTTAACTTGTACTACTAGAATGTTTCTTTAGTGTGTTTTATTGTTATGAATATTACGATAACTAATAATATATTTTCATGGTAAAATTAGGTTTGAAATACAACTTAACCATGTATACCCGGATGGTGACTACTGATTTTACTTAAATAAAATAAAGTGTTTCTTTTAAATGAATAACTCATTTGTTGTGTCACTCTGGAAGCTTAGTATCGTTCTGGTAATGAGAAGTTCTTGAGTTAACGAGAGAGTCAACATGACATGAAGGAAGATGAGCGAATCTCACTACTAGAAGTCTTCTGTACCAGTCTGACTGCGAAATGCTGTGATTGGTGCCAGTCTTTTGGGCCAATTGGGGATAACCTGACAATAGACCTACACACTGCACTCTTTTAATATGTTTTAATTTTGGGGAAAACTATTCGTTCTTAAAATTATTAATTTACTATATAAGTTCACAATGTTTATTTATTTTAAATGGTATTGTATTAGTATTAATACAATATTTAACCTTTTTCATTCATACAAATTGTTTACTCGTAAGTCATAACATTAACAAATTCTGGAACACTGTTTGTCCTTCATTATGAGGCTTCGAATATACAATTGCAATAAGAGAGATGACGCAAGTTTCCCGATGTCATATCGTGCTTGCGTCACATATTGAACCAAGTACTAACCTAAGTTAGAGACCCAAAAATGTGAAATGTAACATGTGGGCGATTTATTTGTGGTTAAATAACTATTGTTAAAACTAAAATTATTTTTAAAACTAGCTATATTCAAAAAATTGTACAACTTAAACAGTGTAATTGAATAATTTTGATCTCATATAATTAAATTATTCTTAGTTTAATAAGTTTACTAATAACAAACCATATTACGAAGATATTTTTATAATATATGGTTTTATAATATTTACATACATTCTCCAAACTTTTTTTGTCTAATGTATAATAGACTTGTTCTTTTGAATTATAACTCACCTTATTTATGAGTCAATTAGATGATTAGTTATTTTTCTGTTTACGGTTTTTATTGATGTAGGATGATTCTTAGTGAGCGAAATGTTGAATTGCAAAAAACATGTTTATTGTGTGGATAACCAACACAGTGTGTCGTATTTCAATACTTTTGTAGAAATACACAATTTCTAGGCTCTCTCCGGCGATCTTGTAATCCAGTTCATGAAAGTTTACAACAATTTATTACAACTCTACAACATCTAGTATTTAAAACACAAATAATGCTACAAATAGTCCATCCACAAAAAAGTTAAGTCATATATTTTTGAATAATTATATTTCTTCTGCAATATTCCAACAAAAATTAGGTATCAGAAATATAAATAGTTGGATTTGGGGATTATTCCAGCTTGGTTATAACTTAATCAAGTCACCTATTATGTAAGCAAGACTTTTGTGCTAAACAAGAAATAACACTATTCATATTTCTAACTAATGTTTAATGAAGTAAATAAAATTATGAGATGTGTGGAAAAAATTGTAACCAGTGTCATTAACCTATAGAAACATTTAATTATATGCATTGATTTATTTATTGCATGATTATCACATGTAGGTTATAAGATGCAAATATAAACTTATATCTATTTGAATTACAGATTTATAAAATTTATGAAAAATTGGACTGAAAATAATAAACCTGAATTCATGGATGTTGCATATACATCAGAAAGATCTATAGAAGATGAATTAGACAGAGAATCTAAATCAGATATATTGACAATCTTCATTAGTTATATTATTATGTTTGCCTATATTGCTCTCGCTCTAGGACAAGTACGCAAATGTACGACTTTGCTTGTAAGTATTTTTCCTTGCATTTTAAAATAAATTAATGTCATTTTAAATTAAGTTTTATGTACATTTATTTATTTGTTATGCTTAAGATTGAGCAGTATTATCACATTTAAGACAAATTATTTTTATTTTGCAAAAGTAAAAATAACCCTCTTTTGTAAATGGTCAAAAAAAAACTAAAATAAAAAAACTATTTACTATGTAATATAAACATTGTCTTGGCTGCAAAAGAAGTTTTTTTTTGTAAGGAACAAGTTAAGACTGGACCCCTCACACAGCCATGCTTTCAGATTTTAAATTATCATTAAAACAATGGAAAGTGGGTTGTCGATTTATGTTGTTGTTTGGTTTCAAGACAAAAACTTAACAACTGTTCTTTGGATTTGATTTGTTTTTTTAAATTTTTTATTACCTTTTGTTGTAGATTAAACCTATACGACTAATATATATACAAATTTATATTTTTTTTTATATTTGTTTTTGTTTGCCAAACTGAACTTTTGTGCCAGTAGCAGAAAAGAAATTTTAAAGATTCACCCCCACCTATTCCTAAATCGCAAAATTATAATTTAACAAATCGCATATAAACAAAATTTTTACTTCTTATTCTAGAAATAAACAAAGAAATTGGTAAAACTAACATTAATTCATTTTATAGTTTTTTGTTTGTTTTCTTTTGTAAATTTATAAAATAATTTTAAAATAGTAAATAAGAATTAAGTGCTGCAACCCTCATACTATATATAATTAAACATATCAAATTTGATGACCTTCACTAAAGTTAAGTTTTTACCTTAAACTGTAGCATTGATATTTTATTGATGAAAGAGTTACATTTTTATTACAGATCCAGGCAGTGAGTTTTTTGCATTGTAATTTGTGTTTTAATTTCTAATTAAGAAAGGCTTAACTGAAGTAATTGTTCTACATCTCTATTTCTTATGACATATTTTTATACCAGATTAGCTTGTTTGTTCAAGATAAGACCAACACGTGTCAATGGGTAACCTAGTAAACTAGTTTGCTAGATCATACATCATGGTAGCTTTACAGAAGAATGGATTGTCACACAATCTATTGGCGAAAAACTGAAACTTGTTGGGTAGCATTGGAAAATAATAAAATTGCAAGATTTACTCTTTTTAGCTATGATTGTTTAATTTTATATAACACTGTCACAGCTCTCCCTCAAGAAACGAGAACCCTGGGTAAGCAAACCAAATGACAACATATATACAGTAGAACCTCTGTTAACCGGCCTCGGATTAACCGGCCTATATCGTAGTGTACTGGTTGGATGAGAGTTTCCGAAAATAAATTGTAATTAAAACACCAAAGCAGCGGCAACTCAAACGATTTTGTCGATAGCGGTATCCCATTGTCGGCGGCGTAAAAACACCACGTCACCAAAGCAGAGGCGATTCAAACGATTTGTTGATAGCGGTATCCCATTGTCGGCGGCATAAAACACTGCGGCATTGGCACCCATCAGTATAGCAGACATGCACCACAAAAACGTTTGATGAGCCGCTTTTTTTCCACGAATCATTATGGAAAATATAACATTTTTTTTCAGTTTTCTTCTTGTCTTTGACCGGTTATGATCTACGTACAGTATATACAGTAAATAAAAATGAGCGAGTTACGAAAACGGAAGCGTGTGTTGGTTTCGTTTGAGACGCGGTTTAATGTGTCAAAAGACTTGACAGAGGGGAATCTGTAAAAAAGCTTTTTAGTGTTAAATTTTTTCATGTTTGATGTATAATATACATAACATAATATATACGATACATTTATGTACAATAAAATGAGTTGCAATAACATCTTAATTGCATAATTCTTAGCGCTACCTAATTAAGTAAGCGTTCTTTGAACGAAAATCGATCTTTCACGGGAACCTCGGATTAACCGGCCAAACGGGCAACCGGCCCGGGTGTCAGTCCCGACTAGACAGGTTAAGAGGGGTTCTACTGTATATATATATATATATATATATATATATTCCCACAAGAGGAAGATACATAGTCTTGTAAACAAAGGCTCACATTAGGAAAAGAATTGAGTAGGTCTCCAACAAGGAATAGAAATACTTATATTTAAACAAACATACAGTATGTAAACACATGATACTTTCAATTAATTCTAATATACTTCTTCACCAGGATCTTATCTAAAACTGGATTCATTATATCCCAAACTAACCTAAATGTTCTCATGCTGAGCCAACTAAACCTAGATCTCGTGTAATGGGTGGATATTCTTTGCAGAAGTATACTTGAGACGATTCTGGTAGTGAGGTGACGATTCTTCTTGAGCTTGTGAGGTTGACCAGACCATTACAAATATTTTAACAAAACATTAAGACTCTTGGTTAAGAAGTTGAGGGGGCGAAGCAGTGTTAAATTTATGATACTTTAGAGGAAAGACGTAGCTTCAACTATTTACATTAATCTTATTAACAAAGGTATCGTAGCTTTGGGTATCCCATAGTGACTGTTACAGTGGGTGATGAAGTCAAGGATTTTGAATGGCCAGACTATTGCGGCAAGTGCTTTGCAGCGGGATTATCTTTGGGTGGATTAAGGAATGTTTTTTACACTAAACTACATCACTGACAGGGTGTCTACCGGTCACGGAAGTCATGAAAAAGTCGCGAATTTTAATAAGCGGTCACGGGAAAGTCACGGATTTTATATATCGGTCACGGAAAATCTCCTACGTTTAATAATTTTTGCTTTGGAACCAACTCTTAAAAATTAAATCACAACTCATTTGATTTACTCCGTGATTCGTTAGATTTGCACGAGTCGTCTGCAGATAAATCAACAGGATCGTCTTCGCGGGCCGTTCTAAAAACCAGTGAAAACTACGTTGTTGTTTACAAGAACCAGTCTTGCCAGCGAAACAGTTGCTTTGCTGCTGTTTACGTTTAGTTTGGATTTGGAACTTATTCCACCACCACAGCGATGGTAATTGGAACAGGGAACAATTAATTATTTGGGATGTGGAACTAAGTATTTTCTCACTAGTAGAATAAAAATATTTCTACTTTAACCATAACCCCATTTTATTCAATTTATAGATATATTTTTCCTGTTATATATGAGTCGTTTGCGTTTATTTATAGCCTCTGGGTTAAATACAAATTGAAAATTAGCAGATAACGTATTCGAGAAACAGGGGGTGTGGTTGTTGTAGGGAATAGCGTTCTTACTTCTCAGTCATCAGGGCAGTCGGCAGTTGTTGTTTGTTGTTCAGTGTCGACACTTGATACCGTATTTACCGTTTTAATACGTGCTCGGTTATATTGTGTTAATAAAATTACACAGTTTCGATCGGTTATGCAACAAAAAACAGAAGAATTAAATGCCATTGAAAATAAATTAAAACAACTTAAAAGGTCCTTGTAAGGCTCCATGTTATAGGCAGCGATATGAATCATCATGGATCGCTCGTCGAGTAGCCGTAGGTGAGTGATTTTCTGTCCGTTTCCCCCACCACAGTGGCGTATAGAGAGCCACCGAGCAATTTTTAGCATTTGACACGCTTTTAATTACAAGCTTCTGCTCAGTACTAGGATTATTTAAATAGGACAAATTTTATATATTTGTAATCTGCGTGATATGTTGCAACGGACAGTATAAATATCTTCCAGTTTGATAAATGTTCGGAATTTATACAATAACAAATACTTCGATTTTTTAAATTGGGACAAGAAATAGTAGTAAAGCGAAAACGTTTTTAGAAGTTATAGAAGTTAGTTGAAAATTAGTTGATCTACATATTTTGTTTCAAACATTTTTTAGTCAGATGTTTGGTTTGTCCACAAATCGCTTGCAAATAAGCACAGCCAATATTATCAGGTACGTCGCGTCGCGCCCACGGTCCCACCGGACGCACAACGCATTCGTCGCCAGAAAGACCAGACAGGCGCCAGACAGTTTCCCTTCAAGACCTAATCAAGAAAATATTTTTTAATTAGTGGAAATTACTACTCTGTAATAAATAAATACATTGCTGTCACAGTTCTTGTTTAGTTTGAATGACGAACATACAGAACTACGCGGTGTGACTGTGTACAAGCGTTAGCACCTACTGTTGCGTTTGTTTGAAAGACATTTTTGAACAAATGTATATATACCGGGTGTTTCAGACCACATGGACACTATCTGTAGCGCCTAAACGAAACCAGATAAACATTTCCTTCCAATTAGAACCCTCCCTCTTTTCGACCCCAAAGAATTCAGGAAAATTATTTTCGATGCTCCTCAATGACCCAAAAGGACACTGGGGTGGGGGGTTTTGCAAAATTTTCAAATAGAAACATAGGTCGTGTGATACCTCATTTTAAAGATCTCTCTTTTCTGAACATTTTGTAGCAAAAATAATTTTGTTATCTTTTCATTACTGTACAGGGTGTGACGAAATTTTTTTTTTAGTTTATAGCGGGAAATGTGACTGCCAGCTCCCTAACAAAGATAGGGCAACCAATTTTTTCCCCTAGTTTTACAAGAACACACTCTTTCAGGAGATATGGGGTAGTATGGACTTCTATGTAGTTTTCAAATTTTTAATAAATTTCAAACATTAATAACTTTGATAGAGCAAAAAGTAAAAAAATTCAAATAGCAACCTAGATTGAAAATTGTACCATTTGAGAGACCTTTTGAAAACAAACATTTTTTGTATTGAAAGTTTGGTTCTATCTTGCAACATTGAATAATTGTAAAAAAATGGCATTTACGAAAATAATTTTATTTTGTCACACCCTGTACAGTAATGAAAAGATAACAATTTTTTTGCTCCAAAATGTTCAGAAAAGAGAGACACTTTAAAATGAGGTATCACACGACCTATGTTTCTATTTGAAAAAATTCCAAAAACACTACCCTGCCCCCCAAAAGTGCCCTTTTGGGTCATTGAGGAGTGTCAAAAATAATTTTCCTGAATTCTTTGGGGTCGAAATAGGGGGGGTATGAAGGAAAATTTTATCTGGTTTCGTTTAGGAGCTACAGATAGTGTCCATGTGCTCTGAAACACCCGATATATACACTTTATCAAGCCAGTTGTTGATTTTCAACCTTTTTAGAGGACTTAATTAGGATAAATTTATGTAACTTGCACGAATTTGACATAGACTAAGGTTTACTACTCAGTTTGTAAGGGACTGAAAAAAACACTGTGAATTTAAAAAAATTGCGATAAAGTCACTGATTTTTAAAAATTTTGACCCAGAAAGTCACTGAAAAGTCACTGATTTTTATTATTAGGAACCAGTAGACACCCTGCACTAACCTCATATGTACATGGATGTTTCTGTTATTATAATAAAGAGCTGATATTTGAAGGGTTTTGAAGATGTTTCTCTAGCCTTACACTATCTATGATCAGATGGCTGCTCGGTACAAGATCATCAATATGCCAGAAAAGTGGTAGAGGGTAAGCAGAAGTAAAATAAAACAACACTCTGAAGAGAGAATATTTGAATGTCTCATGGTTGGCAAAGTTAAAGACTAATTGTAGCCATGGTACAGTCTTGTCCCAAGTATTCTGGTTATGGGAATGATAGGCTGTAAGCACTGATTTGAAATTTCTGTTGAAACATTCCGCATTAGAAAGTTGAGGGTGATAAAATGACAGCATCACGAGTTTGATACCTCTGGTAAACAAAAATTGCAGATGATTAAAAAAAGGAGGTGGCATTGACTATTATAATTATTTTATGAAGCCAAAATTTAGAATATGAAGCCATATGTGCTTGAATTGTGTTATTAGTAGTGACATCTCGAAGAGGAATTAACCAGGTAAATTTTGAAAATTGATCAATAACTACCAACATTATTTCATTCTCATTTGATGTTTTTGGTAACTTCCCCAAAAAGTGTGAAGTTTCTTCTTAAGAAGTTGTGGAGTATTAGAAAACAGAAAACCTACTTTGTTATTTAAAGCAAGTTTAATTATGGCATAGTATCCACAACGTTTTTCTTTGGGATATATTTTTTGTTGGGGAAGGACAAAAGAATGTTTTTACCATGTTTTTATTAGTTCGGTTTCTGTCATATCTGTCTGTCTGTCCGGGTGGAATTTTGCAATCGAGTTTAAACTAACTTCCCGATAAGCTAGGGACCTGAAATTAAGAACATAGGTCAGAATTGGATGACAATACAATATTCAGTTGGTTTCTTGTCTCTACATTTGTTTAAAAAATAGTTGTTTAAACAAATAAAAGTTGGCCAATGAGTTATAGACTTGAAATTTTAAACATGGGTTGAGGATGGATAACAATGCAATATTCACTCTGTTCCTTGTTTGCATGATTGTTTAAACAATATTTAATGAGAGCAGCATCAGCATTGCACGCTTTGAATATTCTGCAGTGTAGTATACAGCATCAGCACTGTCGTTTCTGCTCTCTCACGTTGCTGTAACAGCAGAACTTCGGTTTCAAGTGTGCACGTGTATAACAGCAGAACTTGTATTTCAAGTGTATATTTTCTGAGTTACAAGACTAATAGAACTTTTATAGGTAATATTTTGAATTTCAGACATTTGCAGCTAAACAGGATGTGAAATGCATTGGGAATTTCCTATATATTATGTCCCTGCCAGAGTCTCATCAATATATACAAAACCGATTAAAATCTTTCATCCGGACATAAGATTAAAAAACAGAAAATAATAAATCAAATAAATTTTTTTTTTTAACATACCACGTTTTTATAACAGACTAAAAAGTATAAAATAATTTTTCATGACCCTTCTACAATTTTGAGGGAGGATTGTTAGTGGCTATGGATATATTTGGAATACTTGGAGAGAAAAACGTGGGGCACAGCCAGTAAATAATATAAGTAGACAATCCGGATGAATTCACAGCTAATTTCAGTGAATCGAAAATGAGATTCACTGTAATTTAATTTATTTACTCCTCCTTAACTATCATAGATTGCCTACACCCCACGTTTTTCTAAAGTCCATTTTAAAAAAGTGGTATGTTTTCCTATGTGTCCCCAACTCCATAGAGTGCTTAAGGATACAAATCATTTTCTGTCCAGAACTGGGTAGTCAAAAAGTAGGTATTGAGTCGTTTCCACTGATCCAACCATATATCCTACACAAAAAGTCTGGTGTCTGTAACTCCATTTTGCATCGATGGGTATGAAAAATCCAGTGACCCGTTAGGAATCCAGCCACTCTCCACAGATCAATCCTGTTCATTCTAAGGGCCGTCTCTGTGTGGAGTCTTAACGGACCCTTGAGAATCCTCTCAGACTGTACATTTCCCTTTGTTTCCTCCCAAAACTTCTGGTGTTCTTTAATAACCTACTGGGAGACACACCTGAGTGCTAAGATATAGGACACTCGGAGGAGGTTCTAGGCTAATGAAGAGGTATTCGGTTTATTTTTGCCACACCTGTTGCCACGTATCGTACCTCGCTTTGTGAGGCCACTCACCACGTATGGCTCACTTTGTGAGACCACTTGTTGGGAGTTCGAGTCAGTTCGATCACGGACAAGACCAAGTTGCTCACTTTTACAATTTTTCTTTATCAAAGTTATTGCAAGACTTGGCTTTTGTAAGTCTGATTCTGTTCTCAACAACTTACAATCTGAATTTATTAAAATTCCCTGAATTTTATTTCTATTGCTCACTGAATTTACTTTTATTACTTTTACACACTCTCTCTCTCTGGGGAAGTGCCTTTTGGAAGAAATCGGCTTCTGAATTCTGATAATAATTTTTATTTATTTATATTTTATATTATACCAGAACACATTAATAATAATAACTTTTCTAATCTCGAATTATTTAAAAAGGAAATGTTTAAAACCAGTATGGTGAATAAAAAGAATTAACACTTGAGCATAAAATTTTTATATCCTCTTGACCATTAAACAATTTAAAACAATTTATCTTCTATAGAACAACAAACAAAATATCTTTACACAATTAATATGACACAAATTTCTTATTCATTAATACAAAATTAAAAATGCTAGACTATTCCAGCTAGGATTACAAATAGTTTTTCCTGGACTGAAATAGTCGTATTTACGTTTGAACCTTATTCTAGACCAAAGCAGAGTTTACTTGAATCTAAAGAAGTTAATATATTTAAAATTTCCCCAATGAATTTTCAATTTAAATGAGTTTACTTTTTACGAATTATTCTATAGATTTAGTGTACCTTCACACTTAACATGAAGGTCTTGAAGTTGTGAAGTTCTTTGCTGTAGATGGTTAACGGTGTCTTCAAGTTATCTCCTTTCCAACTCCTGGTTATGTTATAGTTGTGGACTGCTGGTAGTAATTACGATTCCTTGCTGACTAGTCTTACATGTAGATTGATCTTCTTTTTTTTGATTTTCAAAAATAATTAATTTTTATAAGTTACTTTTTACTACATGAACTACTTGGCTTTAAAATTTATTGAAGTTGAATTTAGAAAAATTAGTAGAGCGACTAAAATAACGTCCTTCCTGCTCGGCGACTGATATTAGAGTATCTAAGTTGAATTTAGAAAAATTTGTAGAGTAACTAAAGTAACGTCTTCCCTGCTCGGCGACTGAAACTAGATTATCGGTCTTACGACCAATAATTTTGGCTCTCCCTTCTTGTGGGAATGTATCCTGCCAAAGGTAGCCACCTTTTCTCCCTTTCGCGAAGAAATGTCTCATCTGTTGATTTCTAAGTTTTCGGCTGAATTGCTACGTAACTTTTCTGCCAAAAGCTGTCCTAGGCTTAGTTTTCTTCTATTGTATTACTTTTATAAACTATTTTTCATAAAAAACCCTTTTAATTGATATTTTAATCTTTCTATTATTTCAATTTTCTTGTGTTGACAGTTGGCTATGTGAGTTGAACTTCTAATCTGTGACATCATGCTACCTGAGGCGAGGTTTCTTGTTCAATCTTGAAAACTCTGATTTTGAACACTTTTTCATTCTTTTTGCTGTAATTTTGAACGGTTGGTCCGATCTTCAGTTTCTCTTCGGATTCCTCTTCTTCATATTCTTGAGGGTCTTGACAAACTTGATTCGACGTTTTCGGCCGCGTATTTCTCGAGTTACCGCACTTTTTTTGAATGTCTATTTTTTCACAACCTAACTTTTTACTTAAGTCTTTTTTCAAAATTCTTTTGCACTAAAGTTATTCTCCTGGTCCTATAACGGAAATAACTTTTTAGTTTTTCGTCGTAGCTTGCTTGGTTCGTGAGTTATTGATGCTTGAAGTCATGACTTTTTGATCGTCGTATTTTTTGTATATAAAATCCCCCCCCCCATTATTATTTTTCAACTCTGCTCAGTTATTTTACATTCATATACCTTTATTATACATAACCTATTCCTTTTTTATTTCCCATTAAACTTTAATTTAACCGCTTTTGGGCTTTAACTTTTTAGTTTTTGTTATTATTATTTCTCCCCTATTTTAACTTTAATTCTTATTCTGACCATATATTATTATTCCCTACTATTGTCTTTTCATTTTCTATTATTAGGTTTATTTAGTTTATTTCCCTTTCACCTTTAAAATCTCAAAAAACTCTCCAAGAAAGACTTTTCAAGTCCTTTTTCCCCTTGTTATTATTATTATTATTATTATTATTATTATTATTATTACTTCATTTTTATTTCTGATTATTTTTATGTCCCCTATGGTTTATGAATCTATTGCTTTTGACTTTTAATTTTCCCCTTTTTGCAAATTTTAGGTTTTTGAACCCATTTAATAACTTTTTTGTTTTAAGTTGAATTACCTTTATTTGTTGATATTATAAATCGTCCGATTCTACTGTATAATTATTTATTTTCATATTTTAGTTTTTTAATAAAATTGGAATTGCTATAAGCTGTTCTGTCAGGCTCAAGCCTGCAAGTTTTTGCCTCGGCCTCGCGTGACGTCACCACACTATCGCATTCCAACTTTAAGAAGTTTAGCGTGGCAATTTAAATGTTTTAAATTAACCTTGAGACGACTGATTTTTCCACGCCGTCTCACTGTCTGCTTCTACATTCACATCAATGCTCTGATGACCCTGGACCCAACCCAGATTTAATTTGTTGATTTTATCACGGTTTTAAGGGTGACATAACAGTGCCACACTATCCTAAAAGTATAGTTGTATTTTGCCAAAGCCAGAAGTGATGCCTTACTATCTACATTTATATACATGGTCTTATAATTATAGCCCCTATCTATATTTCTTTTCATACATTCTGTAATGGCAAAAACCTCCGCTTGAAAAATGGTTGCCAGCATTCTCAGGTTCAGGCTGAAGCTCTCCCTAGGTCTGATTCCGTAAGCCCCTAACCCAGTACCCTTGGAAGTTTTGGACCCATCCATGTACCAAATCTGTGCATTGTTCATATACCTTCAGATCATTATTCTCTGTCAAGAAAACTGACACAATATTCAAGATCAGTAATTCTTGTTATCCATTCCATCACCATTTCAAGAATATCTATCCATTGCCGGTCCCAGTATGTTTGCTGGCCTGATGATAGCGTCTGAGACCTGCACACTGCATTCTGTAGGCCACCATTCTACTCTTACTCGTAATAACACTATTTAGTGGAGGCAGACTTAACAACTCCTCCATGGGTGCAGCAGTCGGAGTTTCTTTTATAGCCTCAAAGTAAATAGGCATGCCGCACGTAGCACTTTAGATAGGTTTCAGCAGCAGTACTGTGTTGCATCTTTGGCCACCATACTACACTTCCATACATCAGAATTTCTCTAACTATGCTGGTATATATCCAGTTTGCTATCTGAGTGATTAATCCCCAATTGCACCCTAATGCTCACCTCATCATAATCATCTGTTAAATTTGCGAGTGATTAATAATACTTCTCATGTTGCTATTCCAGGTCAGCCTGTCATCCAACCTTATTCCTTTATACTCCTGGCCACCTGGATCCGTTCGCCAAAGAGGACTGGTTCTTCAGTACATTCTGTAGTCCTACATTTGGTAAACGGCACCATGACAGTTTTTAGAGGATTGACCAAAAGTCCTTCCTTCTTACACCATCCTTCTACAATGGTTAGAGAAGTCTACATAACATCCAAGCAGGTACCCAGTTGTTTGCCTCTGATTAGTATAACAAATTCATCAGCTTACCCCTGAGCATACATATGTTGCTTATTTAAAATCATGAGCATTTAGAATCATCTTCCGTTAGGTTCCATAGAACTGGTGAAAGGATGCCACCTTCTTTGTATCTTTACCTTACCCACAAATCTGCACAAGACAGTCAGTGCCTGTCTCTGCTTAGTATATTATTTATCCATTTCATAATAGTTCACTCAGCACTTCTGGATACAAACTTTGACACTATCGAATTACCAAGTTTACAAGGATGGGATAATAATCAAGTTTGATTAAGTTTGGGATAATCAAGGTGGTTGATTATATTAGTAAAACCTCGCAATCCTCTAAGTATTGGCAGAACTTTTCCACTCCCCAGACAATGCCTAGTTATTTACGTTTGTAGGCAGATGAAGCTTTCTTTTTTGGATAGGAAAGAGATCTGGATGCATAAATAATGATTTGTTTGTGGCTGTTTACTTTCTGAAAGAGTACTGCTTTTAAGAACTGGCATCAGTTTGAAGGACAAACTACTTTTTGAAAATTGCACAAAGGACAGGAGGTTGAACCATGGGTTATTTGATGTGTAAAAGCCTTTTTTGTTCTTGTTCCCAAGAAAATTTTTGTCCTTTGCGTCTAAGCAGATTAATAGATGTGATGTGTTCCGAAAAATTAAGTATAAATTTTGCACAGAAATTGACCATGTCAATAAACTGTGCCACCACTTTATCATTCGTGGTTGGGGGAAAATAAACTCATATACTCATATAAATAGTTGTAGTGTTCTGATCATGTCATCATTAATATTCATAAGTATCGACAATTACCAATTGGTTTTTCGGTCTTATAGCACTTATTGGCGCCCTCCTGTGTTTGTTTTTGTGTCTGATTGAAAGAGGAATAGTTTATAGTCTTGGATGGCATCGTAGTCAACAGATAACAACAGGAGGTGTATCACTGGACTAAATTGTGTTTAATAAGTCAATTCTTAATTAATGAATATAATTTTTGACTGAAAGACTAGCATATTCAACCTAAAAATCTTGAAAATAATTATATAAATGTATATAGTTTTGTACAGATAAAAAAACAAAAACAAAATTATAGCTGTATACATAATTAATTATTTTATATTACCAAGAATTCCACCATAAGTCAGTTCCTCTGAAAAAAAAAATCCAGTTTAAAAGAATGTGTGATGAAAATAGCCGAGATACAGTAGAACCCCTCTAATCCGTCACCTTCGGAACTGGGGGCATGGTCGGAACGCAAAAAAGGTCGGATTATCCGAAAAAAGTCAATATTTATTACATATTATATAAACAGATTTTTTTAAAGTGAAATAAGTGATATATAAACTTTTAAAAGTCTATATAATAAAGTCTATATATAAACTTTGCAACTACAGTAGAACTTCTGTTAACCGGCCTATATCGTAGTGTACTGGTTGGATGAGAATTTCCGAAAATAAATTGTACAGTAATTGAAACACCAAAGCGGCGGCGAGTCAAACGACTTTGTCGATAGAGGTATCCCATTGTCGGCGGCGTAAAAACACCGCGGCATTGGCACCCGTCGGTATAGCAGACATACAAAGGCAACATCGTTTGATGGGCCGCTTTTTTTCCACAAATCAATTTAGTATACATTATGGAAAATAGAACATTTCTTTTCAGTTTTCTTCTTGTCTTTGACTGGTTATGATCTACGTATAGTATATACAGTAAATAAAAATGAGCGAGTTACGAAAACGGGAATACGGAAGCGTGTGTTGGTTTCGTTTCAGACGCGGTTAAATGTGTCAAAAGACTTGACAGAGGGGAATCTGTAAAAAAGCTTTGTAGTGTTTAATTTTTCACGAGAGATGACACAGCACTGATGCGGAAAAGCGATAGCAATTACAAACCGATAGCGATAACAAACCGGAAAGATTGGCGCCCGCCAGGCGTGAGACATTCCACAAGTCTGCAAGTCGGCAGAATAATATCAATAGCCAAGAGCTCGAGCACGGTCGGACTAACCGAGGTGACGGACCATCCGAGGGCGGATTAGAGGGGTTCTACTGTAATGTGATTTTTCCATTCATAAGAAGTTCATATGGCAAACTCCAGGCTCTTGTATCCCCCTTCACCTTTTATTTTTAGTATTTATTGCTAGGCTACTTTACAACCCTGTAGTATTTTTTTAAAAATTAACCAAGTTTACGAGTGTTAACTAGTTTTAATGTTGTTATTATTGTTCCAATTTTATGTTGTTGTTTTTTGGTTGTTATTCTATTTGTTGATTTTATGATGTGGAGCATTTTGTCTTTTTGTGTGAAGGTGATGATAACAGAAATGGTTTTTCACTTTAAAACCACAGATAAAAAAAGTTTAATTAATAAATAAAAAAAGTATTCGTTGGGTAGGGGTTGTAATATAATATGTAGATAATATGTAATTATTTTACGAAAAGCCCCACGTTGGGTGACAAAATTGTGATATTAAAATTGTGATGTATAAAATAGTTATATCTATATTCAAAACAAAATGATTTAATAAATTCCTTTATCAATAATTAAAATTGGATTTCCACTAAAATCTATTACAGAAAGAAAATCTAAATAAGTAATGAATACAATTTACTAATTATCACTGAAGCTTTGCTTCCTTTTTTTTTTTTTTTTTTTTTTTTTTTTTTTTAAATCAACAAATTATAAAATTTCTAACAATATGTTTAGGAAACATTCATCAAATATTTGGTTATTTTTTTGAGTTCACAGTTCAAGTTTGAAATTATCACTAGTTTAAAAAAACACAAGTTATATCCATCGAGTTAATGAAATCATACTCGGAAAAGCGAAAAAGTATTTTTGTAATTATTCAGTGTTATTTGTAATTTAATTAATTTTTTTAATGTAGTCCTAGCAGTCTAATTTCAGTTTTAAAGTAGTAGCATCATTTAAGTCATTTTTAGAGGAAAGGAAATCATAATTTAAATAATTATTGGTCTTGTTTTTGTTTATAAAATATTGGTTGATATAATTACATGCAAGATTACTTTATTTATGTTTTCCAGATGGACAGTAAAATAACTCTTGGCATTGGAGGTGTTGTCATAGTTTTGGCCTCTGTAGCATCTTCAATAGGATTCTTTGGGTACATTGGTGTACCTGCAACACTAATCATAATGGAGGTAAAGTCCACTGTGGGAACTTGCTTATGCAATTATAAGTAAAAAAACTAAACTTCTTCTATTAATTAATATAGTTAAGGAATTATTACAACAATTAATTATATTTTAGGTGACAATTTTAAATTATCATGATACAAACAATTTTATAAAAATGAAAACAAAGAGTGGGAGATTTTTATTTGATAGAAATTAAATTTTCATGCAGAGTTTTAGCTTGATAAAATCATTTAAAAATTCTAAACCAAAAACTTATTGTTCCAGGTTATTCCATTTTTGGTACTTGCGGTAGGAGTAGATAATATTTTTATTCTAGTCCAAACTCATCAGCGAGAACCACGTTTGGAGAATGAATCTCATCAGGACCATATTTCTCGGGTGCTTGGAAAGGTTGGTCCTTCAATACTTTTAACAAGTGTCTCGGAGCTATGCTGTTTTTTCTTAGGTATGTTCTATTATACAATAATTTTAACTTATACCCTTAAATTTTAATTTTCAGTAAATAATACAGTTAGTTTTCTTGTGTTTTACAGGTGGTTTGTCAGACATGCCAGCAGTGAAAGCTTTTGCACTGTATGCAGCAGTGGCCTTATTATTTGATTTCATTTTTCAAGTGACATGTTTTGTCAGTCTACTCACCCTCGACACTTTACGTCAAGCGGTAATGATTCATTATTATTGTGTATAATAATATAACTCAATAGCATGCATCATTATCATCAAATGCAGCGTATAGAACCCATTATTCTGCTATCTGATAGTAATTCTTGTTTCAAAAGCAATAAAACACAAAATTTACTTTATTAGGTACTCAAGTTATCACGAATTAATAAATATTCACAAATTTTTATAATATTTTTAAAAAATATTATAAAAAATTCACAAATAAAAATATCACAAATTAATAAAGATTAAGAATTTTTTTTTTTTTTTTACAAACATTTATTAGCAGAAAATATTACCAGTTCCGTGTTTGATAAATATGTAGGAAAAAGCACACCAAACATAAGTTTTTATTTTAAACTTAACCTGGGTAAATATTAATAAAGTACCTGTTTTACAAAGCATAGTTTCAGGCTTATATTATATTGTTCTTTGTTTACTTTTTCGTTGCTTTACTTCAATTGAACACTAGATATTTAACTTTTGAACAACTTTGGGTATTTTTTTAGTCACATTAAAATAGTATACACAGTTACTCGTATAATAATATTAGTAGGTTATAATACAAGTAGGCATCAGAATAGTGTAAACATATTTTTATATGAGTGGTAGTTTTCATACTTGTGAACTTAATATAATAAGCCTGTGTTAGTACATATGCTTTTTCAAATTTTCTCATACTATACAGTTATTGGACTGATTTGTATTTAGTTTTCACTGACTTGTTAGAAATGTGGTGTTCCACAGAGACCATTTTAATTTTTTTTTACTCTTTGAAAAGGAGGACATATTAAAAAGATATAACATTTCGTTAACCACCTTTGATTAAATGCCACATTTGACTGCTTCCAAATACCTTTACCTTATTTTCTGTGTTATACTGTTTTCTAGTAGGTTCTACTAGTAGATTATTATTATTGTCTGGAAGTACAAATGGACCCGGTTCACAAAATCAAATTTGTAGGTGGTAATATAATTATATATTATATTATAATATAATAATTATAATTATTATAATATTAATAATAATATATAATTATACTATATTATAATATAGGTGGTAATATAAATAATAATAAAATAAAAATTATTTAAAACTTTATGTTGAATCTATTACACACATAAAAGAGTATGTAAAATAAAAATGTATATATGTATGTAGAATTTCTATGTCTAGTTTATATATAATGGAATTTAAATATTTAGAATTTATATTTTTGATATTTCGAGGGAGAAGGTGCAAATGAAAATGTAAATAAACAAAAAACTGAATTTAATTTTTGGGTGGTTGGGGGCAACACAAATAAATATTAAAATATAGGTGAGGATTTATTATATGATAAAAGTTTAAAACTGTTTTTTAATTTTTTTTCTGTCTAGTTCAAACTTTATTTTGAATCTATTATACATATAAATGAGTATTAAAAATAAAAATATGTATAAGTATGTAGAATTTGTATGTCTTTAGTCTTTGTATATTGGATTTTAAATATTTAGAATTTATATTTTTGATATTTTGAGGGAGAAGGTGCAAATGAAAATTTAAATAAATAAAAATCTGATTTATATGTTTATAATTTTGAATTGTTTATGGTTTCTTATTTTGTTGGAGTGTATGCTTGATTTGTTTCCTTTTTTATATGTTTTGTTTCCTTTTTTTTAAATGTTTTGATAAAGATTTGTATACTTATGTAAAATTAAGTGTAGCCCTACTCTGGCTGACAGTTGCTAGTCCATTGCCGAATGAGGTGTTTAATGTATTTGAAAAGTACTATTTTCATTCATTCCATGGCTAATAGTTATTAGTTTTGTATTATTATCAATACAAGAAACCAAATATGTCCACAGTAGTATAAAACATACATTACCAGGTTGTTCTCGGGAGATTGAATATTTTAATTTTAATTTTGACACTTATAACATTATTAATTTTTGTGATAAAGCTATTGTTTTGGTTACATCCAGATAACACAAGTTCAGCATGACTCCTATGAGGCTCCTGGAATGAAAATTCTAACTCTTTAGTGTACATACATATCTATTTTGTACATTTTTAATATATGCACATATTTTATTTTGAAATAATATTTAACAGATATCTGGTGTGGCCTTACTTTTAATTTTATAACATAAAAAAATTATTTAAATAATTGTTTAGGGAAATCAATGTAAAAATATTCATTAAATATATAAACATCAGGTTGTAATGCTTAAATAATTTTATATAATTAAACCAAGAGAGTAGGTACATTGGGAACAAGGTTGCTAATTTAATATGGTCCGGTACTTAAATTAATGAAGGCACAAGAGGATAAAGAAACATATATTATTTTATTAACTGTACACGTCTTTCTTCTAATATTGATCAACACTTTATGTAATTTAATTCATCATATGATAAAACGTTATAAAGCTATGTTTAATGCTTTTAACAATTAAAAGTAACAAATTAAGGGATGGTAAGAATCGTTACATTCAGATTTGATTTTTCCAAAGTTGCATGGTTTATTATACCGAAATGAAGCAGGAATATACGTTAAATTAATATAGAAAACACATTTAATAATGTATGCTGCTCCAGCAATAGCATTAACAACATTTTTGAGACTACACTTATGAAGACGAAACTCAATGGAAGAAAAAGTATACAAAATGTTGTTCTTTTTCTGATTTATATGAACTATTATATAACTGCCAATATTTTTAAGTAAAAGTAATGATTACTTTGTTGTCATTTTTCTTTTATTATTATTTCTGCAGGTCTGCTGAACCAATTTTAATTTGATGCATTTAATACATAAAACCAAAGTGGTCCACGTTTATTACATTCATTGAAAAATAGAACATGTGAAATTTCAAACAAGCACAAATGTCTTAGTTCTGACCTAGTCAGGTAATTTGGGATTATAGACTAGAGTTGTGGCTTTAAAAATTGCTTAAAAACTAAAAATTTGTTTAAAATATTTTCACTAAACTTTCATCTTGTTCTTTTTAAATAAATCTTGTAAAGTTTATAAAAAAAAATTGTGGTTTGGTTTTGTTTGTTTGATTTATGTTGAGTGTTAGTTAGGAAAATGAAAATTTATCTTTGGTTGTCAGGTCAGGTTATATATAAGGTGACATTGAATATTATTGTAAAATATATGGTGATTTTGTTTTTGAGGGTGTTGGCTTTAGGGTTGTGTGTCTGTGTTTGGGCATGATTTCTTCCTAATCTATATTTTATATCTTTATATTATATATTTTATAAATGTTGTAAAGTGTTTATGTTTTCTTTTCGCCTTCCTGCCTTTCAATATGATTAAAGACTTTTTTATGAGACCCTGAGGCAGAATCTTCTAAACTGGGGAAGAAGTTATGAAATCAAATTGTTGATATTTTGATCCTTGGTTTACTTAACAGTAGCCTAATCATTGTTCATATATTAATATGCAGTAATAAGAATAAGATTTAATAACTACATCAAATGATAACTATTTTAGCATTTTCCTAAAAATAAAGTTGCCTGCCAGCGAGATGACACAATGATTACTTATTAGAAATAATATTTTTTGTTTATTTCATTCACTGCCAGGAATTTTTACAAGAACTATTATCAAATTTACACCCAGCATAGTGTGAAATATGTTTTTGTTTATTAATGTTCTGGATATTGGATTTCTTCCATTCTTTTTATTTTGATATATATGTTTGAATGAAATTAACAAGGAAACAAAAAGACATTTTTTTTTTAAATTTTTAGAGTGGATGATAAAATATAGTGGAGCAATTCAATACTTTTTCCATAATTTATTTTAATATCTATATATTTTTTTAACGAATATAATTAAATCATGATTTTGATTAAATTTTGTTTAAAAGTAACCCTTACAGAATCAAACAAAACCATTCTCAGGGCTTCACCTACAGTGAGTATACATATGGGAAGGCATCCTAGCTGAAACTTATGGCAATATAAAATTTATTCAACTAATTTGACATGTTGAATAATATATCATTCACCATCATCCATCCAATCGTATAAAATCATAGAGCAACCTAAAACTCACAATATAAATAATTCAGAACTTGAAGTACAATGTCACAGTAATCCACACATATAAGCCCATGTGAAGTTATATCATCATGATATAACTATATCATCAAAAGGTTATATTGAAAAGTTTGAAATATTAAAAAAGAGGAAGGAAGGCAATTTTACCAAGACAACCGAACCAACTCATGTAATGTACAAATATTGTTATGTGTTTGTATAGGAGTAGTCTACATATCTAATGAGTCATCTTATATTCATATATTCATGAAACTAGTTCTTCTAAAGTTTCATTGCATTTCGTCATACTTAGGCCCAATATCTTAATAAAGACCTATTTCCAAGGACCTCTTAAATAATCAGAGCCCATTCATACCAATGTGATAAATCATAAGGAAAAAAATTTAATAGTTGAAGTTGTCCATTCATCTTGTCATAACATATATTATTTCAGGAGTCCGACTAATAAATAACTTGTTTAAATTTGTAGAAATTTTGATTCAAAATTGAATTAGCCAGCTTACCAACAAAAAAAAAGATTTCATTTAAAATAGTTCTTCAAGCTTTGGGGAAGACACATTAAAAAAATAAAACAAAATTATAATCGGCACCAAGGTGGGGACTGTTAAATAAATTCGAAATAAAAAGGAAAAAAATATAATTTACACCTTTCTTTATGTAGTCTATTGTTAGATCCTTCGTTTTCATCTTTCCTGTTAGATCTTTCTTAACCAAATCTTAATCTTTTCCAACCCTGGCACTAGCAAGTATTCAAAGGCTAGGAATTTTTATTTGATGTTCTTCTCTTCTTTTATTTGTAAGATGATGATGGCCGAGAGTTTTTTGCCTTTAAACAACAACAATTCAAACAAAATCTACTAGTTGTGATCTCCAAGAAAATGTTATTGTAACACCTGTTGCTATGAAAGGCTATACCTATTTCGATAAAGTGTTAATGAAATATAAAGAATATTACAAACCAGTGTTATAAGTATTAAGGAAAGAAAATTGCTGATCAGAAGTAAATAACAAAATATCGAAAATAAACCTGACAACCATCATTAAAAATTCTATTTCCATCTTATGTTTAGGTCAAGTTTGACACAAGTAAATCAGATTATGCCCTTAGTAAATATATTATTATTTTCCATAAAGACCAAACATTTAAACTAATTTTTATAAAATTGAATATATGGGCCTATTTTGGCCATATTTTGAGAATTTAATCCTTTTTCACTTTTGAGCCTAATAAACAAAAGATTTGTTTCTTAAATCTGGCTCTACCAATATTAAATAAAATTGGTTAAAATGTAACCTCTAAGGATCAAAATGAAATGTTTTGGTTGAAATTTCCTCCAAAATAGTGATTTAGGAGTTCTTGGTGAACAAGGGAAAATGGACCATGGGTCCTGTCATAAATGTTTGAATTTATCAAAGCAGTGAAAGAGATTTTAATAAGATTTTTATGAAATTTACAGATTTATGTGCAGATTACAAAGCTGAACAAAATGAGCTGTTATAGGTTATCGTCAGATCTAGAAGTAAGACAAAACTTCCCCAATAAGTTTAAAATGTCCACCATTATGAAATTTGGAGGTCTTTATTTACTAGTAATATATTTATTAAACTAATAGTTAAGCTGAGCTTATATGCCAAATTTGAAGAAATCCGTTTAATATTGTTTATACTGATGACCGACGGTACTAGATAGAATTCCATGTTATACAAATAAAATGCACACAATTTTTTTCTGTGAAATTCTACATTTATTAGGTCTAGCCGACCATGGTTTCGCCAGTTACGATATTGACGAGGCTTATACAAAGACTAAATAACCTAAGAAGATTTGTAGACACTTTGAAACCAAGCCCACAAGTCCTGTTACATGACAATGAAACCTGTAGCCAGGAAACCCAGTAAGTTTAAACTGTTTTAAACATGCTTCGACAAAGATTGAAGTAGTGGAGAAACAGACAAAAATTCTGTTTGATCGTTTAAAACTAAATTAACATTATTACAAGAAATCTCTTAATTTCTAATAATTCTAAAATGTTTATTTTTTTACCTTTGATGTTAACATGGAGAATTTCAAATTTAATATTAGAATAAAAATCAGTTAAGGCATGATTTTTTTAAATGACTGCAAAAACTAGAATTATTATAACCTAACTCCCAACTTCTTTCATGTTCACCTAGTCTACACTTAAAACTACGACCTGTTTGACCAACATAAACAGTATTACAAATACTATATGTCAATTTATAAACTCCACTTTTTGCAATTTTTCTATTTTATCTTAGAATATATGAACATATATATCTTTATATGCATTTTTCCTGAACTTCTATTGTTCAATAATGGAAATATTCTATAATATTTCTATAGAATTTCAAATGTGTTTTATTTCAATAACATGGAATTCTATCAAGTATAAACAATATTAAAGTTGAATATTTCTAAATTGACTGATGCATTTTCAATCAAGTTTTCATTAAATGTGAATGTTTACCTTCTATAATGATACTCGTATCTCCATGTTGTGTCCATAACTTCTTTTTCATGTTATGAACTGATAACTCCTTAACATTTTTGGGGGAAATGATGACTAATACTTATTTTTTGGCTTTAATTATGACTGTGTAAAGACGTGCAAGACAATTAGTGTAAAGTTTTTGCATAGTTTATTAAAAAATATATCAGTAATTTTGTGTGTAATAAATTGGGAAACAATCTATTTATTCCATATTTTGTTAGAACATTCTAAAGCTTGCAGTAGTTTACACCCTGAAATTCTGGTTAAATTATTTGCTTTCAAGGTTGTTTGATAGTCATAACAAATTACCAACTCCCATACTCTGCTTGCCTCTAGTTCATGTAGCCGTGCTCTGTAAATTTAGCATAGGATTAACACAAAATTTTTAAAGTTTTGTTAAAAATCACTATTTAAGGGAAATAAATATTCCGATCAGCACAATATTTTTAAATATATTTATTAAGTCTGTTTTTTATGAAACTTACAATATATACCGTAAATATTTTAAAAGCAAAGTTTGAATTTGACATATTTTTATATATGTTTGCTTGTATTCCCCTAAGATAAAATAGAGGGAAAAAAGATTTTAAATGTTGTTTATGATAAGACATGTTTTTTAAATTAATTAGTTTGATAATAACACACATTTTACTTGGATAATTAGAAAGTCAAATGTTGAGCATACTGGTATAATAACAGTGAACTGGTATTATATTCTTTTGTGTGTGTATATATATATATATATATATATATATATATATATATATAAGGAATATATATATAAGGAAATATATTAAGGAAATCAATTTTATTAGGTTCAATGAATGTAAGTGGGTGTGTTTGTTAAGCTTATTTTATGTTTTTGATTGGTAATTTATTGGTTTTATATTTGCACATGTATGTTTGTAATTTCCATTTTTTTTAAACCTTTCATCTCTAAACAGATTTGTTTTTTTAAACACTAAAAATAGTGGTGTACACACAGCATTATAGAGATCTGGAAAATTGGTTCCATATGTGTTTCCCCACCAGTTGTTGTGGGTCAATCCATATGTTGCCTTATTGTCTTAAATAGCATAATACAGACGAGACCACATCGGTAAGCAACATTTTGGCTTGCTTATTATTTATTATCGGTCAGTATCTAGAGTAGAGTCAGTGTCTGGTTGTAGAATAAATCACCCACTATTACATTGTCATCATTATATGTAATTATTATATTGTTAAGTAGTTTGTGGAAAGGGAGAAATGGTGGTAGGGATGTGTGTTAGATAAATCATTGTTATATTTACTTAAGATAAAAATAATTTATTTGCCTTATAGGGTTATAGGAAGTCAATTGGTTTAAATGCCTTTGGATGTTAGTATCATAGCATCAAGTATCAATTATTTTACTGAACCTCATCAAAATCGTTTGAGGTATTATTTAAGTCTAATCAGTAGTTTAGAATTGTTTATTGCAAGATCTCATAAAATTGTAAACTCGCTGATATTACAATAATCATTTGATCAAGGGTTTATTCTGAAAGTAGCAGTAACATTTTCACGTCTACAAAAAGTTTTGTTCAACTTGTTGGTTTTCTAGCAGGTTGTAGTATAATAGATGAGTTTCGTCACTTTCACTTTATAATTACTATAATATTGTTTGTTTTAATCAATTTTTAATGGTTTGTTATAACTATTATTTAAACAAAAGTTATTATCTTAGTTAAATGGCTCAGTTGGTAAGGGACATGTGGACTGAAGTTTGAATTTGTGAACTGTCAAAAGTTGCACAGCTTTGAGTCTAGTTGTGTTTTACTGTTTGTTATGGTACTCCACTATCTTCATTATTCTCATAAACTAAAGATATTAAACAAAATTCTAAAATATTAGAATTAGAAATTGTTGTCATATTACTTTAAAAAAGAAATATTAATTTAAGTGTGTAGAAAACAAGCTGATTCTTTTGCATATTATAAGTATTTCATATACATAGGAAGTTTGACAGGACTGATATTATTTAATTTCACAGCAATCTAAACCATTACTTCTTGCTCAAACCAAACTCTGCCAACTTTTGGTTTACACGCTTATTAATACTAGCTGTATTCAAATCCGCTCAAATGTTGTGATTAAGTTTCTTATTTAAACCAGTGCATACATTAACCAGTCTTATAAACCTCACTAGGTTTTCTGTAGTTGTTTGTGAGTTTTCTTCATTGTTTAACAATTTTGGCATCAACATGATTTTATAGAAATTTGTGTAAGTTTCCCATTTTATTATGTAACGTCTATTCCAAATAATAATTAATATTACCATCCATTCTTTTAAATATGATTGAATTTTTCCTGTGGATAGTCTCTCTCTCTCTCTCTCTCTCTCTCTCTCTCTCTCTCTCTCTCTCTCTCTCTCTCTCTCTCTCTCTCTCTCTCTCTCCTCTCTCTCCCTCCCTCTCTCTCCCTCCCTCTCTCTCTCTCCCTCCCTCTCCCTCTCCCTCTCCCTCTCCCTCTCCCTCCCCCCTCTCTCATTCTCCTTCTCTAATAAGAAAGTTACACCTGAAGACTGAGAACTAATAACGTATTCAGTAGTCTGATTTTCTAACATTATTTTAATCGAATAGTTACGAAACTTTTTAAAGCTCTAATTTAAGTTTTGTGTTGTGTAATTGAAGATTGTACTTTTTTACAGTTCAAAAATGGCTTGCTGTTTATGCTTTTTATCATTATTAGAACTAATATTAGTTTTATAAATACAAATATGTTATTTATTTGAATAACTGTTTCATATCTAAAATATATTCATGTGTTGTTACAGGAAAATAAACTGGATGTCATATGTTGTGTCCATGCATCCAAGAAAGACAAACATGTAAATGAAGAAGTGCTTTATAATATCTTTAAGTCCATGTATGTGCCTATACTTATGCATAAATGGTCCCGTCCTGCAGTAGTTGTTATATTCTTTGGTTGGTTATGCCTCAGTATTTCCGTCGCACCCCATATTGGAATTGGTCTTGACCAAGAACTGTCAATGGCTGAAGACTCTTACGTACTTAAATATTTTAAAGTAAGTGATACTTTAATTTATTTTTAGAAGTGGGTAATTTAAGTAATTTTAATTAACTAATCCTTAACCTTAGATGAATCATCCTTTATCCTTTTCCCTTTCCCAACAGGCTTTACAAAAAAAAAAAAAAAAACCTTAATCTTCAGTCTTCTTCTTAACTCTACTGATTGAGAAAGTGAACAGTGTTTACGAAATATTTCAAAACTATAGTGTTTTCTTACTTATGTACTATTGGGTAATACCAAGGACCATTTTCCAAGGTAAGCCTGTCTCCTGTCCATACAAAATCTAACCAATCTAATTAACTAATCCATCAGTTAATCTCATGCTGGCTTGGCTATGGAGTCCTCCCATTATAAAACTGACTTGGAAACAACGAGAAAGCATGTCCCCACTTCACTCTTATAGCACTGTATTCAAAATACAAAATATACGTTTGGCTCCATATTTATACAGATAGATCTTTGAATAGAAAGAGTGGGTCATCTCATTATGGAAGAATACCTTTATCAGTACAAATTTGCAGAATCCCCTCTATGCAATATCTGTTCAAAAGAAACAGAGACAATAGACATCATTATGGACTGTACAGAGACGAATCCACTAGGCACTATAAATTAAAGAAACTGCTCCAAGATAACCCCTAATCATTAATGCTGGAAATCTCAAAAACAAGTCTTTGCTAATTAATTGTGGCTGCTGATATTGATGTGCTAGCCGAGGCTTGGGATCGGCTCTATCTTGAATGTTGGACAAAAATCCTAAAATTATCAAAATCTTGAAATTTTCAGTCTGACTTGGTTTTTGAGAATGGTTTGATTTTCGAAGCCAGTACAGTTTGTTGAGGTATGGCCTAATTTTACAAGCTTGGTACAGTTTTTGCGCTTGTCTCTGATAGCGATAGAATAATTCTACTATGAAAGCTCGATATAATGAGATCGGATATGAAACTGTAAAATAAAAATGTAATGAAAATGTTTTGAAAAATACAAAACTGTATTTAGAAAATGTAATGACAAATTTAAGGATACTTTAGTTTTTGAAATAAAATACAAAATATCAGAGTTTGGCTGATTACAGTAATAGTTGTTCAAATTGCCTTCCTTCAGTCATATTACATGACCTGCACCCTTTTAATTGTCAAGTCTCTCACTCGTGGAAACACATTGGCCTTATCTTGTATGCCAGCAGCCGTGGCAGCTATTCAACAACGAGGTCACCCTCTTCCTCTACAGGCGTGTTGTTGACTCTTTCATTTGACCCCAAAAGAAAAATTCAGAGGGTTGAGATCAGGGGAACAAGAAGGGCATAAGATGGGTTCACCACGACCGATCCATCGTTAGTCATAAACCGTATCCAAATGATCTCTTACAATATTTCCAAAATGAGCCGGGGTTTAGGATCTTACTTTCATCAATGCATACCTGTTGGCTTGAAACAAAGTATGTCTTGAATGCGTCATTCATCATATCGATGAAGGTACAGACTTTATTCCAGGGGTCATGCCCTGGAATATTCCGTCCCGGATCTTCGATGGATGACAAATCATCATCGATGGATGAAACATTGACATAATCAGTTCGAAGTGTCAGAGACTCATCATTCTAGTATAAAAACCGATAGATTGAGTTGGATTACTTTTCTGAGTTGGACCAATATTCTGCAAGATTATGCCTCGATGTCAGCCCCATATTAATCAAAATTCCCCAGAATTTCTTCATCTCATTTATGGTTACGTCAACCCACTCACTGATTCTTGAACATGGTCTTAATTTTCCAGAATCTCGTCTTTGACGTAACACTGCTTGTGCGAACTTATTGGTCTCTTCGACCATAAGAGCCCACATAGCATGTGTCATAAATAGATAAAGAAATGCTATCGGATTTGAAGAAACCGGAACATTTCTCGGACCTACATTTTGTACTGTAAATCTAGACGCTATATCCCGCTCTTGTTCAGGAGGATATGCTCTTACCCACGGAACCACCGGTGATTGTGTTTGTGTTCGTGTTCGTGTTCTTGTAACTCTACGTCTTTTGTTTGTGTTGTACGAGCAGGTGAGCATGTGATGGTCCAGGTAGACCAGTATCAATGTCTGGTAGTGTACGTGTTTGTAGTCCTACCACATTTTCTGGCAGATCCCAGCCAAGAAAGTCTTCTTTGTCAGCAACCCTACCGCACCAGTAACTTGGGCGGCATCCTCAAAAGACATCTCATGAGATGTGTCTTCAAAAGTTCCATCAGATTCACTGTCTACAGGGAAGTCTTCCCCAGCAGACAGGTCGTCTTCAAAAGTTAGAGACCTCATTTCATGAAATGTCCTCGGAGGAGAACTTGGCATGTCATCGAGGTCCGACAACTCAGGGTCCATTACAATAGACTCGAGGTTGTGACACTTGGCTATATTTCTGGATGCCATTATTTATATTTTAAAATTTCTCATTGTTTACATAAAAAAGTACGTGGTAGGTAGGCCTAGAAAAAAAAAAAACACCGATAATATGATAAATCACTCCAAATAATACACTCTACGAACACTAAAACATTTATTACAACTTGTATAAACAAATTATAATAAATAAATCACTTCATAAAAGTCTAACTTCACAATACATGTGGAGGCTAGGCTAGGCCTATAAAAAAAACCTGATAATATGAAAAATCACTCTAAAAAATACAATCTAAAAACGCTTTAACACATTTATTATAAGTTGTATAAACAAATTATAATAAATAAATCGCTTCATGAAACAATAAATTCACAATATACGTGCATGATAGGATAGGCCAAGGAAAAAACATCAATAATATGAAAAATCACTCCAAATAATACAATCTACAAACGCTTACACATTTATTGTAAGTTGTATAAACAAATTATAATAAATAAGTCGCTTCATGAAACAATAAATTCACAATACACGTGCATGATAGGATAGGCCTGGAAAAAAACACTGATAATATTAATAATCACTCAAAAAATGCACTCTACAAACACTGACACATTTATTATAAGTTGTATAAACCAATTATAATAAATAAATCGCTTCATGAAACTATAAATTCACAATATATGAAAAAATACACAGAGGTGTTACACTTACACTTTCCACATCGGCCAAAAGCTTGCGATAGAAAGAAAAATGACGATTTCTGTTCATTTTTCATTGTCCCACAGCCTTTGTAATTGTGCTCCTATAGATGAGTTATACATACCAAATTGTAGATCTAATATTCCTCTTCACAATAATGTGATCAGAAAGATTATATAAAAATTAAGATCAAAATCTTCTAAAGTGGCTAAGCACTCACAAGAGCAAATCGGAGAGTAAACTCGGAAGAGCACTTCTTAGAATGGATATAACTCGCAAAGTATATAACATACGATAATTTTGAATTCGTAATTCGAAAGAGAAAGAAAAATACTATATAATATTGTCAGCTTGTGGCATTTGGACAAGTATTACCATTTCGTAAAATCATATGAATACAGAGTTCGATTTTTCTATAACAGATAGAAATATTTGGAAAGAACAGATCGAAAGAGAAAGATGTGATTTATCGAACAGTGTTATGGTCGATCTGTTAGACAGAAATATCAAATTGGGAATATTAGAGAAAAATTACATCACTTTTGTTTACAAATTGTCAGCGCAAATCTTTGACATTACATATCAAAAATATGCAAACTTTAGCAATTTTTGGAATATTATTTATAATGTTTTGTGGTATTTATTATTATTTTTTTTGCATGATTATGTATCTACAGAACATTAGCTTTCCAACACTATTTTATTTATTGCGGTAGGACGATACTAAATGGGCGAAATGTTGAATTGCAAAATACGTGTTTTTATGTTGATCAAGCGTCATGCATCGACCCTGCTGGGTCGATCGCCAGATAGAGAGTTAAAGTTTACAGTCTAAGAACATTTAAAGAGTGTCACTAACCTCAAATAACAGAATAAATCAATTTTGCTTTTATAATTAATCTTAAAAGACGTTTTAATAAAAAGTAAAATAAAACTAAGGTAATAATGTAATTTAAGTTATTACGTTATAATAAATGGTAGAAAACCCTTTAAACCAATTTAGAGCTATTATATTTATAAAATAATATAACGCCACTTGATTCTGTAATTGTATATTGTATAAAACAAATCTAAACACACAACTAAAGGGGGGCAGCAAATGGGATCAAGCCTACAGATAGCAAACTCCTAAATCTGGACCTGACCAGGTACCAACGGTTGGTAGTTCAGTTGGTAGTTAAACCACTCCAACCCACAACATTGCATTTAAATCAGGGCTATGGACATGTGAGTTCTATCTGCACAAAGTTGGTGTGCGGACAATGTGGATACCAGATACAAGGAGGAAAAGCCTATTTTGTCTATCTTGTTGAAAGATAAAATATCTTTCTCAGATGCCAAAACAAAATTGAAGGCTACAAAACTTGCAGTTGTTAGAAAATACTTTGCGGCTCCTGTATCAAATAAAACAACAAATGTGCCAACTGTGACGAATTGACCAAGTTTAAAAAAAATTATTAACGGAGCAGGAGGTTCATCTATTGATCATTTTCCCCAAAAGTGTTCCTGGTAACATCCATCTTTCTAAAATAAATTCCACTCCTCCTCTAAAGGTAACTCCATCCACTTTCGGCTCGAGAAATAAGGCTCCTAAAGTCACATCTATGACAAAAGTAAAGCCTTCATCACCAACAATCAAACAATTTCTTAAAAAGAAGTCTGTAACTTGCCCTACCATAACAAAACCATTAACGAAATCTTTGGGGTTAAAAATCTGTGTCATCTATTAATAACATGATAAAAAATGGAAATGTAGAGGTTCCCTCTAAATCTAAAAGGAGTCTAACAAACACCTCCCTAAATCACTGCAGATTGCTATAGAGCTAGAAAGAACTAAAATAAAACCACCTGATGGAAATTCAAGCCAAACAGGTGGAAAAGAACAATACAGGTTCAAATCTTTTTAAAAATTTGAACTAATCCGTTATTATTTTTATTAAAACAACATAGATTATGGTCAGAAATTTAATCTTAAATAGCATGACATAATGGAACATTAATAGCATTAGAAGTCATTTTAAGACATAATGGAACATTAATAGCATTAGAAGTTATTTTAAAGACCTCAAAGGTCTTGTATGTGATACATCCACTTTAGTTATTTGCCTACAAGAGACTGAAGTCCATCTACCCCACTCATTTAGATTGAGATCGTTTTCAATTTTCAATTGATTTTTTAACTGGAGACAGAGCTAAAGGTGAAGTGGGAATATTCACCCACAACTCCATCTGTGAACCTTAGGACTCATTACAAGCAGTAGCAATAACTATCACTACACCATACAAAATAATGATGTATGGAACTGATTGGCCTTATCAGACAGTTGCCTGTACCCTGTCTATTTGGTAGGAGATTTTAATGCCCACCACTATACATGGGGGATCAAACACTTGCAACCTTGTAGGAAACTTGTAATAATGTAAAAATTTACTAAAGAAAATATTTTATTACATTTATTTAAAAAAAAAAATAATTTTTTTTACTTGGGATGAATTTACTATTACTTGTTGAGCACCATTTTGTGATAAAAACACAAACACTTATTAAAATTACTCTTTTTTACCTTGGGTCGTGAATTCGGGGAAATGTACTAGATACGCTAAAAGATCATGAAAACCTCTGAAATAAATCATACATTTATTAACAATTTCTATTTAAATTTGAAAGATACAAAATCTAGTCAAGCCATTATGCTTAACTTTCTCTGAAATATGTACAGTGAATAATATGACAAGTTATAAGACATTAGTTTTATAAATATTAAACATTAGTTCTTGTTACAAGTAGGCTATTCACAACGATTAAATTCAAATTAAATGTTTATATAGTTCATGTTACAAGTATTCTTAACTATCAAATTCAAAATCAAAGTTCATACAATTCAGTTAGCTATTAATTAACCAATGTCTTTCATTACGTTATGACACCATTAATTAAACTGATTGCCTCTACTTTTTTAAGACATAAATTACCAATTATAATGTTCTTTTTACGCTATACCAAGAGGGAACTTTGCACTGAATTTAGTTTTAGATTCAAAGTTAAATAACAGTATCAAACCACAAAAAGGAATATGCACGGATCGTTGCTCTAGATGTTCAGGCGATCAGCCTAGATGTTGATCGAACAGCTTGCGTGACGTACTATTAATGACAATGCCTCTTTTCCATATATTTTTAGTCCTTTGTTACTTGGTAGAATGGCATGTGCATTCCCCCACTACTTCTATCTATCTTTTGATTGGTCTATACTGCACACTCCATTTCTGACAACTTTATTTCTGATCACTTCACAAAATAAAATTTGCTCTTAATTTCATAAAGCATACTAATTTACTTAATTTTGTTATAATTATTTTAATTACGAAATTCTAAACTAATAATATTTTATAAATTTTCCAAATAACACACAAACTTAGTTCTATAAGTTTAACCATTCTGAAATTCTGTCTGTCTACATTCAACTTTTTATTATTGTTCTTTGAACACAAATAATCCATGCAATAAAACCTTTTACAATTTTACATTTATGGATTACTCACATTACCTGTAATTAATTCCATTTCTTTCAATCAAATGTATCTTAACATATAGATATCAAAATTGTGAACGTTACAAACTGTATTGACAGGTTTTGATCCAATTTGGATTTAATTCTGCTCAATGACGGTTCACCAAATCACCCTGCGGCTTTTACAGGTTATCGTACAACTGTTAACTTGTCATTTTGTGCCCGTGTCTTGTTACTAAATTCGAGTTATCTGTTCTTTCCCGCACATACAGTAGTGATCACGCTCCTGTGAAGCTTACTTTTCTGACTTCTCTCGTTGTAATATGGCCTTCTCAGATGGATTTTGCGCTAAGCAAAATGGGAAGTTATACCAAAGGTTTAGTATCTCCTAATATTAATAGTAATGTTCTTATTCATGAAGTATTATATTCGTTTACAACACCACTTCTTACATCATCAGACAACACATTTCAAAAACGTCGAAGGACCTAAGGAGCGGAATGAAGTTTTGACTACGAATAATTATGGTATTGCTAATGTTTTGGGCTTATAATTTGCTAACTCTTAATCAACTGCTGCTTACAGTGACACCTTTTGTTTCTATAAAACGTCTCAAGAAGCAGTTCCATTCACTATAGATCCATCGGAAGAATGTCCATTAAACACTCCATTTTCCACTCCATATTGTTAGGACAAGATTCTGCTCTGCTCCAGGCTCTGACAACATAGTTTATTCTATGATTAAATACCTCCCAACTTCAGGGAAATTGACTCTCCTTACAATATACAATCGTCTATTCGAGGACCAATGTTTTCCAACACTTGATTGAAGGCTACAGTAATTCCTCTTCTAAAATCAGATTTAAAAAAACTAAACTCAGAAGGTACTCTCCCATTTCTTTTACTAGTGTGATTTGCAAACTGGTAGAGAAAATGATCAATTGTCATTGTCTTATGTGGTACCTCGAGAGTAACCAGCTGCTTTGAAATGAATAATGTGGCTTTTGACAGGGTTGTTTCATGTAAAAATCAGCTAATTCAATTAGTCTGCCTTACGAAATGCACTGTGTTACAGTGTTTTTTGAAAGCCTATGATATGGTTTGGCGAAGGGGAATACTGAATACTTTAAAATCATGGTGTGTAAATGGTAATATTCTTACCATTACAATAAACTTCCTGAGGAACAGTGTTGTGCAGTACAGAATAAGTACCGAGAATCCTCACATACGGTATGGTTTTGATTTATGACAATGCTCAACCTCACTGTGAATGTGAAACGACAATTCTTACAGGACTTTGGCTGGGATCAGTTTGACTACCCTCCAACAGCCTTGACTTTGCCCATAACGACTTCTATTTCTTTTTGGACCTGAAATCGTTCCTTGGTGGGTAAAACTTTAACAACAATGACGAGTTCAAAGAACATGTTAACACATGGCTGTACTTCGCTATGAAAAGTCTATACAAAATGGTGGGAGCTATATACCAAAATAGTTTAAGGTTTGTAGATTTTTATCCAATAAATAGTTTTTCTGTATCTGTACTAGTTTTGTTTTTATTACCAAATGGAACTTTCTTTCTGGAAGTATATCTTAGAGATTTGAAATTTAAATTGTTAGAGTTGGTTTTTAGCTTTTTTTACAGCAGAAAATTCCAAATTTCAAAGTAGAATCAAAGACATTTTGCAAACTCTAATTTTTTCATTGCAGCAGACCTCAAAACTGATGTACTAAAAATTCAAAATGAAAAGTTTTAGAAAGTTAAAATAAAACAATAATACCAATGTAAATATTATGTTCACTATGTCTTACATTAAATACATTTAATAGTTTAGTTGTGTATAGAGTCCAATTTTATTGCTGTTTTTAAAGCTGTTCTTTATTGGTTTAAAATAAAAAGGAGGTTTTATTTGTAATTAGTAACTTTTGCTACAAGTAGTATTTGTTTCTATAACCTGTATAGCTCAACTGATTTTTGGTTGATTTTTAATTCTCCATTCTAGGTAAACTTAACTAATCCTACCTATAATACCAATTTTTATGGGTAATGAGAAAAATATATATAAAAAATGTACAATGTTTTTACTGTCTAAAAAAAAAAAAGGTATAATAATATTTTTTTAAATTCTGTTTTAACAATTTTTGTAGAATTCAAACCTTATATTGAAAATTAATTTTTATCTGTAATGATTCATAATATTTAAATCCATAATATTTGTTTAATAATATTTAGGTAAAGCATTATATTTAAACAGGTATTTATTGCACAGTGAATGACATTTTTAATGTTATGTTTTATTTTCTAGTTTCTAAATGAATTTTTGTCCATTGGTGCACCAGTTTATTTTGTGCTAACTGAGGGACTCAATTTTTCTGACACCAATGTACAAAACCTTATATGTGGAGGACAGGGCTGCAATCCAGATTCTCTGACTTCTCAGATATACCTTGCAGCAAAGCAGCCAGAGAGGTAATGTGAAAATTATTATACAATACATTAATTTAATTTAATTGAAGCTGTGAATATTTAATATTTTATATGGTTATCCTGTTGTATAGCTTGCTACAGGATATTGCTTATGTGTTGTATTTGTTACTGGATCATACTCGGATATCTTCCTTACGATACATTAAATACTAGATATATCCATCTAAACTCTTCTTAAAGGATTACAGCATAATACAAGCTGTGGCTTTTGAATTTTTGACTCCTTTTAGCAGTCATTTTCTTTTAAACAACATTTTATACATTGTTTGCATAAAGTATATGAAATAAACATATTAAGGAAAGAATGTGATCATATGTCCTAATCTAAGTTTGTTAAACAGTATTGATGATGTAATAGAATTAGACGTCACTTTTTTTTTTTTTTTAAATTTGAAATTTTATCATAGTTGGTGGTAATTTAGAGATACCCACTAATGGAAAAGAGAGATAGAAAAATTATTGAAAATAGCTATAGTAATTTGGGAGCTAAAGTTCTAAACAAAATATAGGCCTATTGGTTATTTCCTAAAAAAATCTGAGAGTGAATGGCCAAAAAGTTAAAATGAACCATTGATAGGAATTAGTTTTATCTAAGACCTAGTTTTGGTTCAAATTAAATTTGTGCCATTTATTATAATGTGAGGTATTTAAAATAAATTGTAATAAAATTCATATAGCAATCAGTGGTTCAGTTTTTTTATAATTCTAAGAAATAGATTATTGATATTGAATCCCCTTTATTGTAAACTATATCTATTAGTCCAAAGATAGAGCAAATTGAATATTATTGTGATATATCAAAAATTCAAATCTTTCTACTTTCTTTTATCTTTTATTAAATTCATTTAAGAATAAATACTCTGTCGGTTTGCTCACCTCTGTTTTCTCCAAGTATCAGCTAACGTCTTTTTGACTGTAATGTTCCCAAAGCTAATGAATTTCATTGATTGTTCTGACCAATGCGCTTGGTCAATTGACAAGCAGAGCCTCCAACTATCACCATCAGTGTTTTCAATAATGATTGATCAACCCTTTTTCTCAATCGACGAACAGAGCCTCTGGATATCATCATCAGTGTCTTCAATAATGACTGACCAATGCTCTTGGTCAATCAACGAGCAGGTCCTTGGGCTATTACCGTTCAATTATGACTGATCACCTTTTTAGGTCATGGTGGCTTTACATATCTTACCAGGTTACTGAACTAGAAATTTTGTCTAGAGTCAGTTATCACAATGCTTTTGAAATATTTCACAACAATAGCCTGCCTTCTATGTATTGTCTTAGGACTTAGAATAAAAATTATATTTGATAGCTTTTATAATTTTACCTAACTGTAATAATTGTAAAACTGACGGTTTTAAATTGATCATTATAAAGTATTACTTTATTATAAAAAAAATTTTGAATTTAAATATTTGACTTTTTTCTTAGTTATGAGTTTAAAATCTTGCTCAGCATTTATGGGCGCCAGGCAAGCTTTCGCTTATCAATTTAGAAAAAATGAAGTTAATTATTATGAAGATCTCGGGCATGGCTTCTTTTAAAAGTGTACTTACAGTGATTTTTTGGTATTGAATGAATTACTCCTGTGTAAACTGAAATTTTAACATACATTTATTGAAATTAAAGATTAGTACATTCACATAAATATTCATCAGTTATATGTAATCAATTTTCATATTCATAGTATTAACTTAAAGCATCTTGACAATTTCTAATTTATTAAAATGAGTTAAAATGGTTGAAATTTCTTTAATGTTGCTTATTTGAATTTGCTTTAATTAATTATATTATTTTTCAATTTAGATTAACTCTCAATATTTTAATTATTAAAAAGAAGAAAATTTTGTTTTACTACTCTCATTCTTTATTATAGACAAAAATCTCAAATTACTATGTTTCAACCTTTCAAGTTAAATATATAATTTAAAAAAATTCACAAGTTATTTCATCATTTGAATGTGAGTTTATGTATAAGAAAAGTCTTAACGTATATACCAATCACGTTTTATTATTTAAAAGCACAATTCCTCGTTGTTACGTCTTGTATTCCAGAAATGTTTTCTTGTAGCGCGGCAATCTCTCCTTTTGTTCTCAGTTCCGACGTGAACATGGTCTGTTCAGTTTACCACTATTCAAAGTTTATTGTTAATTACATGTCAAATAACTGTTTGTATTAAAGTTTATTTTCCACTTAAACACCTTTATGACTTAGTTCATAACACGAACTCACGATTCAAACTGTCCAACCATCTCGACCACGTGCAAAAATTATTTTCTTTGTACATTTTACAAAGTTCACCCTTCAAATCAACAGTTCACGTTTTTTAATTTTATATAATTACTATAATATGTAGATTATTGATCTTAGAACTGTTTATAACGCCTCACTACATTTTTATTGAAATCACTTCGACCAGAGAACATGACTTTATACTTCGACACTCCGAATAATTCTTATTTTTACAAAGTTTATATTTACATAACTTCTGGTCTAACCGAACGTTCTAACTAGTCTCTGAGATACTATTGTTCATCCAAACACTCCAAACTAGACTCAAAAACACATCTTTTATCATCTCCACGTTTATTTCTTTAACTCTCAAAATACGACCGTTCGGTTCAACACTCCCAACTGGACTGATGAAAACGCATGGTGAATTTCTTACTTCCGTTAAAAGTTTTAGGCTTTACCCTTCCGGTCTCCCTGACTTTATTCAAAATCTCGCTGGCTTAGCGTTATCTGTCTCCTATGTATCTCATCTAATGCTCTGTTCAAATACTACGCACATAACAACAAGTCCTTTTCACAAACTTATTCACACACAAAATTATTTAATTTCTTATAGCTAAATTCTTAAAGTCTATACATTGTTATTTATTTGTGTTTGGAAACCTATAATAATTGAATTTACTTTATTTTACCTTTTAAAAATATAAGTCACCTTTTTGACTCACTTACCCCCTCCCAAATTCTTTTTCAACGATTTCCCGCTATAGTAAATATTTAATTCAAATTAACCTTTTTTAGGTGTTATAGAGGATAGCTTTTATAATTTTACCTAACAACTATTCTTAACAATTATTCCAAACAACACCTTCACACTGAAAAATGTTTTCCTCGACACTGTGTTAAAGTTAAGGAAAATCTCTAGGGGGTGTTCTTAGTTTTATTACTTTATTTATTACATTTATTTTTAATTTTTACATTTATTGGTGTCTCTTTTAATTTGGTTGTGAATAAATAATGTTGGAGTAGATGGAGTAAATAATTGTCATTAAAGATGTGGGAGGCATGGAGAAATTTAGAGCGGTCTTGTGAAGAAAAAGATTTTATTTCTAAGAATGTGAGGGTAGTCCATGAAATAGGGACTATGATTGGTATATCATGGTTTTAATGTATGTTTTGCTATTGCTATGGAATTGTCCTCCTATCTGAATGGTTTGACTTTCTTTAAGGAACAGTGACATGGCAAGGTGATTTTCATTGTGCCTGGGATTCCCTGGGGTGAGGTTAGATTGTGGGATTGTATCTTAAGTGGGTTTGGGATGTAAGGTTGGTTATATAGTGAATAGGTCTCCTGTGATTTCCTTTACCATGGGTTGTTCGTTACTTGGAGTGCAGTGGAATGTGCATTTCTGGGCTATGCTGTGTATATCATCTCCATTGAGAAATTGTGTGGCGCACCCTTCAGATATTGACCTCGATATCCGCTGTCGTGGTAGGAAACACATCTCCATGTTCTTTGGGTGACAGTCATTTAATTGTTCTGAGTGATGTTCTGTCTGCGGCGATGATGGTTCTCTCTAGTGATAACGTGCACGTATGTCTCTTCCAGTTTAATATCTTTCTGTTCTTTCAGGATGATGTCTTGTTCTAGATGGATACCTTGATGATGGAAATCACAAGTTGTTGGGTTATAATGCAGGAGGTAATAGATAGGTGATAGGATTGGTCTAAATTTGTTTTAAGTATGGATAAGGTCTTTTTCTCTCTCTTTTTTTTTTTTTTAAAGCAGGAGTTTGAAGTTTGAGGTTGCTAAGTAAATGGTTTGGGAGTATGGTCGTATATGTGGATACATTGTCTCTACAGTTAGTTATAGTATCTAACAGAGCAAATTGAGCATTATAAAATATATGTTTTTGTTGTCTTAGTATATAATTAATAAAAGTTTCATAAAATTTTCCAATATTTAAGCTAGTGATTTTATCTATATTGTTTTGAAAGTTCTGCAAGGCTTCATGTACTGTTTGTTGGTAAGAGTTTGAAATATGCTCTTGTAGTCACTGTGTCAGAATGTTGGATAGGTGTCTAGGGGTGGTGACTATTGTTCCTGCTGAGATGTTGCTGTACTCATGTTGACTTTCTGGAACACATTTTGTGGGGGAGTATAATTTTTAAGCAAATTTCTTTTTTACCTTAGTCGCCTGAAGCTGAGCAGACATCACGTGTAAACATTAGTAATTTATTTTCTATCATGTATATTAACATTATACTTGAAACTATATTAATATTAAGTTTGCTCCGCATTCCTTAAGTGTTAGATAAAAAATTTGAAATTTTATCTGATGAAAACCTTACGTTTAACCCTTACTGTATCCTTATTAATTATAACTTATTACTATATTGTGTCTTCTAACTTAAATAAAGTTACTGAACTTAAGTTGGTTAAACTATTAGTTTTATTATCTGTGCCACATGGTTTTCACCTACCGTATTAGTATTTTTATTTATATATTTCGTTTCACTGCATTACACCTGATTGGATAACATTTGAAACTGTTGCAGTTAGGCAGCTTGTCCTCAAATAACACATTATTACAGTACTATAATCAATATTCATTTAACATTATATGACTAATAATAAAATTAGTCACAATATATCATATCAGTCCATTAATCGTTTCTAAGATTTTTTAGGTTTTTCAAGAAATAAATATTAAATATCTGTAAAAATGCACGTACATACGGATGAGCACATTGCATTCTCACACATAACAATACCAAACAAGAGCAATAAACATAACAGTAACAAATATTTATGATTGATAATTTCTCAGATTTTACCTATAAAATACATTACACACTATAAAAGATTCCTATCTTGTAGGAAATCATTGTGTTATAATATGTTTTCTTCAGCAACAGTTACTTCAGTTTTTTTTTTTTTTTTTTTTGAATAGTGATATTTCTAGTATCTTAAATGTAGAATTTAACTGATTGTAAAATTTGAAGCCCTTATTTAATGGACTCATTTCCAGCAGAGTAAGCCTGTGAATCGGGTACAGCATTGCTTGTGGCATAATTGTGGTGCACACAATTTTCTGCAAATAACTGCTTGTAACAGTGCACAAAACATAAGACTTCAAACAAATAAAGAGATGGTAACGTTAAAATTTTGAAATCTTTAAATAATCCTTTAAATTTTTTATTTTATTTTGTCATTATTACAACTAAGTACAAACTTATCAAGTAATTTATCTTTCGCAATATTCTTCCCAATAAACCAGTAGCTTGTGAAAGTTCTTTCAGGATTTGTACTCATCTCATTAGTAATCTGTCTCTTCTTCTATGAAATATAATATTCTCCTCCCCTGTTTGCTTGGGAATTGATTGAAAGATACCTACTAAGTTACTTGCGAACATATTGGCTTTTTGTTTGGCACTAACTGCCCATATTCCACCTTCTTTTCTTATTTGTGGGTTTTAAATTGTAGGCCTCTTCAGTCTTTTTGTTGTTTTCCATAAGGAGTAATCGCTGTCTTTCTCAGCAGAGAGTTCATTGAGGAAGTAGTTGAGCAAATGATTTTAATCCTATATTGTGGGCAGAACCTGTTTTCTGATTTAAATATTGATTTTTAGAATTATTAGGACGTGTATTATGCTGCACTTGCTGTTTTGGTTTTATCAGAAGATCTCTCCTTCTCTGAACTTCTTGTGCAACTTCACAACCTAGGTAGTTAGCTGGATGGGTTTTCTTACAGTTTACACATATTGGTAGAGTGTTTCTCTCTGTAGTGCAATAATTTGTCATGAGATGTGTACCAGAGCACCTGACGCATCTTGGCTCTCTTTGGCAGTATCTCTGAGTATGGTTAAACTCTTGGCATCTTCTACACTGCGGGTATCATACGAGTGTTTCTACAAAGTGGCTCTATTTTAACAACAATATTGAGTATGGTTTTAATATCATATACTATATTTATATTTTCACTCTGCTCGAATGTAAGCATAAACAAAGGTAACCCTCTTTTAATTAATTCAATCTCTCCATTTTGCTGTTCCCTTTTTTTGATAATATTTACCGCGTCTTGGACTCTGAGCCCATTGTTTTTCAAGTCTTCATTGATTTCGTTTTTATCACATGAAGATGTAAGCCTCTGGCCATGACTTTAATTAGGCGATCATTTTAATTTTCATATGTGACTACAAGTCTTAGTATGGTGACTACACTACTCATAAAGTTTGGCTGCTAAAACTATATGAATCTGGATTAAATGTGTTAATTTTCCAGTTGTTGTTACTAAGTGCGGTTATTTTACATTCTTGTAATGTATTCTTTAAAATTCCTTGTAGTTTGGAAAATTCGCTCACTCCTGATACGTTAATTGGAGGGGGAGCAATCTGCTTATTTGGAAGATTCTGTTGCGTTGGCTTTGCATTCAGCACAATCTCCGGTGACATATGGGGGCTGCTAGCTGCTTTCCTCTTTTTTAATATTCTTTTGTTTTTCCTAATAATCCCATCTGTTTCTTTTGAAAGTTCTTCCTCATCAGTATAATATATATCCTCCTGTTGAGCGGTGGCGGATGAAGAAAATTGGCTTTGTTCCAAAGACTCGAGCTTAGTTTCCAACTGCCTGATGCTGTTTTGCAGACCAGAAATAATTTGTTCTAATTTAATTCTGGCCTTCTTTTCTTCTTGCCATTCCTCATAGTAACTCTCTTTTGGAGCATTAAAGTTGGTGGTGTTGCTATTTCCTGGTTTTACAACTTGTCATCTAATCTTGAAGTACCTTTCACCATAGAGTTTTTGTCGTTATCCAAAATAGAGCTTCTCTTAAATTGATCCTTGCAGTCGATGGATAACGATGTCCCGTGACCTGCTCGCTCGCCGCGGACGGACACCGGTACTGGGGATTCGACCCCCTGCATCGTAACATTTTCATCTTTGTTTGTACTCATCATTTTAGTTTGAATTTGATCCGATAACAACGAAACACCCATGTGCCATTCACCCCTTTGGCAAGGGTCGACCATAAAGCCATCACACCGTAGGGTTGGGTTGCCTCTTCCGCAGTCTTCGCCGTACTGAAGCACGTGTTCTCCGCCGAAGAATGCCGTTGAGGGACTTCACCATAACCCTGGCAAGGGACCCTCACAAGGTACTATCAGCCGGGTCAGCTGAGCCAAGGTGTTTTAAAAGATGTTACTCCTTTATCCCTCTTCACTCCGCATCAAAAGATGAGACCCCATGCTTGGGACCGGTACAGCGGAGTTTCCTTTACATGAGTGTAATTTAGGTTTATTAAACATGATTTTAAGATATTCTAAGATTCTTATACAGAAAAATATTGTTAGCTTCCTTAGAGTCTCCCCAGAGTATAATCCCATATTTAATTTGTGGGGGGAAAAATAACTGTAATACAGTTTTTTGGTTTTAATGTCTGTGAAATAAAAAATAAAAAATTCATTTTAAAACAGGCTATATTTAATATCTTAATTAGAATCTTTATATGTATTTTCAAATTTATATGGTGATCAATCTGTACGCCCAAAAATCTAGCATCAGTTTTTCCAAGTATAATAAGTTATTTTTAAATTGTACATTTAACAAATCAACTTTCGATGTTTAAGTCTTAAAATTCATTATGTTTGTATTATTAATATTCAATTTTAAACCATTAACAGATAGCCAATCATCTATCTCATTTATACAAACTTCAACTTCATGTATTAATCTCTCTATATTTTCTGATTTTATCAAAACTGTTGTAACATCTGCAAAGATATACAACCTTGTACACTATCTGCCAAGTCATTTATGTACATTAGCCCTTTGACGGCCATGAGCTGATATATCGGCTTACAAAAATACTTCTGAAAACAGCCACGAGCCGAAATATCGGCTCAAAAAATACAACGCCAAAACAGCCACGAGCTGATATATCGGCTTGTTATTCTTTTAGTGATTATATACTTATTTTTTTACTATTTTAATTTAAATTTATTTGTAGTGAAAAGGAAACAATCAAATTGCTTGTTACTAGTAATCAAATCGAGATTAAGTTTTTTTCATTTTCCTCTAAATGTGTTGTTTATTCGTGAAATCAAGTAGGCCTTAATTTGACAGCTGGGAGTTGTAGAACCAATATCTACATTCAGTTGTGTATTGTTTACATCTGTGCAAGTAGTTATATGATTATATTTTTGTGTTTATAGTGTCTTAGTATTTGTTTTTGTTTAGTTTTTTATAGTTTAGTGTTTCTTTTGGTCTTTATTTGACAGCTGGGAGTTTTAGAACCAATATCCAGGCTTACATTCAGTTGTGCATTGTTTATGTCTGTGCAAGTATTTATAGGGTTATATTTGTGTGTTTAGTGACCAAGTATTTGTTTTGTAGTTTTTTATAGTTTAGTGTTTGTTTTATTCAATATGAGTAAAAAACGGCGTTATTTTTCACCAGTTAGTAAAGATAAATTGATTAGACAAGTTAAAAAAAAAACAAGTGCAAATTTTACTGATGAAGTGAATGAGCTAGGTCTATTTGCTAATGAAATCGAATCTAGTTCTGAAAAATCTAGTTAAAAAAAAAAGTTTATCAAGATATTCTCTTGAAATTTTCAGTATTTGTACAGAATACACAAATATATTAGAAACCAACTATTTAAACTCTATAATATTTTTTTTTTAGTTATATCTATTTGACTTCAAAATAAAATAAAATAAAATAAATATAATACAAATATTAAAATTTATTAATACCCAAAATATTAGTGTATATTTTTAATTAGATCTATAGTACATAATCTTAGAAGTAAAATACAGTTCAAAGTACAACTCTACTAGTATTTTTAGATTAGTTACACTAATTTTTATAACATCTTGACAAAACTTCCATTTTCATCCTTACCTTTTTGGCTTACAAGTGCTGTTTAATCACTGGCTCTTTTAGGATTGAATGTTATTTTTTTTGCCTGGCCTTAAAAGGGTTAAAAACAATGTTGGACCCAACACAGATCCCTGAGGTTTTTACAGATTTCCAAGTGGATGCAAATACTCCACCTATATCTTTAATTGCAGTTTTTTGTTTCCTCTCACACAAATAGGACTTAAACCAATTTAAGTTATTTCCCTTGACATTTCCATTTTTAAACTAAAATTTCATGTTGAACACAATCAAATGCCTTTGAGAGGTCACAGAAAACTATAGTACATCTCTATTTCGTAGTTGAGGGGTATTTATGGTTTTGTTTGAACTTTGAATAATTTTAAAGTTGTGTTGTTGTTCCATAACAAGAATTTATTATGTAGTTTTTTTTAACTCAATCAAGTTCCAATTCTTTTCTCATATTTAATTTATATTGTTATCATTTCATGAAATTTTGCCCAATTTTAACTTTATGTTGATTCTGATCCATGTTAAAATCTTTTGTTTGGAATATAAAGTATTGTTATTATAGTTATTAAAAAAAATATTGTTTAACAATATTTTACTAATTTTTTTTGTCAATCAGTTTAATCAAATTACCACATTGCAGTATAACATGAAAAGACCAGTGTTTATTTTTCTGCAAAGTCTTAGATTGGTCCAAGAATACTCCGGTCACAAGCTTTTTGTTATTAAGTGAATTGTACACCTTACTTACAAAGTCAACAATATCTGAGCTTGTACTTCTATTCCTAATAAAACCATGTTGGGTCCTTGAAGGGATTTTAAATTTAATTAGAAAATCAATTAATCTGTTCAGGTAAATTCTTTCAAGAATTTTGGAAAAAAACTAACAGGAGCTATTGCGTGGTAATTTCCTGGATCCAAGGGATCATCACCTGTTTTATACATTGGTTTCACTTTTCTTAATTTAAGTTGGTCTGGAAAAACATCACAAAACAGAGAACAGATGTGCTGGGTGTACATTTTCTTACCTTTCGCTACTTTGAATTATTTATGTTAATTAATTTTAGTTGATTATATGGGCGCCATTCTGTGGGTAAGCACAGACTCTTATTTTTAAAACAAAAACTTGGGATCGTGGATTCTAGGGAAATGTACTTTAATTATATAAAGAGAACCACAGGTGTATTTAAACACCCATATTTATTGGTAGGTATGGAAAATATAACCTTTGAAATACATACATTGTATAAATTTACTAAGAACTAACATATGGAAGTACAGTACTTCCTGAAATACATACAGAGATTCTTACAAACTAACATATAAACATATATTTTTATGATTATTAAAAAAAAAAAAAAAAAAAAAAAAAAAAAAAAAAAAAAAAAAAAAAAGAAAAAACAGAAAAAATGGTTCACGGTGGATCTTTTGGGTTTCATATAATATATTATAAGATTATTTCACTAAGTTATATCCAAATCTTTTTATGTGTTAACCCTCCAACCGGCAATGTTAATTGTCTTGAAAATTCTTCGTTTGTTTAAAAATTAATAAAATATATTATTTGTATACAAAACCTAACTTATAAGACATCATTTTTCTCAGGAAGATGCATAGCATTCATCTATGTAATAAAAAAAAATTTTTTTGAAACGGTTTTGAAGTAAGTATGTTAGATGTCAAAAATGATATTAACTTTTTTTCAGAAAAATCTGTATCACCCTAAATCAATAGCTTTCTACCTTTTTCTAAGATATACAAAAGTTTTGTGTAATATTTTTGAATATATTTAGAAAAAAAAAGAAAAAAAAATGTTACATTTTAAAAATTAAAAAAATTATATACGGAAAAACTGAATTTTCTCTTTATTTTTTCCAAAAAACATAAAAAATAGTAAAATATATTTTATACAGAACTTCTATATATCATTATGTCCAGAAAGGTGCATAGAATTTAGTTGTGTAGTGCAAAAAAAGTTACATGTATTACATTTGGAGTTTTTTGGTCAAATACCAAAAAATCTAAGAGTAACGAAGCAGAAATTTCACAGAAATGGTGATCAAAAACATACTAATACATTTTTGCAATTTTTTTTAACCGTTACTTGAGATTTCTAATATTTTTGTGAATATATTTAGGGGAAAAAAATAATAATATGTTACATATTCTAAATAAAAATGACGATTTTTCAAAAATTTGTATTCTGGCGCTTGAAGGTTAGGGTGACACGTCAAACTTTTAGGCATAATTAGTATTTTTCTAAAGCTAGGCCTAAAACAAAAGCGTTAGATTTTACTAATACAATATACTTTACAAAGAATAACACACATATTCACTTGTATACTCATATAAAACACTAAATATAAGACAATTTGCATATAGCCTAGACTTATCATTTTCCTTTTAGGTTATGACAAATATAAACCTTTCACAAACTAGAAATTCACTAAAAACATAATCTTTAGATATAAAAACAAATATATTGTAACTTGTATACAAAATATATACAATTTGTATAAACAAACCTTCAAAATAAAATAGATATGTATTCCCAAACTGTTACAGCGCTAAGTCATTTGTTACAGTATTTTACATCGTACCATTGCGTATGTTCCGGGCTCAAACAAAACCTTTATTATCAATGCACAAGTTTGTAACATACACAAAATTAAAGATTGAAACCTCATCTTTGGAATGATGTAAAATAAAACAGTAAAATCTATGACGTCAATGTAGAAATATGGAATAGCGTCTAAATACTCCAAGTAAAGAGAAGGATCAAAATATTCAGTAAACCACATCGTAGACTGTATACAACTCGTAAACTATATAACTTAGGATGATTTCGTCTTCATAGTTCGAAAGAGGAAGAAAAATACTATATAATATTTTCAACTTGTAACATTTGGACAAGTTTTACCATTTCGAAAAAATATATGAACATATAGGTGATAAAAACTCGCCGCGGCAAATTGTCGCAGCCTAGCGTTATGAACCTCAACTTCAGTCAAATCTTGTATTACAATTTTACGCAAGTTTAATTTTTCTAAACCTGGTTATGAAAGATTGAAAAATTACCTTTTCAATGGTATAGAATACATTTCGATAATATAATATCTACTAGGATAAAAGTTGAATTGCAAAAAATGTAATTTTTAGCGTGTAAAATAGCGTTAAAACTCCTGATTTGGTTTAATTTTTATATAATAAAAACTATACTAGTTGGAAACATATGAAAAAATCGGTTTTGAAGAGAAAGACGCGATCTATCAAGCAGTGTTATGTCCGATGTGACAGATTGAAATTTCGAAATAGGAATAATTGACAAACGAGACGAATGTTTTGTTTAAAACTTGTTAACGTAAAACTTGGACGTTTCGCATCAAAAATATGCGAACTTCGCCAATTTTTGGAATATTATTTATAACGTTTTGTGGTATTTTTTTTGCATGATATGCATCTACGGAACATTAGCTTTCCAACGGTATTTTATTTATTGCGATGGGACAATTTTAAGTGGGCGTAACGTTGAATGGCAAAATACGTGATTAAGAGTTGGTGAAATCACTTGGGAGCACGTGGGCGACCTACTGTAGGTCGCCGTGCCGGTTGGAGGGTTAACAATGTTTTAAAAAAATATCCACAAGAACTTGTATATTTAATTGTTTATGTCTTTCAATAGAAAAGTTACTTTGGCAATTTTTCTCAAAAACTGTTGAATAATTAAAAAAAATTATTTTACTTGAAAGATTGCCAGTTTCTCAAATTACTTCTTCTTATCTTTGATAATATTCAAACGTAAAAATTTATGCAGTGAGTCGATTATTTCAAACTGAATAATATTAGAATGTGTATATAGAATAATATTAGAATTATATATATAACTTGTGTCTCATACCAAGGACACCAACACTGACTTTACTGAAATTCAACCAAGAACTGTCTTTCTATACTGCTGATTTGGTGTATCACTGTAAAAGTGAAACGATGTGCCGAACAGGCAAATGAAAAATTCTGAAGCTAGCGAGAGAGTCAAATCATGACTCTCTCGCCTAGAGGAGATGAGCCATTGCCGTTCCCAAAATTTTAACTAAACCCCTCCAGATCTAAAAGTATCAGTATTGATTAGTTCTGTTAGCCAATTAGAAGTGCTAATTATCCTGATACTTTCAGATCTGACTAAAGTTGTTGACACATAAAACACTGCACTGATTTTTTATTTTGATGAATAACTTCATTATTCATATTGACCAATACAGATACATATTGGTGTTTTTTAAAATAAATGAAATTATTGGATATTGTTTTATGTATACTTTGCTTTAATGTTAACGATCTCTTCAGAGTGATTAACTATTCTTGATAATGGAGTTACGACTCTGAAACATGTCGAATCTCTACTAAGAAGTCATGTGACAGACCAAATAAGGTAATTAGTGGGGTTATTTGCAAAATACTGAAAACAATATTACCTTTTAAAAAAAATAGTGCTCTAATCTACTAATACGAGGGAACTTGGACAATAAAAGAGCTTACACTTTTCTTGTATTTCATTTACAATAGATTTGATTTTTTGATTTTGAGCACTTTCTCTTCTTGTGACTGAAGTGTAATATCCAAAAGATCATGACAAACCGGTCTTGAGTAACACATCAGAAAATAATGGCATTTTGTTTACTCATTTAACTGAAAAGTAATCTTTTAGATCAGGCAATGGGTGAAAACCCATGTTCAAAATGAATCTAAATATTGCCTTTATATATATGACTGTAGTATCAGTCCAACTTTTTTGTTTACCTTGAAGGGAAATATGTTACTACATCTTTTAAACATAAAAGTTTGTTTCGTCATAGATTTTTTTGTGTTAATAATCAATAGGCTTTGAATTTAAATCAATTTAAGAAGGTAGGTTAGGATCAAAATCAAAGTTATAAACTGAAATTTTACTCACAAGTCCTAAATCGTAATCGATTACGTGTGCCCATTGTCCTATTCGGCATGGAGATCTATCCTTTTAGGCCTATGTCCTCTTATTCTTCAATTTATAGAACCTCTCTTTGAATCAGAAAGGGTTTTTCCTCATCGTTCACGAAACTGGAAAATTTACCCTCAAGTTCCTTGTCGTATGCACTGTTATCAGCACTTTTTACAACATTAGCACTATCACCAATCATCCTCACAATCGTTCATAACATTGTAATTTATTTCACCAACTTCATTACATACATCAATATTTACATTAATTTCACCACACTATGGTTGGACAAATTATTGGGATCATCAACTTTCATCTCACCATTACTAACAATTATATCTTCCTCTGAAACACTACGATTCAATACCTCTGTAATATCATCTGAAAACATTGAGTTGTCTACGTTATAAGCCATTGTGCAGCTACTACTGTACTGAAGTCAGTGTGTGAGCTAACAAGTGGAATTTGGCATGCAACACCTTACAGTTGGTGTAAGTGTAGCTGGTTCATCGGCAACAGCCAAGAATCCCAACTCAAGAAATGAATTTGTCACCATAAAAATAGTAAAGTACTGTGTTGTAGCATTCAAAAATATAAAGGAACATGTCCTGCTATAGTAAATTAACACAATAGAATGTTTCCAAATTGTTTTAACAAATCAGCGGATATATCTGTCATTCGGCATAAAACCTATGTAGTGTATGCGTATGTATCCAAACCATGTCTACTGGCAAAAAATTTGGTGGAAGTCCGGGAAGGATTAAATCTAATGTTTAAAGATACAATTAAATCTACAAGTACATTGTTTGTTGTATCTGTATTATTTTTTACCCAATTTAAATTATATTCTTTCTTTATTTCAGAACTTATATTGCTCGCCCTTCTTCTTCTTGGATAGATGATTACTTTGATTGGCTTTCGTCTAAGGACTGTTGTTTACAATTTCCACAAAATGGTTCATTTTGCCCTCATGACAGTAAGTTTTACATTAAATTATATTATTTGATTGATTATGTAACATTTGTCCCATGATATTTACTTTAACCTGTGAGCCCCAAGTTATTTTCAGGAAAATTATTGTGTTATATAATTTATATATATATATATATATATATATATATATATATATATATATATATTGCATCTAGATTTACTAAATGAATTGACCTGTTGCAAGTTACATGAAAAAAGTTAATGTAGGAAAAAAAATATAATGTAATTATAATTTTTTTTTTTTTAAATAGATCTATATGCATATAAGATTATTATAAATTTACCAATAAATACTGCATTTGAAGGTTACATGTATTAACATACAAATGTCTTCAAAAATGATATACTAATAATAATACAGTACTTACATAATTTAGTATTGTTGAATAGTATGATACTCCACCATGCATGGAAAAACACTAAATGGTACATCTGTTTACAGATATATCTTGTGTCATCTTTTTTTTTTCTCCCTTCATTTGTAATTTCTATAGAAAACCTAGACAGTGTCAGTATGTCATTTTCAAAACTGTTAGGTTGCCTTAAAACTAACCACATAAGCCTTTCCAAACCATATATCTAACTTAAATTGAAAAAAAAAAGTTTCCTTTTCTTTAATATCAATTTGAAAATCGTATATGGAACAAAAATTTAACAAAATTGGCATCTTTTATTCAGTTGTGACAAATAAATGTATGTAAATTGTCATTGTTGTGTTAACCTCTCTTAAAGCTTAAATTTATGAACAATTTTCAAGGAGGGAAAGATGTATTCCACAGATCTATGTACTTTAATTATTCTTAGTTCTATTTCTAGCTCTGTAATACAAATGTAGTTCTCTCCTCTCGCTATAACACTATTTAAGGATTAAATAAAGCAATAAAGCTAAAGTTTCAAAATTATTTTAATAATATAAATGAGCTGCAATTGTTTTGCCTTGCAGCATCATCAGTTGCCCGATGATGCCGCAAGGCGAAACAATTGCACCTCATTTATATTATTAAAATAATTTTGAAACGCTAGCTTTATTGCTTTATGTAATCCTTTAATATGGAGTTTCAACAAGAAATTTCTGCTGTTACATGAAATATAACATTATTGGCTCAATCTGCTTGTGCATTATGAAGAACAATATAATTGCATCTAGTATCTTTTGAAATATAAATTAATGCCATGACACTACAGATGAGAAATTTTTTCGGTATACATACACTGAATTTTATAGTAGAAAATAATTTCACTTTGAAAGAGTTTCTTTTTTGTTTGTTAGTTGTGGGTGTGGATTGTTTCGTTTGTGAACTGAATATAGACAACACAACACATCGTCCTGACCCATATACTTTTGAGAAGTATGTTTCTTTTTTCCTGCAAGATAATCCATCAGTCGAAAGTTGTACCAAAGCTGGACATGCAGCTTATTCACAGGTATGATTCCTCAAATAATATCGATGAATTTATAAAGCGTTCAAAACTATTGATTTTTCCCCCCTCTTTTAATGTAAGTATATAAGACTGTGTAAAGTAATTATTGATTTATTTAGTGAAAACCTATTTCTTGGGTTATGATGTAAATTAATAAAAAAGAAATTAGGATAGCTCCAAATTTGTCGCTCTCTGATCTCTTCTGTGTTTTAATCAATTAGCTATATTGGGTTATTTTGATTTTTTAGTAAAATACTTTTAAACCAGTAAAAATAATATTAAACAAACAAAATGCTGGGTTCAAATATTTTGTAACTGCATGTACTGATCTATTATAATACTGTGGCTTTGTTGTTTTTTTAGTGGTGCATATCTGTTAAATATTTCCCCACTCTTGCACCAAATGACCAAACAGGTACTCCCACTCAATGTTTACCGTGAAATGTGCTTATTGTTTCTATATGATAAAAATTTATAACAGACAATCATTTTCAGTATTTAAAAATAATATATATATGTGTGTTAGAAAAAGAAGATTTTAAGTATGTTGTATTATGATGTGATTGTATTCAGTGAACATTTTAATTTTAGCTATTACCGATTATTCTCTCTATTGTTACCAATATGAACTCATTCACCTTTTGGCTTCTCTGGTTCAGTTATTTCGAGTAGCACCTGAGCTCCTTTACTATGTTTTACATGTAGTATAAAATTAAAATAACATTGTCTGGATCTTTCCATTAGTTTCCTTTTATATTCATAGATTGCACTTGGCAGCTGTTTAGTTTGTAAATATTGAATTGTGTGAAATTAAATAAATATAAATACTTTAAATATTAAAGATAATTTAAGTTAATCTGGCTGGAAGATACCCTATTTTAAATGTAATGAAGAAACAAATTCATTTAAATTTATGCTGAAAAATAGTTTATATATATATATATATATATATATATAATTTATTTTTAATGTTCATTCAAGAATAGAAAGTGTTTCCTTACCTTTAATCTTGATGTCTCCGGTAGTCCATAATGTCTCTGGAAGTCCTTTGGCACAGTCCTAAACACTTCAGTTTGAGTATTATGCGCTGAGTTCACAATATGAATAAACAAGTTAATTATATTCACACGAAATGAACAACACTTGTGGAAACTTCAATCACCAAATGGAAGAAAACAAGCATTTATTCCATAATAACAGAAGTAGACCAATATATTATATATAGTTCTAATTCATTGATAAGAAGGTTAGTCAAGCAAAGCGACTTAGTTATTAAAATGTCGTATTGAACAAATAAAGTATTTATTTAAAAAAATTCTGTTTTCTTTCAATTGGTGGAAGTTAAATAAACACAGCATAGATGCAGTTATTGACACTGGTAACCAGCAATATTATTATTATTATTCTCTATTTAAGTACAAAAAAAAAATGGTAACAAATGAGCATTTAGCAATGTGGAATCGTTTAATCCTAAAAGTATAAGGTTCCACATTTTTGTATAACGGCACAAAAATTGTTGTGCATATGTAAATATAATTGTAATGTATAACTTTTAAATAAATGACGCACAGCAGAGAGAGAAAAACACTGGACTGACCAAAGCCGTTCAGAGTGGAAGAGACATGCGAGAGCAACCCCAGACGACCTTAGAAATACGGGCTACTTTTACTTCAAATCACTGTTTCACTGAGTCACCTGCAACACTCCCCCCCCCTCTCTCTCTCTCTGCTCTTGTTACCTAAATTCTCTTGTTTTCTTTATTTTTCCTTAACTTTTTTCCTTCCATGGTCTGTCGGGTAATCCTGGCAGCTCAGATACTCCGTTCATTGTCTGAGGGCTGATCCCCTCGGGACAAGCGTTACATCCATGGTCTGTCGCCTGATCCCGGCAGCACGGGGTTCCCCATTCGTTGTCTGTCGGTTGATCCCAATGGCACTCTACCTCATACGTTGTCTGGAGTTGATCCCCTCGGAACGAACTCCTTTCTAACTCTTATCACATCATTTCCTAAGAAATACGTATATTTTTCAAGCCCTTCTGATACCTTAACAATAGTACCTCTATCCTACATTCCAAAATTCAGCTCTGACAATTGGTGATCACAATGTGATGTTGCAAGAACAATCAACAGATCCAGTTGCAGCCGTCAACTTTCCAGCACATCTACCGCCATTCTGGGAAATTATTTTACTAATCAGCTACACGACACCAAGATCTATTGAATCCTAGACATTGACAGAGCCTACCATCACATCCCAGTAGCACCCTAAGAGATCGCCAAGACAGCTATTATTACACCATTTGGTCTCTTTGAATTTCAGCGGATAACTTTCAGACTCCGAAACATAGCACAGACCTTCCAAAGATTCTTGGATCACCTGTTCAGTTAACTTCCTTTCGTTTTCGTCTACCTGGACATCTTGATAGTGAACAAAGATCCCATTAAACATGATGCCAATATCCAAGAAGTGTTTTGACGCCTCAACAACAGTAGTCTAACGCTGAAGCTCAGCAAGTGCATCTTTGGTCAGTGCCACGTTCAATTCCTAGGATACCATGTCTCGTCAGATGAGATTTATCCTTTAGAAGAAGATGGTTGAACCTTTACTGATATGGCAAAACCGGCAACAATAAAAGAACAGACGCTTTTTAGCGATGGTAAAGTTCTATAGAAAGTGCCTTCCTCGCACCACCCATATGCAGCAAGCTAAGAACAAATATATACATGATTCAAAGAAAAATGACCACACTCCACTAATATGGACTGATACAGCAGTCCAAGCTTACGAAGCTACAAAACTAGCACTGGCAAACACAACATGTCTAGCAAACCCATACAGAATGCACAGTGGTTTCTATTCTGTGACGCAAGCAACACTGGAATTGGATCCGCTCTACAACAAGAGGAAGGAAGCAAAATCCGTCACTCTGATTTTTCTCTAAAAGTTTCAATGCTGCACAAATAAACTAGAGCACATACGACAAAGAGTTACTAGGCATCTTTGAGGCCATAGGACACTACCATCTGCAGCTAGAAGGAACAACATTCACTATCCTAATGGATCATAAGTCGCTGATCCATGCTCTGAAAGAGACATTCAAAACTGCCTGTCCAACTTTATTTCATTTCACAGTTCTCAACCGACATAAGTTACCATGAAAGTTCCAAAAACATAGTAGCACACACGCTATCATGAATTGAAAACATTTGTGTTCCAGACAACTTCAATGCCTAGACAGCCGCCCAAGACGAAGACCAGGAGATCAAGAGTTTGTGGAAACAAGGTCATGTAATATGGTTACTCATACCTGGAACAAATGTCAAATTGTTTAATGAAAATTTTACAGGACAACCTAGACCTTATATTCTGAAGAAATTAAGAGAATCTATATATCACTGCCTACACAACCACAGTCATTCAGGTGTCAGAGCGACGTAACAACTAGTGGCACTACATTTCTTTTAGCTTGGGATGAATCAAGACGTCGGAACCTGGACACGAAGCTGTATATCCTGTCATCGAGCTAAGATTCATCGCTATTCTATCACCACATTTGGGAAATTCCAAACGTCAGGTAGGTTAGAGCATGTTCACCTCAACATAGTAGGACCCTTGCTGCCGTCCGATAATAAATGATATTGTCTCACGATGATAGACAGAATTACGCATTGGCCAGAAGCAGTCCCGATAAGCAACATAGAAACCTCTACAGTAGCTAATGCATTCTATGCTAATTGGATCTCACGCTTCGGTGTACCATCACGCATCACCATAGAACGAGGCAGATAATTTGGGTCACAACTATTCTCAAAACTCACATACCTCTTTAGGATATCACAGATCCGCACCACAGAATATCATCCAGAAAGCAACAGATGTATCGAGCGCTGGCATAGAACACTCAAAAGTGTTACTAGGGCTACAAACAACCTTATGGCAAGACGAAAACACTAGTACCGCACAATTCTTATATAGACAATCACTACGATTACCCGACGAATTCTTTATGCCCGCAAGAAATGTAAAAGATACAGATTCATATTTGTAGCCTTTAAGATAAGTTTTGGCACAGATCAAAAGCGGAAAAAAGGAGCCAACAGCAGAAAACCTTTGTAAGCAAAGATTTAGCTCACAGCTCACATGTATTTCTACGAGAAGAAAGCCCACGAACTTTACAAACACCATACAAAGGGCCTTTTAAAGTTATGAACACATTCAAGATTATACACATTCTGGGATGAGAAGACAATACACATTCATTTGCCCGACAAAAGCAAGAGAGTGTCACTGGATAGAGTGAAACCAGCCTACTTGCTGAATAAAGACGAAACCAGCAGGCCTAAACAAACTCGTTACTCGGCAGCAGCCAATTTACAAAACTCATTTCTGTCACCGCTCCTGGATGCTCCACTGACTTCGACAAGGGATGTACAACAAAGCAATTATACAACAAGGTTGGGAGCCATTGTTAAAACCAGTCCACTTCATGTTGGAACAAACATAAACAATCAAAAACATCCCTTATAAAGCAACAGCTCTTATCATTAATTATATTTATATACAAGATGACAGACGAGCAATATCAACATCACCTTACCAAGGGATTACCAGCTGGTAACTTCCATAGAAGACCCTCCATACGTTTCAACAGGGAACAACAGCACTGCAATAGACTATATGGCAACTCCAAAGAAGCCATGAGTCAACACCAGCAGCCAAACACCAGCAAGGTGGAAATATCTTACTTCAAAACTACGCCTCATGGACCTAAATTTTGAAGATACATTCAGCTCAGAACGAGACAAGTCATCACAAGCAACTAGTTCCAACTAAGTCGGAGGTATGTAGCGACATGCTACCCCCTTTGTATCGTTACGCTAAAATGTTGTTCATATATAAATATAATTGTAATGTTTAACTTGTAAATAAATAACGCACAGCAGAGAGAGAAAAATACTGGACTGACCAACACCGTGTACAGTAGGAGACATTCGCGCGCAAACCCAGACGATCTATAAATAATGGCCAGATATATTTCAAAATCATTCTGTTTCACAGTCACCTGCAACACTCCTCTCTCTCTCTCTCTCTCTCTCTCTCTCTCTCTCTCTCTCTCTCTCTCTCTCTCTCTCTCTCTCTCTCTCTCTCTCTCTCTCTCTCTCTCTCTCTCTCTCTCTCTCTCTCTCCCTCCCTCCCTCCCTCGCTCCCTCTCTCCCTCCCTCCCTCCCTCCCTCCCTCTCTCTCTCCCTCTCTCTCTCTCTCTCTCTCTGACCAGTGCAGATACTTTCAGATCTGGAGGGATTTAGTTAAATTTTAAGAACAGCACTTGCTCATCTTCACACTACGGGGAGAAGTCTTGTTTTTGACTCTCCCACCAACTACAGATCATCTCATTTACCAGAATGGTATGAATCTACAAGAGCAATGCTTCAAATGAGCAAAAACAGATAATACAGTTTTTAAGTTGTTCTTACATAAAAGCAGTATTAAGCATCAGTGGTATAGATGTTTATGTTAATGGTTATTGATAATATAGTATTTTTTATACCAGTATATATAATATAATATAGTATTAATAACCTGAATAAAAAAACAAAAACAATTATATAATAAAAAAAATTTTAAATTGCAGAACTTAAAATAGATATTGCGTATTCGATTATAAGTATAAAGGAACATTAAAATTGCAAAATGTTTTATATCTATTAATACTCTTCAATTAAGATTGTCAGAAATAATTCTTTATACAATATTCTACATAAACTCTGTGTGTTATATTCAAGTAAACTATTAAAGGAATTGCATTTCCTTTTGTAATGAATCTTTGCGATTTCTCAAATTATAAAGAAAGCCATTATTATAAATTGTTAAATGACGATTAAAGACTTGAATAATTATAGGCTTAGTAATTTATATAATATTTTAATTTAACCCTTTGCGATCGGAAGGCCAGTAGGAGTGGCCACAATGCAGTCAGCAGCCACTCGGAATTCTTTCCGCATAAATTGGTTCCGGCGGTCGGTCGGCCAGCTGTACTGGCCATGCTCCACTCCGCGTCAACTCGGCATTCATAATGTCGGCTTCTTCCCACCAGGTCGGAATTATTTTTATCACAGACTGCAATTTTTACAAAGGGTTTATTTTTTTTTAAACAAAAACCAATTTCATTTTAACAATTATTTTCTTAATATACACAGACAAACAAGATACTGAACTAAACAAAATCGTATTTTTTAAGTTAAAAGGGATAATAATGCCTAATTTAATAATTATACAAATATCACATATATTTCAAAGTTACGTAAACACCTTGTCAGTTTTTTATTTTAACACAAACAAACAATTTTTAAAATTTTATTAGTAGGTATACACAAACAAAAAGATACTGAACTAAACAAAATCATATGTTTCAAGTTAAAAAGGACAATAATGCCTAATTTACTAATTATACAAAACTAACATATATTTAAAACTGACGAGAACACCTTACAGTTTTTTTTAAATTTTAAAACAAACAAACAATTTTTATATTTTATTAATATAGGTATACAAACAAACAAGATAATGAACTAAACAAAATTATGTTTCAATTTAAAAAGGAAAATAATGCCTAATTTACTAATTATACAAAAATCATATATATTTAAAACTGACGAGAACACCTTACTGTTTTTTTTAAATTTTAAAACAAACCAACAATATTTTATATTTTATTAATATAGATACACAAACAAACAAGATAATGAACTAAACAAAATCATATGTTTCAATTATAAAAGGAAAATTATGCCTAATTTACTAATTATACAAAAATCACAAGACACTGTGTGTACGTTCTCAATGTTGTAAGAAAAGAGCACGTGTTTATTTTGGCATTCCCGGTGATATTTTTCAACGATAAAGCTGCCAGAACTGCTGGTCATTTAGTTAAATAGTTTCTCTAAAGGTTACAGCACTCTACACACATCACAACATAAAAATATATAGTTAAAATGCAACAAATGTTTCTTGGCCAGTGCTGCTGGCCTTCCGAGCGTTCGACGGTTTTTATCTTGGCCAGTACCACTGGCCATCCGAGTGGAAGGAACAACTGACGTGGAATTAAATCCGAGTTGTTGCGCAAATGTCCGCGGCCAGTACAGCTGGCCATCCGACAGATCAGGACAACCTATAAATACTCTATCCGATCACAAAGGGTTAAGTATTATTGCACATGTGTGTTTTTGTTTTAGGACCGTCTCCATCATATTAAATTCAGATTCCCTATTTTGTTAGATTATAAGTATCAATCAATTCCTATGTATGTATTTACACAGAGGGAGAGGAAATACTAGCATCAGTATTAAATTAGAGTATTTCTAAAATTTGTAGTATGTTTGTGATTTCAAGTACATTTTCCTAATAATTCAGCGTCTGGAGTGTTAAATTCAAAGTGTCTGCGCTTCTTCACAGACTGGCACCTAACAAATTAAATTCAAATTTTAAAGAAATAATCAGTAAAGTAGAATACCCAGGTAAGAAAAGTTACAAAAGCCTACTGACTAACTCTCGAGTTGGGGTGATTTTTAACGTTAATCAGAACTGACCAATAATTTGAGTATTTTCAAAAACCAATTGGTTATCAATTGAACATTGCGAAGTAAAATCGAGAAAGAAAAAGTATGTGAATTTAAAATTTAACTTTACTAATAAATTTGTTTATACATGTATTGAAATGACTGCTAATAAAAGAAAAAGAATTCTTGTGAAATTTAGAACTATTTATTATTTATATGGTGATTGTTTAATGATATTTATTCAGATAGTGATTTATACTATAGTGTTAATATAGAGGGTGACAATGTTGAGCTCTAAAATTTTATTATTAGAAAGTAGGGCACTGATTTAGCTGTAATTTGACCTAGGTCTTAGAAAATTAATTATATTATGTCTCAAAATAATGAACCTAAGTCTAGGCCTAGGAACATTGAAATGGAAAAAAATCACGCAAATGATTAGAGCTTAAATTTAGCTCAGAATAATATATATTTAGTTTTTCTGTTTGCACTTTTGATGAGTCTTAAAGTTGTATAATTTATAGATGTAGATTTTTTAACATTTCTACCCATCTTGTAAAACATACTTGTGAACTAACTTGTGTTTCAAGGACATTGTAAGCAAACTCTCCAATGCATCTCAGATATAAAATACAAGAGAAAAGGGATTTTACAGTTGAACCCCTGTAATCCGTCACCTTTGGGACTGGGGGCATGGTCGGAACGCAAAAAAGGTCGGATTATCAAAAAAAAAGCCAATATTTATTACATATTATAAAAAGAGACTTTTTTACAGTAAAATAAGTGATATATAAACTTTAAAAAGTCATAAGTCAAAGTTTACAGTAACGTGTTTACGTTTTCCTCATGACATGTTGAAAAACAAACAACTGTACATACAATGAGTCTAGCAAGTACTATGTCAAATCAATAGAAACAACACGAGAGATGACACATCACTGAAGCGGGCAAGCAATAACAAACCGTAAACAATGGTGCACGACGGGCCGTGAGTCATAGACTTGTTGGTACAAGCTCGCGAGCTCCAGCACAGTCAGATTAACCGCGAGGGTGGATTAGAGGGGTTCTACTGTATAAGCTAATGATAAAAATTGACATTTACTTCATATTTAAAAATTTTAGTTGATAAATTTTGTTTAAAGTATGATTTTTTAATTTTTATTATTATTTTTTTGTAATTGTTACATTGTATGGTTGGTACCTTCATTATAGTTGTAACCCACCTGAAACAATGGGTTAAATAAAACAAATATAATATTTACATGAAACTGTTCATTTAGAATACTGTATATGGTACAATGAATTTAAAGTTCAAAATTCTGATTTAGTACATTACTAAAGCTATTGAAGGAAATAATGTTTTAAAATCTATAAACATTTGTTTCATCATTTGAGCTGTCATTTGACATATCATACAGAATTTTAAGAGAATAGTTAAAATAATATTTATTAATTAAACTTTATGAGTTATGACTAGACTAAAACAGGAGAATAATAGTGAACACTTCATTAAAATCAATTTGGCCATTTAAGTTGCACAAAGTATATGGCATATGGATTTTTAAAATAATAGTTTGGATGAAGTTATTGTTTAAAATGTTTGTATCGCCTAAACATATGAACAAATTTGATAAGAACTATTGTGATCTTTAAAAATCCTGTCCAGCTAATGTTAATCAATATTTACACCGATTTACAATGAATCTCATAATAATTGACCTGCTATGAAAGGAAGGAAGGGACAAAACACTTAGTATTAAATTTTAATACAATTTATATAAATAATTTGTATACATTTGGTTCATATAACTTGGTTTTATAAAATTAATGTTATTATAATATATTATATAAGTATACACAATATTAACAGAGTTCTTTGATTTAATATTATTATTTACTTTGTTTCTAGGGTGTAAACTATAAAACTGAAAATAATTTGTCATTTGTTGGTGCTAATTATTTTGCGACATTTCACACAATTCTAAAATCATCTAAAGATTATTACTCAGCTTTGACAGAAGCCAGAAAAATTGCAGCAAATATGACAACTATGATAAACAGCAATTTGAAAGAATTAAACATTGTAACAGAAAAACCTGTTGAAGTATTTCCTTATAGGTAAGTAAAGTAAAGACAGGTGTTTTATAATACAGAGATTGTAGTCATTTGAAACAAATTTTTAATAAAATACTAAGACTACATAATTATTTTGTTTATTTTATTATAGTAATATTAAATGAAAGGAAATGAATTTAGATAGCTCAGATGAAAAACTGAGATGTAGAAAAAGATTTTAAAATTACCAGTAATAAAAAGTTAACCCTTTGCGATCGGAAGGCCAGTAGGAGTGGCCACAACGAAGTCAGCAGCCACTCGGAATTCTTTCCGCATAAATTGGTTCCGGCGGTCGGACGGCCAGCTGTACTGGCCATGCTGCACTCCGCGTCAACTCGGCATTCATAATGTCGGCTTCTTCCCACCAGGTCGGAATTATTTTTATCACAGACTGCAATTTTTACAAAGGGTATTTATTTTTTTAAAAACAAAAACCAATTCCATTTTAACAATTATTTTCTTAATATACACAGACAAACAAGATACTGAACTAAACAAATTCGTATGTTTCAAGTTAAAAGGGAAAATAATGCCTAATTTACTAATTATACAAATATCACATATATTTCAAAGTTACGTAAACACCTTGTCAGTTTTTTTATTTTAACACGAACAAACAATTTTAAAAATTTTATTAGTAGGTATACACAAACAAAAAAGATACTGAACTAAACAAAATCATATTATGTTTCAAGTTAAAAAGGACAATAATGCCTAATTTACTAATTATACAAAACTAACACATATTTAAAACTGACGAGAACACCTTACAGTTTTTTTATATTTTTATTTTAAAACAAACAAACATTTTTTTATATTTTATTAATATAGATATACAAACAAACAAGATAATGAACTAAACAAAATTATGTTTCAATTTAAAAGGGAAAATAATGCCTAATTTACTAATTATACAAAAATCACATATATTTAAAACTGACGAGAACACCTTACTGTTTTTTTTATTTTAAAACAAACAAACAATATATTATATTTTATTAATATAGATACACAAACAAACATGGTAATGAACTAAACAAAAACATATGTTTGAAGTTAAAAAGGAAAATTATGCCTAATTTACCAATTATACAAAAATCACAAGACACTGTGTGTACGTTCTCAATGTTGTAAGAAAAGAGCACGTGTTGATTTTGGCATTCCCGGTGATACTTTTCAACGATAAAGCTGCCAGAACTGCTGGTCATTTAGTTAAATAGTTTCTCTATAGGTTACAGCACTCTACACACATCACAACATAAAAATATATTGTTAAAATGCAACAAAGTTTCTTGGCCATTGCTGCTGGCCTTCCGAGCGTTTGACGGTTTTTATCTTGGCCAGTACCACTGGCCATCCGAGCGGCAGGAACAACTGATGTGGAATTAAATCCGAGTTGTTTCGCAAATGTCCGCGGCCAGTACCGCTTGCCATCCGACAGATCAGGACAACCTATAAATATTCTGTCCGATCGCAAAGGGTTAAATATAAAATTCTATGTAGGCTTAAACGGTAATTATGCTTTGAAGGTCACCCTATTTTTTAGTCGCTAAAACCGATGTAAGCTAAACTATTTATACCTTCTTTGTCATTAATCTGATATTTTTTATCAACGCAAAACAATTTTCAAATTTCAAAATCCATTAATATTGAAGAAACTTACAATTTAAGACCCAAGGAATTTAGGCTTTTCGGGTTATGACGAATGTGTACAATGACAACATAAGTCAAGTTTGTGACTGCATTACCAGTCTATGTTTATGTTATATAATTACCTTCCCAGACCATTGTATTTGGAAACATAGACTCATAATGCAGTCACAAACTTGACTCACGTTGTCATTGTACACATTCGTAATAACATGTGAGAAAATTATTTATTTATTTTAAGACTACAAAGAGAAATTTTTCAATACAAATTACTGAGATCGAGAAAAACCTAGAGTACAAGTTTAGAAATCAGAAATGCACTGTCGAGACGAAAACAATTGAGATGAGAATAAGAACGAGACCAAGAATGTTTATATAATTCATTTAAGAAAAATCATGAATACCTGTGTTATTACTGCTAAACTAAACTATCTTGGATTTACTACTCGGTGTACAAAACTCTTACAAATGGATTATGAAGGCCTGTATGTAACCCATTGGTTAATTATTTCTTAAGAAAATAACTATATACATTTTTTAAGTATTCTTAAATTTGTACATATTATCTAGTAGGTGAAGAAATAAATGTTAATTATTATTTCAGAATCTAAAACTAATTTGATCCGTCTGCAAAAGGTAATTTTCTTTCATCAACAATATAAATGAGTAGTTTATTAAATAATGTCAAGAAAGGACAGTGTTATGTTTTCCGGTAGGTAATTAATAAAACAAAAACTTTTTAATTGTTTGTAAGGAAAAACTAAATCTTAAACATATACAATTCTTTTTTTAAATTTCCAAACAAAATTTAACTTATACTATATAAAAAACAAATTAAATTTCTATGGAGATATGAAGAGGATGGACAGGGAGGGAGAGATTGGCAGAGATCATTTGATATTAAGTTAGCAAAGAGACACAATCTTATAGTTGAAGAATTTGTCAGAATGTAGAACAGATTGGATTGACAAAAGATGAGATTGACGACAGGGATTGGTTAAGAAAGAAGGTTACGGAGGTGAAAGATCTGATGATAGATGAACCTCAAAACCCAAAATGGGTATTTTCCAATGAAGAAAAAGGTAGAAGGAACCTAAGGATGAAAGATTACTTACTCTAATACTAGTCCTCGAATACTCCAATAGCCTCAGGGTTGGAAAAAACAAACAAGAGTTTGTCAAGAAGGACCTGGTAGGAAAGAAAGAGATATACTCAATACTAGATGAAAAGAGGTGTTGATCCAGTTAGGTTGCTTTGGGATTGTCAAGCCTGTACTCACTATAAGTGAGCCCTGAGTGTAATTTTTGTTTTGATTTTCAAGATTTCGCACACTCTTAATAGTAGATCATTGTATTTTGAAATACCTTTAAGTTAATTGATATTCATTTTCTTCTTTTTTAGCATTTTCTATGTATTCTTCGAACAATATTTGACTATGTGGTCAGACACTTTGAAGAATTTGGGACTTTCAATATTAGCAATATTTCTTGCTACATTCTTCCTGATGGGGCTTGACATCATGTTGTCAATTATTGTTGTCATAACAATCGTAATGATCATTATAGACATTGGAGGGCTGATGTACTTCCTTGGAGTTACGTTAAATGCTGTTTCCTTAGTAAATCTTGTCATGGTGAGTTTTTATACTGATTAAACATATATTAAATATAAAATTTTTAAAATGATAAATATTTATTTATTGATATGTTAAATTAAATGGAAAATAAGTTGATGATGTCTCATCTTTGTTTAATTTGTTAATGAAATTTCACCAAAAAATAATGCTTATCCTTTCTGTTTAAAGTAAATGAAATTTTTACATTTGGATATAGGATCATAGTCTTTAAATTCTTTATATGAACAATCATCAATGCAAGTGTTGGAAATTTGTATAAAATTATAATTTTATTTAACCAGTATTGTGAGTTGAGTAGGAAATTGAGAAACTAGATAACAAAACATTCTAGCCATAAAAGTATTGATAAATTAATTAATAATATAATGAATTACCACAAGTATTGAGGATAATTATCAAAACATTTACTGTTGTCATCTCACCTGAATTGAATTTTGATACTATTTCTAGAGATAAAGATTAATCAACTTAAATTCCATGATTTTAGCCTACGGATGTGTAAAACTAATTAACTAAGTTATTTTTACCTTATTTGGTATGTCAGATTAACCCTTATTCTATCGTAGAAATAATTTCCTTACGACCGCAGTTTTAGACATTCGCCCATCTTCAGATAACACTTATACAACACCAAAAAACACTTAATAAAACACAAATCCTAACTCCGTGTGGAGTTAATAAGTTCCAACATTGTTAGCGAGCAACGTTCACGTTGGGCTGGTCGATCGTTACTGAGACTGCTACTGGCCTCTCTGTCATTATCTTGTTTGCCATAGGACCTTGCTCCGTCCTTTCTGAATTGATGATGGTATCAAATATTATATTAGACTGGAAAGACAATTGGTCATTTAGCACATGTAGTGCTTTTCTTTTTCTAGCTTTGTATATTTCATATTCTTCCAAAGCATTCATGATGCGCCCTTTCTTACATACGTGAAAAATATATTTGTGTTGAAATCCGTATATGTGAGTGCGTTACTGATAAGATGTTCTGCATAACTCAATTTTGTGGGATTTAGACGTCTGGGAGATTCATTAACCCACTGGCGGTTATCCGAACCGCTAGCGGGTCGATTTTTAATGTATGGTCTAGTCTAACGACCGGAAAACACGTATTTTGCAATTCAACGTTACGCCCACTTAGAATCGTCCTATCGCAATAAATAAAATACTGTTGGAAAGCTAATGTTCCGTAGATGCATAATCATGAAAAAAAAAAAAACCCCACAAAACGTCATAAATAATATTACAAAAATTGGTGAAGTTCGCATATTTTTATGCTTAAAATCAATGATTTGAACTGTGCAGTTTTTAGTAAAAGCAACGCTATTTTTTCCCATATGATTACAAATATATTTTTCTGTCAAACAGATCGACCAAAACACTGTTCTATAGATCACATCTTTCTCTTTTTTTTTTTTTTAAGTAGATATTACAAAATAAAAAAATTGTGTTTTATTATCTTTACACATCTTTCTCTTTCTAACCGTAGTTTACAAATTGTTCTGTGTCTCGTAGATTGCAAGATATTTCTACTTGACCGTAGAAACCTAACAGAACGAAATTCACTTGGCATTCGGTGCAGTTTACTAAATTAGATAATAGATTTTTGAATCGATATTTTGTAATCGATCTTTATAGTATGTTGTAGAGGAGATTTCATTCTACAAGTTGGTAGTACTTGATATAGGGTAATGTTACTCTCTGTTTCTTATTTTCAAGTCGGAACATAGGCATTTGTAGACGAGTATGTGACATAAATTGACGTAGACATAAACTACAGGCGTGGCGCTATGTTTTGGGATTACATATTTCTGTAATTTTTTAGGTTTGTGTTTACAAATTGTATATAAATTGTGTATACAAGTTACATATATGTTTTTTTTATTTCTAAAATTTATTTTTTTGAGTGAAGTTCTAATTTTTGAATGATTTATATTTGGGATAATCTAGAGGTATGTTGTAAACCTAGACCTAAAAGCAAATTTTCTTATATGTAGTGTTTTATTTGATTATACAAGTGTATATGTGTGTTATTCTCTTTGTAAAGTTTATTCTTTTAGTGATTTTGTCTTAGGCCTAGTTTTAGAAAGTTACTAATTTCGCCTAAATTATCGTGGTTTCTAACCTAACCTCACTTGTTGAGTACCACTTTTTAGGGGAAAACGTTATTTTTATTTTGAAAATTTTAGAATTTGATTTTTTTTCACCAATTGTTATTCACATTTATACTAGAAAATGTTTTTAATCTTGAAAAAAAATGTAAAACAATTATTTCTATGCTCAATTGGACTTTGAAAAAAAAGTTAGCCTTCTATTTTTGTGTGTTTTTTGTTCATTGCCATACTGACTCCAAAATTATTTTTCAAGCTTTTGTTTCATTACACTACTAAATTCTATTCTCTGTTTGAAGTTATTTGTTAATGATGGAAGTTCAATTTTATTATTATACATTTTTCGGACATTTGCCATCATTTGTGTGTTAAAAATCAAAATACGACGTTTCGGGAATAAGAATCAATTCCCGTTATCAAGTGACTAAAAACTATAGAAACATGAAACTAGAAACTAAGCCTATGTAGGAAGTAAAATTAAATAAGAATACCATCAACCTTAATATCTAAGCATGCATCTCAGAGCTAAAACTGAGACGTCAAAAAACACAATAACGGTAACACACAACTAACATCAAATACGTGTTGTTATATCAAAGATACAGCACCAATTGACGTGGTCCAGATGGCGTGACAAACTATTAGGGGAGTGGCCTATTGTTAGTTGTATTAAGCATCCTAGTGTATCAATTTCTCAGTTTTCGTAAAAAAAAAGAAGAAATTGAATTTCCACATTTGATGTGGCCAGGCAGAACATTAAATAATTTTTTCCCGCGGAAACAAAAAGTCTTCATAAAGTAAGTTTTAGAAGGTTTTGACACTGTAAAATGTCCTGTGCTTCTTAACCGTACCCTCCTCTCATCAGACCTATCAGAAAGTTGCCTGTTTCCTTTTTTTATAAAAAATAACTTAAGTATTTTGTAAATGTACAAGTATCTTAAAGGTAATATTCGTAAAGAGAGGAATAATGGCTTTGAATTTTCCAACCTACTTTTGTTTAGGATCATCCGGACAAACTGTTTCTGAATATTAATTACAAGTATTAGATTACTAATGTAAGTCCCTCCCCAACTATGCAAACCATACTCTATCCTACTCTGAACCAAAGAATAATAAATCATACGCTTAACATCCAGAGGACACATATTTCTAAGAAAATAAAACACTCTTAATATACTACCCAACTTAGACAAATGGACTTTCCAGTTTAATTCATTGTCGAGGAATACACCCAAATATTTTATGCAGTTACTTGCTTTAACAACTGAACAAGTATTTTTGCAAAAAATTCTTTCACACGTAGAATTTGAGCAAGGATATATTATATCCTCCGAGAAGTCATATCTTCCCTTTAATATAAAATTAACATAGTTCGTTTTTCCACACTCAGGACCATACGATTTTTTAAAAACCACCACCATTATACATAGCTCTTAAGTCATTATACATGGCATGTTTAACATCACTCCATGTACACTGGCTCTTAAGTCATTATTCATGGCATGTTTAACATCACTCCATGTACGTTCAGCATAACATAGAACAGTATCATCCGCAAATGATGTTAAGCTGCCATTTAGTCGCACATTACAAAGGTCATTAATATATATAAGAAACAATATAGAACCCAAAACAGACCCTTAGGGTACGCTATACTGGATTTGACCCATTTTACTAATAACACCATTTATCCTAACAGATTGTTTCCTTCCAGTAAGATAGCTTTGAAACCAACTCAATACAACTCCTTTGATGCCACTATTTGAAAGTTTTTGAATCAATATCGAATGATCAACAGTATCAAAAGCTTTTTTAATGTCTAAGAAAAGCCCACTCACACACTTAGCACAATTTTGAAGGAGAGTTCATTAAGCTTTTTTGTGATAGTTAAATCGAGGAAATTTAGACTGTCATTGGATTCTATTTCTAATGTGAATCGAAGGTTAGGGGTGCATATTTTTTATTAAATTGTTTAAGAGTTGTAACTGCTTGTTATTTCCGTTAAATAAGATGATAGTATCATCAACATATCTATGATAAAGTACTATTCTGTTCCTGTGTTGGTTTAAAGTAGCAAAAAGGTATTCATTTTCAATGTAATTTAGAAATATCTCTGATAAGATGCTGGACATTGAGAGACCATGGATAGTCCGTCATTTTGGGTAAAGTATTCACTGTTAAAATAGAAATAGTTCTGAGAGTACTTGATAAGGGAGATTAGCTCCCCTAAGGCTTTACGGGCAAGGTTGGAATATTGTATTAAATTATTCTGTAAGATTTCTATTGTTTCTGGGACAGGGATGTTTGTATACTGATTCACTTAGTCAAACGAGGCTAGTTTTTGATCCTTGTTCAATTTTATATTTCAGATTTCGTTAAACATGTCCATACTATTTATTAGGTGATGGTTGTTGATAAAAACAAAGTGTTTAGAAATTTTGTAACTTGGTGTAAAGAGCAGTCTTATCGGTACATCAGGTTTGTGTAAAACACGATGTATGTGGGTCGATCATTTTTAATCCGCGAATTCAATTAACTGATAAAACACTTTTACTGCGATTAAGAGCTTGGTTTATTGATTTTGTGCAGAGTTTTTAACACTTTGACTAATTTATTATTTATGGCTTCTCTTGCTGTGATTTGGGATTCCGCAGTTGGTAAAATTTTAATTGGCACTTCTGCGTTAATTGTTTTTGTCACTATTCGATGCTTATCATTATAGGAGATATTGTAATTTAGACATTTGTTAAGTAAGTCAATTTCACTGTCTGAAAAGGAAATCTTGAATGTGTTTAAAACTATTCCCATCTCACAAGATGATTACAACAGAGAATTGAAAACAATTAAATACATTGCCTTAACCAATGGATATGATGCGGCCATGATAGACAAGTTGGTCACTAAACATAAACAACCGAAAATAACACCCAAACCTAAACAAAAGTTCATAGCATGCGAATTTGGAAACAAATTAAATTACACGCTCAAAAGGATAATGTCAAAAAAATTACCAACCATATTTGGAAGAATATGAAATATACATAACTAGAAAAAGAAAAAAAAGAAAAAAAAGCACAATATTTGCTAATTGAGCAATTGCCTTTCCAGTCTAACATAATATCTGATACCATCATCAATTCAGAAAGGACGGAGCAAGGTCCTATGGTAAAACAAGATAACGACAGCGATCCCAGAAACAGCTTCAGCAATGATCGACTGGCCTAAAGTGCACGTCGCTCGCTAATAATATTTGAACTTTTAAACAATCTCTACACAGAGTTAAGATTTGTGTTATACTAAGTGTTTTTTGTATTGTATAAGTGTTACCTGAAGATGGGCGAATGTCCAAAAACGCGGTCGTAAGGAAATTATATTTTAAAAAACTTTTGTTCTTCGTTTTTCTTTCCTTCTTTTTTCCCCCATGATTTTCATTTCATTTGAGTAAGAATGCATTAGAATAAATTAATAGAATGAAATATGAATAGAATCTATTTGTATGATGTTCTACATACATATATATCATTAGCACATGCTAATGTAATAATATGTAATATCATGCACGTTTTATTACCCTACTTTCTGTTGGTTATGTGCATATTTATTGTTCATTTTTTACTGTTCTAAAAACAAATCAGCTAAAAACTATGAGTGTCCCCATGTCTGTGCATATATAATGAAACTGCACCATAAATATCTAAACTGATTTTGTGTCTTTTTCAGTATCTTTTCTTTTGATGATCTAATTGTGCAATTCACAAGGCAAGATTTTGAATTTCAGTTACAAAAATATTTTGTTTTTTTAAAATGTGTATTTTTACACAGCCCAGATGGCTAAGTAAATGTACAAGTAAACCATGACAACTAAAGAGTAAAAATGTGATTAAATTCAGTTCAGAATTTTATTTAAATATTCGTAATAGAAAACTAAATTTCATTAACATCAACATTTCGTACATTTTTATTTTCTAAACACAATATATTTGTGATATGTAAGACTTCATACTTTTTCTTTTTGTTTTTATAGGCTATTGGTATTTCTGTGGAATTTTGCAGTCATATAGTACATTCATTTGCCATGTCTTGTAAGGAAACAAGAATACTCAGAGCTTCAGACGCATTGATTACCATGGGTACTTCTGTAAGTTTAAAACAAAATTTACAATGTAATCAATTTGTATTAGTTTCAAACTAAGACTAATTTATTTCTTACATCAAAGTGATAGTGAGGCACCTTGTATGTTTTTACTTTTGTAAAATTTACCAAAATAATCCCAAAGTTAAATTTAATAAAATACAAACTTTAATATATTATTTTTATTATTAACACAAGTGTCTGTGTCTAAACTGGTTAGCTGGTTGTCTGGTGGTTAAATTTTTAATACACATATATTTTATATATTGTATCCTTAAGATTGTCCTTTAGATCTAATGTGTATCTGAATTGTTTATTAATTTATGCTAATGGCTCTGTTCTAAAGGTTATCAATGTTCAACGATATATATATATATATTTTCAAATCTGGTTCTATATAACTGCAAATACATTTCTTTTAATATTGTAGTAACTCTTGAATCTCTATTGAAACTTATAAAATCAGGTTTTCATTAACTAAAATGAAATTTTTTCTTTGTACCTCCACTCAGTATATATATACTTTTTTTGCAAATTACTTCATACAGTTATATAGGTATATTAATTCCCATTAAAAAAAATTAATGAGCAGGAGACCGAGCTCATTAACATTATTCGTGGTAAAAACCATGGCGAGAATGATCACCACAAGTCTCCATTTTAACAACAACCTAATCACCAATGAACAAAAAGATTTCCATTCAAACTACACAACTATGCATCCGGTTGTACAGTTATGTCAGGGCATTAAGGACTCCTTCAATAGAGCGAATTAGTGCCTTATCTTTTTGTCGACTGCAAAGGACTATTTGTTTTTGTTTGGAGACAGAAGTTACTAAGTAAGTTACTGGATTTTGGAGTGTTAGGAGATATGTTTAGTTTACTTATGTGCTTCTTGAGAGTCAACACTGGATTTGCACAAAGTGAAAGACAGGCCTCTCATCATACAAACAAACCAAAATCTGTCTATCACAGGGAGTAGTTCTGAGTACATTACTCTTTAACGACCTACCAAAGGATTTAATACCCAGGAAAGTCAACTATGCCTTGTATGCAGATGACATGGGAATATGGGCAGCAGTAAAAAATATGTTTACCGAGCTGCAAGACAGGATAAACATAGAACTGGCCAACTTAGCCAATTGGAGTAACAATAACAACATGAAGGTATTTAGTCAGAAACATGCTTCTAGCTATTTACTCTGAAAAAAAAAAAAGATATATCATGCAGATAACAACCAAGCAAAAATGTTGGCCAAGTCAAGTGTTCTCAAAAGACTCCATGAGGTGTAATGTAAATGGGGAGATACATTGGAGCTACTGAATGAAACTTACAGGGTTTACATTAAGCCAAATCTTCTATACAAAGGAAAGATTCTTGTAACATCAGGAGCAAAATTTATTAAAGAACTAGAAGCAAGCCAGAATAACTGCTTACAAATGATAACATGAACAGTGAATACAGTGAAAACTCCTATACCAGCCATTGCCTATACAAACACAAAATCCATAGAGTTAAAATACAATAGTATGGCTCAGATCCTTTATGACAAGTTCTTACATAGAAAGTAAAATAACAAATCGATAATAGAACCAATCACTGAACAAAAGCTTAAGACTTGAACAACCTAATTAACCCTATAGCCTTTTTCAAATTTAACCTAAACCTAGAGCTACTCCAACCAGTTAACAAAGACAAAAACTTACCTTCATTGGAAACCGCTATACCCCTTGAAACAAACACTAAACACCGCTACCATCTCGTAGAATCATTGAAGGGAATAGAAGAGAGAAGACAGACCAACTGCCAAAGAAAGGAACTTCCATTATCATGAGACCACTACAGAAAATCACAATAGACAGGAAAATAAAACACATTTCAAAAATAGCACACTAGAATTTTGATAATAACAATACTCAAACACTGAAGAAAAGTTTGGGGTTAAAATAAATTTTTGTACCTTAAATTAAATCCACAATGTATGTAATTAATAATTTTGTTTTATCATAAAGTAAAGTATTTTTTGTGGTACACAGATTTTAGTATGAATTGATTGGAGTCAATATTGTTGGTTAAACAATGACAAGACATGTTTTCTTCCTTATTGAGAATATGCCCAAACATTCCATGTTAGAAAGTGAGTTTAAAACGCCGTTTTTCTCAAAATCATGACTACAAATTAAATTTGTATAAAATATTAAAATTAGTTACAATTATTTAAACCAATATACAAAACTTCAACTAATAGAAAATTACAGTTTAGAAGAATATTTTTTAAACCAAAAAGATCTTTATAAACCATAATTAAAAATATAATTTCATAGAAAAACTTGTTTTTTCAATCTTTATATTAACATCATTATTTTTCTGTTTTGATTCATATGTGTATGTCAGTTAAGGTGAAAACCTTTATTCATTGTTGGTTTCCATACGACTCTATTATTATTACAACTCCATTTATAATTTTCCATACAAAATTGATCTCACATTTTGCATACTAAGGGCTGAAGAATTTTTTACATTTAGCAATTGAAAAAAAAAAATTGACACAGCTCTGTAACTTTATGTAATATTTTACAGGTATTTTCTGGTATAACACTAACGAAGTTTGGTGGAATTGTAGTGCTTGGTTTTGCTCGTTCACAAATATTTAAAGTGTTTTACTTCAAAATGTATTTGGGAATAGTCTTGTTTGGAGCAGCACATGGTCTTATATTTCTGCCAGTCCTATTAAGTTATATTGGTAAGTAGACTAGCAAACGAAAAAGAGAAATGTAATTTTATTTTGTTTTTAAATTAGTAACATTTTTCAAGGATGAGTTAAGAAAATTAGTTTTGGATTTCTTAAGTTTTATTTAAAGTAAACTATTATTATTTTAAAGTGTCATTATTATTAAGCGTTTATTAAAGTGCTTGATCTTGATAATATACATTTTAAATTTAGTGAGGTTGGTACTGCATGAAATAAAAGGAGTGGTTTGTAATTTGATGTATACTTACTAGGGATGAGACAATTCAGGGCTTAACAATTACAATTATTTATAATAATCGGCGATTACCGATTATGATTATTAATGATTAATGCTCATTAAATCATTTTAGTGTTTCTTTTGTAGAATGAGAATTAAAGTAGGAATAATAAATATAATAGTTTATTATATGGTGTGTAATTATGTCAAAATTCAGTAAAGAAAAATATCAACTTTAATGTAATAGCAGATATTTCTTGTTGAAACTCCATATTCAAGGATAAAATAAAGCAAAAGCTTAAAGTTTCAAATATAACTTTGAATATTATAAACTTGTATAAACTTATTATAAACATAATATAACTTGCCCGACGATGCCGAAGGCGAAACAATTGTAGCTCATTTATACTATTAAATATTTATGTATAAATTTATGTATAAATATTTATGTATTTACTTGAAAGAAAAATATGTTATTATTACATTTATAAAAAAAATTCTAATTTATTACTTGGGATGAATTTACTATTACTCTTTGAGCGCCATTTTGTGATAAAAGCACCAACACTTATTAAATTTATTCTCTTTTACCTTGGGTCGTGAATTACAGGAAAATGTACTGGATACATGATCATGAAAACCTCTGAAATAAAACATACATTTATTACAAGTTCTAGTTATATTTTAAACATACAAAATCTAGCTTAATTTTCTCTAAAATACGTACAGTGAATAACATGACTAATTGACATTAGTTTCATAAATATTAAATATTAGTTCTTGTCACAAGTATTCACAATGATTAAATTCAAAATTAAAAGTTCAAATAGTTCGTGTTACAAGTATTTTTTACTATCAAATTAAAATTAAAAATTCAATGAATTCAGTTAGCTATTATTAAACAACGTCTTTCATTACGTTACGACGCCATAGTTTAATCCGATTGCCTCTACTTTTTAAGACATAAATTACCAATTATAATGTTCCTTTTACGCTATACCAAGGCGTAACTTTGCACTGAATTTTGTTTTAGATTCAAAGTTAAATAAAAAATATCAAACCATGGACTATGCACTAGATGTTCAGGCGATCGATCAGCCTTACTGTTGATCTAACCGTCTACATGACGCTCTGTTCAATAATCATAATTGCGAGAGACTCCTTGTTCTTGCTAGAATCGCTTTTTCATTCCCCCACTAATTCTATCTATCTTTTCATTGGTCTATAGTGTGCAGTCCATTTATGACAACTTCATTTCTGATCACTTTACAAAATTCAACCTTCTCTTAATTTTATTAAACATACCAATTTAGTCAATTTTGTTATAATTATTTTAATTATGAAATTCTAAACTAATAATTCTTTATAAATTTTTCCATATAACACTTATTTTGTTCTATAAGTTTAACCATTCTGAAATCCTGTCTGTCTGTCTACATTCAACTTTTTATTATTGTTCTTTGAACGCTAATTCCATGCAATAAAACCATTTTCAATTTCATTACATTGTATTACATTTACATTGTATTACATTTATTAATTACCCACATTACTTGTAATTAATTTCATTTCTCTCAATCAATTGTATCTTAACATTAAGATATCGAAATTGTGAACGTTACAGGTGTCAAATTAACTCAACCGTGAGCACCCATGCATGTGTGTGACTCTTATTAAAAGATAGACTTCATTGTTCTGTCATTTAGAGTGAAAAAGTACATGATAAGATAGGGGGACTAGTTGCCCTTGAACTTGCTTATACAGTAGTTGTATTTCTTTTCAGTCAGATTCAGACAGGTACATATACTTCAAAACTTGTCATTTAAACGCATTAGTTTCTTGTGTATGCATAGTAAAAAGGAATGTATTTATATTTTATAGTATAATGACTGTAAATAAACTTTTGTTTGATAAGACTCCTTGACTGAAGTAAACGTAATTGCTTTCATAATTGCTGTAATATTATTTTAATTTATTTCACTATCAGAAATAATTAAATATTGTTAAACTGGTATACATATTTTCTTAACCGTTGTTTTTTAATATTTTGTTACAGACTTTATTTTCCATATTTTATTAATTTTATTCCATACTTTCTAAATAGGGAAATAAAAAATGTGTGTTAATTGTATAGCTTTGATTGACAGACGAAAACAGATTTTTTTATTATATACATACATACTGTAGGTAATCAGTGTAATATTCTTTAAATTTATTACAATTAATTACATTTTGTAAGTTAATAAACTATCTGTGTATATAACATCTTTAAAGAAACATAACCAGAGTTAATTTTTAAATCTTTTGTTTTTCAAGAGATATTTTGTTTGAACTCTGTGAAACTAACAAATGAGATAAAATTATGTGATAAAAGAATTGAAATTTTGACTTTGATGACTCATTCCTAGACACAATAAACAAGCCAGACCCTTATACTTGCTGGATCTTTCTTATCATTATGTCTGTGTTTATAGCCAACACTACTGAATATCAAGTTGTTGATATCACCATTCCTCCCACCTCCCCATAGCCTATAGACTAGATGGGAGCAATGGGAAAATAAGAGAAATGAAGGACAGGAGAACTTTTGCTGCATAGTGCATAGTGCAGAAATATTGTCCTCCGTGCTTTAACAGATAATCATAGATGCTTTTTGACAACAATCGTACTTGGTTCATGTCAATTGTATGCCCTTTAAAACACACACAGTATGGTCTATGTTTGTTATAATTTTTCATTTTCAATCCTTAATTTCCCTCTTCGACAATACAGTATTCATCAATTCTGACATTATATATATATATATATATATATATATATATATATATATATATATATTTGTATTTATTCTTTTTGTCTAATTCAATCCAATTTTATTTCATAGAAGAACTGCATATTGTTTTCATTATCATAGTATATATCAATATACACACGTGTATACTGATTAAGTTTCCATAGTGTGATTAGTCCATTGATTATTAAATCATGACAAGTATTAGACGATCTATTTTGTTCTCAATTCTTTTAAAGTTAAGTGAATTCTCAGTGGATGTGAATTATTCATCATTTAAAATATATCTAAATCAAATTGAGTGATTTTCTAATTTTGGCAATAAAACAAAAATAGTAGAAACTGAAATAAAATTGCTAAAAATTAAAAAGTAGGGAATAAGGCATTTGGTTTCCAGTTTGACAATCCTCAATTATTTTTTATTTCGAAAACAATAATTGTTTTAATTTTTGAAGGAAAAAAATGTTGTTTTAATTTCTGAAAACAAAATTATTTGCTAGTTATTTTGATAGTTGTTTTTACAAATTATGATCAATTATACTATACAATTGTACTTTACAGAATTGTACTATAAAGTCGGTCAAAAACTATATTTATGTTTTGCTACTACGGGAGACTGTAAATTGCGTGTAAATTGTAAATGGAAAATCCCGCATATGTGAAAATAAAGAAATACAAACACCATTTCAAGGCCAACAAGATCTCCTGCCTCATTTTTATTTTTACTGGGCTTAATGCTACTATTATATTCTGTCATATGGACTTGAAGTGATAACATCTTATAGTCTATCTTTTGTTAGACAATACACACTGGTATAAACACACACTTTATATAAAATAATAAATCAATCGATAATTTTATTCTTTGACAATATATATATATATGTTTACAGTTGTATTTTTTCAGGATAGAAGGACTCCCGTTCATGTGCAATGGAATTGTCATGATATATAAACTGAAAATAATTAAATAACTACTTATTATTATTTTTTTGTTTCTAAAGTATTAATTTATACATTTTGTAGAAATGATCGCCTTTTGTTTTATAGTTAAAATCATTAATGTGAATTATGATGATTTGCTATTTTTTTTTCAACTAAACTACATCTTCCTATGCCTTGATAATCTTTTTCTGGTTTAATTAGTAATATCAACGGGGAAGGGTCTCTATTTTATCTTAATTTTTTTATAAGGCGACAGAAAGTTTTTTTACCTTTAAAGGAAAAACAATGTTTTTTAAAGTAAAGTCTAATTGGTAAGCTAATCTACTCATCCCTAATATAACCAGAATGAATACTAGTTACTGTTATAAAATGAGTAATGTGATCAGGGTTCATCATATAACAATCGATGAATCATTTAACTATATTTTAATATAACCTCATTATCATCTTTACAAATGAGTATCCATGAAATGTGAATTGAATCTGTTATCCACTTGCCAATCCAATTTTGTTCTTTCCACGAGACTCAATCAGTATGGTGGCATAGCTATCGGTTCGTCACTCTTCATTTATATCTAGTAAATATATTTATTTAAACTCCTGCTGATCCTGTAACCCATCCGCAAAAAGATGAATATTTTCTATTGAAGTTCGTACAGCCTCATATTGTTCAACTAATAACCTCTGGGTTATGTACACCGTAACACCTCCTAAGTCATGTAAAGGTTACATGTGAATAGTTTTAACTGTCTCTTAGTCCATTGTAAAAACTATCCATTGTGAATTGTTACAACACCCGCTGTACCGAAGAATCTGTATTCTCCTGAACATCTTGTATTTGTACTGATAGTTGCCCTAAAACACTAAAATTAAAACTTATGTAAATATGATGTGGGATTGATTATTCTGAGTTGTACAGGTTGAGTAACCATGCACACATGCACACCTTGTTGTGCTAGCATCCCCTCTTTTGTCAGAAATTTTTACTTTAATCCATCTGAAAGTAATATTCTCAATTTTCTTTTCATGTTTTGATGCGGTATGTGTTTTCAATATAATGTCTCTCTTTGACCAAACTTCTTGTTCTATAATTTTCATATAATTAGAGACTTCTGGTCGTTTCAAACAAGGTTCTTCTATATGAATTTTTTTCTTTCCAAATTGAACACTTCCTTGGTTTAAAGTTGATTATTGTGTTATTTTACACGAGAATTGTTTCTCAGCAGAGTAGGTCACACGCTACGTCTTTAACCAAATATACTGTTTCACTATATGATACAACCTGTATGTATCTCTAATGTTGTAATCACTTTACCAACATCTTTCGTAGGCTAAGTGTTTGCTGACATAAAACAACATCTGAAGCAATTGGAGAAATTAAATATGCAAAAGTACTTTTAAAAAAAATAAATATTGCATCCTGTATCCAAAAGAATAATATTGCTTAAAGTGCCCATCACATGCATAGCCAAACCCAAATTCTGTTTCTCCAAAATTGTATTTAAAACAAATTTGTTAGTGTTGTAAAAGTGTTTAATGTCGTAAAACATAGTAATACCATTCACTCATAGTCCATACCTTGGTAATGCTGACTCCGTGTTTTGTACATTGCGTCATAAGGAATTATTTTCAAGGCTCTTTGCACAATTTACCCGTTCAGGTTGTATTTTAATATCACATGAAAAAATTTCCGACTGCTATGGAAGTTTTTTTTTTAAATTGTACATGTTTTTTTCTGTACATGTTTTACAAACTTCCCTATTATTTTAATCAATAATTTTACCCTTTTACAATATTTTTAATTATTTCTTTGCTATCTATTTACCTATATTTCATATATAAAATGTACCACAATTGACACTCAGTAAATTACGTTTTCACGAAAAACTTGTTTTTTATACATGTCTTAGTAAGGCACAAGTTTTGTTTTGCTTTTAATTTTTTTTTTTATTTTTTTTTTATAGCAAACTTGAACTGATTTTCATTTTATTTAACCCAAACAGATACCACTAGCTGACTGAATGATTTGTTTTCAATTAAATATAAAAATGCTAAGACTAACAAGTATAACTTAACTTATTTGACACCTTTATTAGGAATAATGAGGATTTTATAAATATGCTTAGGGAAGTCAATTTGATGGCAATGACCTTATTGTGAGTTTTGATGTTGTCAATTTGTTTATCAACATCCTGTTATTGACACGTTGTATATATAGTTGTGAATAAATTACATGGCGACCTTACCTTAAAAAAAAGAACAAACACTCCTGTGGAAATATTAAGAAAGTTGTTAACAGCGTGTGCTGACTTAATTATTTCCAGTTTGATGATGATGTTTATAAACAAACTATTGAGTTTCCCCATGGGAGGTGAGCTTAGTCCCCTTCTTTGCAATATTTTTATGGATAATTTTGAACAGAATTTATTTGCCGAATCTGTGTTTAAACCTAAGATTGTGGCTGAGATATGTGGATGATATTGTTTGTATTTTGTTTCTAGAACGCCTAAATGATTTCTTAATTTTGTTGAATAGTGTTTGGGATAGCATACAGTTTACCATGGAAATTGAGACAAATAATAGTTTGCCCTTTTTGGATATCTTAGTTTAAAATTTTTTTTAATTTGGAAACCACCGTATACCGTAAACCTACTAACACAGGACAATATTTAAATTACCTGGCTAACCATCCAACGCATTTTAAGATTGGTTTGCCTTACGATTTGTTTAAGAGAGCTCATACAGTGTGCAATAATGAGATAAATTGAAAACAAGAGATCCAAAAAATCAACAATGACTTATTAAATAATGACTATCCTCAATCCATTATTGACAAAGTTATAAAAAAGCAAACAAAAATAGACACAAAAAACCTAGTGGAAAAAAAAGTACTATCATACAGATCCCATTTGTGCAAGGCATTTCAGAAGAAATTAGAAGAATTAATTCCAAGTTTTTGATTAGAGCTGTTATCAAAAATTCAAAAATAATTAAAAGTTTTTTAAGCAAATTAAGACCCAAAAATTCACATGTTGACAGTAAAAACATTGTTTACAATTTACCTTGCCAGTGTGGATGGTCTTATGTGGGGCAAACGCCTCGTTCGTTTAAAAAACGGGTATCAGAACATAAAAAAATGCATTTCGATGGCTGAGGTTAACCGTTCAAAGTTGGCTGAGCTTGTCATAACTGTCACGCTTTTCTTTGGGATAAAGGGCTCTACGCTATTAAAAGAGACTGGTTGGAGAAAAAGGGTTTTTTACATTTTGTAAGAGTAACACAATTTGTTATTTTTATAAGAAATAGTTTAGTTCACCTTCTTTTTGAAATGCATCTCTCCAAATATGTCTCTCAAAAAAACTCCTTCTATGCTGATGGATACCGATTAATCCTTGTATGGTTACGCAAGTCTGAAGTATATTTTCATCTTCTTTTAGCTATATCTAGTTAAAAACACTGAAAAAACACTCATTTATTATCCTATAAATATCTCATCTATGGTCACACTTCGTCATAGAAACTAACATAAAATTGTCACACTTCATTCTATATAGAATTTTCTCACTGTCATTTACAGTTTAAGATTATTTACCAAATATCAAACTCAATTAACAATGGATTTTTAACACTTCTTTACTACTAAGCTCAATTAGTTTTTTGTTAAAGTTTATATTTCAGGTCATCTTTTATGTTTTTTGTTTAAAACGACTCTTTTAAAAATGTTTAAACATGTTATCTTTTACATTTACAATTCATTTTAAAATGTAAAGCCTAACCTAGGTTCACCTAACCAGTCTTGTTATTATAAAAAGAGGTTGTTTTTTATCCATCTGAAAAGTTACATACAGGTAAGCCTGTGTCTCCTATTTATATAAAATTTAAACATAATAAGCTATTACTTAACGTAATTTGTACTTAACCTATTACACTAAACTAAAACTTAACTTATAATTTCTGATGTAATCCATTATATAGGACTTTCATAATTATAACGAGTACAATTGTCTTCCAATCCTACTAACTTCTTCATTTGGTTCATTCAAAGTAACTTCCATTTTCAAAACATTTTATATACAGAACTTAATTTATCAACTAGTGACTAGGTCTTATATTTTTAGTAACCCTAACCACACCTCTACTTTAAAATGAATATTTATTTGCTCACTATTAATATAATCTTTTATTTTAATTGTTGTTTTAATCTCTCTCTGGATATTTTCCAATTTTTCCAATATGTTTAACCATCTACAATCAATTACATCAATTATTACATTATAATTTATGTAATAATTTCACACAATCTTTCATTTCTTTTGAGTTGTGCTTTTTTCTAGCGATATTGATCCCTTCCTTTCATATCTATAGGATCTAATGTGTTCCTTAAATTATCTTAAGTTTTGTGCCTCGTTTGGTCTATATATGTTTTGTTACACCCACATTTGATATCATAAGCTACATTTTTGTTTTAACTGTCATTTCCTTTGTCATTAAATATATTCTTAGGTATGTTGTTTGTGGTCATACAACCTCTGTATCATATGTATGTCTAGTTTCCTATGAAAGTAAACTAAGTCCACACAATTTTTTGTTTTTCTACCACTTTCCTTTTGTCATCATTTTGATTTTTGTTTTTCTGAACATGTTTCTTATTATGTCTTTTCTATAACTATTGTTTTTTGCTGTTTGTTATTTAGTATTAAGTTCTTTCATATATACTGTTTTAATTAAAGGCAAACAAGTTAATCTATTAATCATATATTGGAAATATCAGATAAACTAGGAGATATTAAGACTATATCTACAACAAATCAAGATTTAAAAAAATATATATTGGTAAATGAAATATTAGAAGAAATGAAAAAAATTAATAAAATACTCAAAACTTAACAAGCCGTTACTATTACCTAAAAATAACAAATTAATTCTGAAGAGGATAATGAGAAGAAAATACAATTTCACAACATCTGAATTTAGATGATAAAGAATATGAACTACTCTGCAAAACATACATTTAAAACAAAAAAGGGAAAAAGTTAAAATTGAGATATGCCAGAAAGAAATTGAGAAAATTATTTTTGTAATAGCAAAAATTTAATTAATGGAAATAAATATAAATACATTAATATGAATTCAAGTGTTCCATTAATGAGATCACAAATGAAAATAGACAAAAAAACCACTCGATTAGACCAAAAATAAATTGCAAAACAGATTCAGAGTATAAAGTTGCAAGTTATTTTTTAGTAAATATCTTAATAGAAATAGGATTCTTAAAACTAAATATGTAGTAAAAAAATTCATCTGAAGTAGTTGAAAGTTTAAAAAAAGTAAAAATTGCAGAAGTTTGTAAACTTATATCATTTGATACTGAAATCTCTATCATTCATTCCAATCAAATTTTCTACTATTCAGATTTTGGACATATTTTTTCAAGTGATAGAAATTAATGTGGAAATAAACATAGAGATGGTTAATTCTTTATAAGTTATATTAGAACAAAATCAATTTATATTGTAATAAGATATTATATAAATCAAAAGATGGATTAGTCATGAAGAATCCACTACCACCAATATTAAGTGAAATGTTTATTCAACATTTAAAAGAAAAATTTATAATCGATATCTTGAAGAAATATGGGTTGCTTAGAACATGGCAGATATGTAGATGATTCAATAACAATTACAAAATATCAATTTAACCTTACAAATGGCAGTAACTACATTCCATTTATGTTATTGTTAACCAGTCACAGAAGACAGCAAGGCCTGTAGGTAAAAAGAGAGGAAATTACTTTAGTTATATAAGATCCTTTAAGGAGTGAAGCAGTATATAAATAGCTATTGATAATGAAGTTCATCCGAAACAGGTCAGCAAAAGTTAAGACATTGCTTGCAGTGGTAGAAGAATGTAGTAAATTATGTAAACATCGTGTTATATCACCAAACGTAATCCTTATAAATTTATTGAAAAAGCACCACAAAAGTAATAAAAACCTGTAACTTAGGGTATTATATTTATTTTTTGTAAATTAACTTCAAGTGTGGCTTTTTTATTATTACTACATTATAAATTATAATATATGTGTTTTTTGTCTTTATGTTATATCACATCATAATTTATTGTTTTCCTCAGGTTCACCCATGAATCGTCAAAAATTGGAGAACCATAAAAAACTAGAATTGCGGAAAAAATTGGAAGTCGATCATCGTAATGGCAATGCAACACTAAATCGAGTAAGAGAAGAAGAGGATGTGGTAAAGGAACCTGAGCATGAAGTTGTGCTTGGTGACGTTTCTTCTGCACGTCCTAATCGTATGCCTATAGGATGGCGTTGACCTGCATGCTTAGTAACGTATGCACGCATGTAGTCCAATATTGTAGTTTCACTCATTCCTAGTTCCTAATGATACAGTATTTGTGTTTAAGAAAATCAACCAAATGTAGTCCAATTATAGTATAATTTTTTTGTAATAGATTGTTCGTCTCGTCTTCTGTAGTAAGAGTTACAGTAATAGTTGTGGTAGTTACCTCTCTTCTATGAAAGAGACATCAAAATAAAAGTGTGCCTTCAAATGTCATTGTACTTATACCTGTTGACGTCATAACATCTGTTTTGTCAATCCATAATTAATGACAGCAATTTTTTCAGTTTCTGAAGGGTTCATTCAATAGATGTAAGAATTTTTTTTATGTTTTCAAATATTTGTATACAATTATTGTTACTATTCGTGTTACTATATTAATCTATTAAATTAATTGTATGGTTAATTTTTAATAACAAAATGTTCTATTTGTTTTAATATAATTATAATATATATTATTTATATATTATTCATTTGGTTGCACTGTTATTCACCGTCATACCTAAGTTTATGATCATAAAACATGTTATTGATTTCATTTATGTTTTCCCAGAACAAATCATTTATAAACTAGAGCAGTATTAAAGTTATTTTGAAATGTTTTTATTTTCAGTAATTGAAATCTATCTTTACTTTTATTCCTTAATAATATTTCCTTTTAAATTGAATTACACTTTATAAATCAGAAATATTATTGTCAAGGCGATCAGAGATAATACCCATCTCAAGCTGTCGGGCTTGTTATCTCAAGCTTGAATAACTAAACATATTCATGGTGACCATATGAAACATATTTTATTTTATTTTTTCTATGACCAATAATATTAATTCTTTCAGGCTGAGGTCGATACATTAATTGAAAAGAAAAGTCCTCTGCCCCATCTAAAACTCTTCCTGCAGCTAATCAAAGAACTCTACTTATTCATATTTATGTACTTCATTTCTGATTTTCAATCCAAGGTTGTAAAATTAGAGGGGTGTACAAGAAGAGGAGAAGAGATCCTCCCTTCAATTCAGGTCTTGGGTCTGACTTGCTATCTAAATCATGTGGTGTTCCTAGTAACATTCCATTCTGTGAATGTGACACTATAAGCCTTTTACTTGGACTGAAAAGATATTTGTGCCAGTATTAAGAAGTATAATCTGACATTTCCAGTTCTGCCAGTTTACCACCCCAATCATAATATATTTGACTATTTTTATACCTAGAAGTGATCAGACTCTGAATTTGAATTTTGGATTGATTGCTAAATTTACCAGAATTTAAACTGTTCATTATCATTATTCTTAAAATTATTTGTTTCTATCATTCACTTTTTTACTGAAAAATAAGTAAGAATATCAACATTTTGGAAAATGATTCTCGTTAATGTTGAAATAAATGTTATATTGACAAAATTTCAGACAATACTTTAAATTCTAGAGTAAATGTATATTATATGTTATAAAACTCATTTGAACTTATTGCAAGTTTGCTGAAAGGAAAATTTGGACAAATTATTTACAATTGTTTATATATTTTTTAAATAGTTATGTCTTAAGAATTACTTTTTCCATCCTCAAATCAATTTTGTAGTGAGAACTAAACCAGAAAGAGCAAATTCTATAGCAAATCTTTTTTGTAGAGCACAAAAAGTCACTGGTGGGTATATTATATTAATCATGACAGACACTCCAATGCACTTTATGAATACTCCAATAATTTTGGATAATTTATAGACATATTCTACCAAGCCAGGTTAAATATTAGTTGATTTATGAAAATTAAATATTTTGTAAAAAAATTCAAAAGTTTTCTTTATGATATATAGCATAAAGAAATTGTTAATATGAATGTTTTTGATTTCTAATACAAGCAAACAAAAAATGTTAATTTCCATATTATACTTAACTTTTACTCATAAATTTATATTTTTCCTCCATTTAAATGATCTAAACAATGGTTTTTAATTAAACTTATAGGTCTATATATAAAAACAGAAATAAAACCCAAACCAATGTTATAAGCTATCAACACTTTAATAAAAATAACAAATATACACATTTAGTTTAAAATTGTTGCTATCTTTGTAACCATTCAAAAATAAAATAGTTATTGACTTTAGTTATTTTTGGTTTTAATTTTCACTTCTTAAATAGATTATTAAGTATAATATTTTATTTTTATTTTTATATAATATAAAAACAATATCAGATATACCATTGTTTATAACAGTGGTCTTCAATTTTTATACAGTAAAGTGTTGCAATACTGAACTTGATGGGGATTGCGGGTCATACAGCAAAAAGATTATTTTGTGTGTAAATATTAGCCATATATGGTAATAAACCACTATATGAGTGTGAGTGTGTGTTTTTGTATAAGTATGCTATGAGTTTTCAATGTTACAAGTTATATGTACCATCTTTCATTTTGTTTTGATTTAATTTTTCAAGAAAACTATTTGAATACTAAACATCAAATATCACATTTTAAATTTATTTAATATTAATTGATATTACAAGTAATTAAAATTTTTAAATTTAATCAGATGATTTAATTAACTTTTAAAAGTTAAATTAAGTTTATACAAATAACGGTAAAATTTTACACAAGTTCAATGAGATACTTGATACTATTTTCTCTTCACTAATTTCTCAAAATTAGTTTTTATGTTGGGAAAAGAAATTCTAAATGTGTATTAGACAATTGATTTTCCATTCCTCACTTTAGAAAAAAACTGCTCACATGTGTATATGGTGCCAAGAAATGAAGCTATAAACAAAACATGGTTTTGAATTACTAGGAATAAAATTCTTAATAATTCAGTATTTCTTACAAATTTGTCTTGTATTGCAATTGAATTATCTCCATTTGCATATTGGTGGGAGCTTTGTCAACGTCACATGGAGTTGAAGTCTATATAATGTCTATAAAATCAATAAGTGGTCTATAAAAGATCAAAAACAAATGTTTATTTAATTTGAAATCTTGGAACCTATGACTAAAGTCGGACTTCAAAGAAGTAATAGCATCTACATTTTTCTCTTTGTTAATAATTTCACAGAGTCTTTCTTTATTTTTAAACTGAACCTCCCTTAAAAATAGTTTTGTTTCTATTTTGTCAAATAGGTTATAGGCCAAATTGTTTCTGCCTTGAAGATGCAACTTCAACTTGTTGAGGTGCAAGTTGTTGAGAAAATCAGCCAACAACTCAGGATTATTGAACTTTTGCCTTAATTATTCATGAAGTGAAAAATTTTATCTTAAGATAAAACACTCTCTTACAACATGAGCCAATGAACTTCTGTATAGTAGAGTACATCTCTATACTCTGCATCCATATCACTAAGGATCTATGGTTCAATCCTTGAGATAGAATGAAATTTACATTTTTTATAATGTCTTTTAATACTTACTTAAAACAAACATTTTTTGCACACAAATTTTCTTGTTGGAGTATACTGCATTAACTACTTGTTCCCTTAAAAATTTGCTTCATTTCGAGTTAGAGCAGCAATGTTTTCTTTCTTGTCTACCATTAATGGAGTCCCATCATTAGCAATACCTGAGAGATTGATCAGCTTTAAATTGAATCTATCTTTTGGTTGAGGATATAGCTTTGAATATCCATTAAAAGGAAGTGTCCTTTTGTGGTGCCTTTCATGGGATATAGGGCAGCCATTTATTTCTTCAGTAATGTTGAAGTCTTTGTCCAATACATAACTGAGCAGTGTCTGTAACATCTGTACTCTCGTCAAGATCTACAGGATAAATCACAAACTTAGAAGCTGTGTGTTTTTCAATGTCTTCAGCTAATTCCTCAATCCTTCTCGAAACAGTAACTAATGTTTCTGTGGTGGACAGAATTTCAGCTGTTGACTCTATACGCTCCTTTACAAACTTGCCATCGGAAAAGGGCTTAGACTTAGAGGTATTTTTTAGGATATTAGGTAACTAGCTCTAACACTTAATTCACTTTCAACATTTTGCTTTTTAAATTAAAATTGTTGAATTTGCAATTTTGTCTTTAAATCTGTCACTTTATCCAAATATGATTGTTCCTGATACTGGTCCATTTTGAAAATGTGCTTAGTTGCATAATGGCATTTTTATTAAACTCCTTCATCAGAGAAATAGACCCATTGCATATCAAACATATATGTTTTTCTTTTATTTCGACAAATATATACAGATCTGCCCACTTTTCATGAGACAATAGTTTTTCATCAGAATCCCCCCCACTACTTACTAAGGGGGAAGAAATTTCCATTTCTTACTAAAGCCTGCGGCTATTAAGAAATTACATTCACAAAACAACAATAATCACCCAAAATCAACATAACACTGAAATAGTCAGCAGATGTACCAAAGTAAACTGAGAACTAAACAAAGACGAACTACTAATTTAAGTAGGCGGGAGAATGGTTTAGTTGTAAACACGAGTTCTCCCAATTATACACAATGAAACTTTGCAGTGAGTGGCGTATATCGAGCTCACATGGTGGGAAATAAACTGCGCTATTTTGAAAAGTAGAATTACTGATAATATTCTATACTATTGTTGTTATTTTAAACTTTACTATTTTTTGTTACATAGTTTTAATCTCATCTTGAAATTTTTTTTACTGGTTAGAAATACGGTTAAAGTTAAAATTCAACTAACAGATTTTAATCAACATCAGGCATAACACCACATGCGGGTAAACTATTTAATTTATAGTACATATTAAGGAGTGTTTACAGGTTAAGTAAAAAGTGAATATTAATCATATTGAAAATTATTTCTAATTGGTGTTAAATTTGTTTTTATAGTATCTGTATACTGCATGAAGTTTTGCGAAGTTTTTAAAATCTTTTAGGTTGTTTCAAAATGGTAGTCTAAGCTGGCTTGGACTGCCATTTCTATAAATCATGTGGAATTGAAGTATTTCACTGGAAGTCTTTGAGTGTTTCATATCTAAACTATAATAACTAACTACAATATTTCTATCAGAACAAAATTTTATCCTACAAAAATGTTGTTCACTATTTTGTTCTATCTGCCTAAGTTTTTACTGCATATGCAAATTGAGATTGAAAATATAATTCTTATAACTTTGACAATTTACAAGAAATTGTAAACAGTTTTAATTTTTCGTTTCAGCAACAAATTCTAATAAAATGATTTCTACCATTTGTAACATACATATATTAAATTTATATTGAATTAAATTGAGTACTTGGAAGATCTCATGGATTGACTGGACTAATAGAAATTCATTAAACATCCCTACATTTTCTTAAAATTCTTTTCTATGGAACCAATTAAAATTTTAAGTCGAAATTCAGTTTACAGTAGTTTATGTTTATACAAAAAGAAGTGTACATTTAAATATACAAATAGTCTAGAAATAGCGGCCATTTATGCTAAATATCTCAAACAAATCATCATTATACATTCAAATTAGAATTACTGAAATGTTATAACATTTTGACAGAATTGCTCATTTTATTGTATACCATAATTCCAATACTTATAATTTTAACACATCCACTCAAAATGTATATTCATAAACAAATTTTGTAATAACAAACAACCAGGTACCAAACAATGAGTTTTATTAATTTTTTTTTAACTGCAACTTTTTACTTGTTTTTGATGGTTTGAATAATTTACCAATTGATGTCGGATCTGTCTTAGGACATGCTACATCAAACTGGAAACAAATATATCTATATTTAATCAACATACAAATATTGAAAATTTCTTCTTTTCTCCTTCTTGGATTCTTTTTTCTGCCTTCCCTAGTTTAGTATAAAGTAGGAAAGACCGATAAATATACTCACAAAGATGTTACATTATGTTTGTGTTTATATTCTATTGACATTTCACTGTTTTTTGTGAAATTGCAATCGTCACTATTCTTTTACCATTACTAAAATTTTTTGTATTATTTATTTACAATTGTTTTTTATACTACAGTACTAGCATCGTATGTATGTAAAAAATATAGCTACTAGAAATTAGGATTTTCTAATATGAAATTGTAACGCGCATCAGCTAACCTAAGTTGAAAATTGCATACAGTATCAGGTGAAAAGAATGAAATCCATGATTTCTGTCTGTTTACAGTGCTTTTGATGAAGGTTTTATGACTTGTAATGGTTTTGAAATAATTTATTAATCCTCAATTGAAAAACTCTAATGACCATTGCAATTAACTGTAGTCTCTCTAATCTGTTTTCCTCTTTTTTGTATTGTTTTCTACTCTTCAAAATTTTTAGTTTATATTTAATTCTTTTTTAGTTTTACAGTATTTACAAATGTTACTTAAACTTAATAATGTAATGACATTTAATATATTTTATTGTAAAAATTGTTTTTATAAGCATGTTTATAAATAATAAATATATTTTAAATTTTGTTACTTAGTTGATTTGAACCCTTCACTTGATAAGAATGACTGAATTTAACATTCCTTTTAAATGCACAAGTTTTTTTATATTTATTGTTATGTACTGTTAAAATCTGTTTAATATTTATGTTTATTTGAATTTACTATTTTGAATCTATTCCATGACATTATTCTAGTTACTAAACTATGCTTGCTTGTATTTGTTTTATTCCATAAATATAAATGTAGATTATAAATTATAAGTTGCATGATGGATCCTAAATTAACAACTTATTTTCTCTATACATGAATAGTATGTATGAGTATGTAATTGAAAACCCCCTTTATTTTATAATGTTTCTCTATTTTTTTTATATTGACAAGGCTGCTTAAATTTGTTAATATTCTTAAAGTTATACAATTGTAATTTCCAGTGAATTGTGATTTCAAAAAATATGGTTAACATAATATGTTTAGTTTATTTTTATCTGTTAAAACATTTTAACATTAGGTTCAAGATGCTTTGAGTTGTCAAATTTTAAGACAAACAAATGTTTTATCAATTTCTGTAAAAAATCTTAAATTTTTATATCTAACATTAAGTCCATAATAGACCCTTTACACTTCAACCCTTATTGATCCATTGTCGAAACCATTAAACCTATATTTTTATTAGACTTTTTTTACAAATCCAAAATTACTAATACTTGATATGCACCGATCCCACTAATGTAACTTACTAAACCACTATCTAATACTTTATTTAATCACACTTTTTACATTGGTGTTTACATGTTACATTTATAATTTATCAGTTTTGGGATATTAATATAATTAGTTGTGTACATCCTATTTTACACCATAATAATTCAAAAGATTGAAAATATAAACTCAAAATAATGTAAGAAAAATTTATAACCAACAAATTCATTTTAACAGTTTTAAAATTACATTTAAAATGACAGCCTTTTAAAATTTATTTGTTCATAGTTTTGTAACAATTTGACTAAAAATATGTAGATATATTATTTCAAAGTGTGTAGATATTCAACATCTAACACCTTTGGATGCAAATAATAGTGCACCTAATGTTATCAACTCCAACTGAATATACCCTCAGGGGCTCAATCAGGGTGAGTGTGGGTGTGATGAACCCAAGGAATGCTAGCTGGATATTTTCTTCAAGTAGTCTTAGGTTATAGCTCTTTCTTTCATCTTTCCTATCAAATCTCTTTTGACCAACTCTTGTTCTTTTCTGACCCTGATTCTATTAGAATAATCGAGGGCTGGGAGTCCTTATTTTATTCTCTTTTCATCATATATATTATGTAAACTGATGATAACCAAAAGGTTTTCGCCTTAAAAAAAAGGAAAAATCCAACTGAATATATTAATTTTTTTTAATGAAGTCATAGCTAAAATAGATTTTTTAGGTATTAGCAAATTTTATACCTGAATAGTAAATTTATAAAATCCACAAAACAAATATCTCTTGATAAATATTAAAGGATGGTAAAAAATATACAAAGATCATGGCGCTTCGTGTTTAATTCGAGTTTTCAGTTTGGGTATTCTATACAACTACCCCACAATAGTTATTTCTTCCATGAGGAAATTTCCTTCATTCTTGTTAATGTTTTGTAGCTGGTTGTCTGTATTATTATGAATCATTAAGACCTTATTCATAAGTTGACTTTAATGTTGTAAAATTTTTCCATTGTACATGGATACTGAAATTGACATTACTTTTGTTTGTATTAACAAATATTCATTATACCAATAGTAAAATAATAGTTAATGAAGCCTTTGACTGTTGAGTTAGAATATTATAATCATTTGCAATGTCCCTCACAGAATTTAAAATATAATGGGCATTAGGGTGGCAGTTAAAAAACAAAAGTTCAAATTTCAGTGACCCCCCCCCTCTCCAGAACAGATTGAAATTTTTTTAAAGTGAGGTGGCCAAAGTTTTAGCCGATTTGGAGAATATTAACCCCCACCAAGGAGTTGAAATTTAACATGGGAAAGTGTACTTTTTTCATACTTTTGAATGGAACATTCTTATTCAGCAATATTTTGACATGAAACTCTGTACTCTACAGGTATTGGGGTCACTGAAAACTAATCTGATGTTAAAGAGTGGTATTGAATGTTAACAACTATCAATTAATGGACTCTCATCATAACTGTCATTTTCTTTACAAATTATGTTTTTCGATGAAAAATGCGTTTTTTAGATCTTGACTGTTCAAAATAAAATTTATAGGCATTTCAATACCTATTTTAAGACTTATAAGACATATTTGATGTCAAAAATAAAGTAACAACACTTAATGAGTATTGGTAAACACGTAATTTATATATATTATACTCATAATTCCACCACAGCCTAATAAATAGCATGGTGTGTATCCGTTCCAGTAAATTTCACCGAGAATGGATTAGTAATCTCCTATTCAGTTTCTATATTCTACAGATTTTATTTTACTTATTGTTATTTTAAGTTTTATTTCTCAGATTCAAGTTGAATCTTCAGTAAGCATACAGTAAGTTATAATTTTTAATAAAAGGTTTTTTTCTCTGATGTCTCAGTTTTCTGGTTTAAGGTCAAATGTCAAGCAGTGTCACACTTGGTTCTCATTCCAGGTCGCCCGATTAGCCAAGTTGTCAAATTAATTCCAGGCCTAACTGCATTCACATTAACTTTCGCAGATTGTCTAGGACAACTATTCCTCGATTATAAATTTATATAAATACATATAAGAATATAATTTTTTTTTTAAATCAAAAGCCTTGACCCGTTATTCTTTGGTTCGAAGTTATTTCATAATTTGCTCTGAAGTTAAAAACATTCTACACTATTTTTTAACATCGGATTCGTTTTCAGCTACCCCAAGACCTGTATGGTACACTGTTTGATGTCAAAATATTGCAGAATAAGAATGTTACATTCAAAAGCATAAAAAAAAGTATACTTTCCCATGTTAAATCCCATTTAAATTTCAACTCCTCAGTGGCACAGGTTATTATTCTCCAAATCGGTTAAAACTTTCACCACCTCACTTTTTACATTTTAATCCGATCTACAGGGAGGGGGAGGTTTTCTTTTTTTTTAACGGCCACCCAAATGGGCATGTTACTAAAGTCGTCAGTGAGCCATTCGATTAAATCAGAAATCTATCGAAAGCATTTATAAAATCCAAACAATAACTTAATTAAGAAACTTTCTATTGAAATGATCTTTCTATCATCAGACTTACTGATCTTGACTTTGGATTTGTCTCATCAGAAATTACCAGTGATGTCAGAATTTTCTGAATTAATAAACGTAAATTCATCAGTTCCACCACTGTATTAAATTTAGTAACACACCCATTTTTATTTTTAGTTATCATAATTGAATTTAAATTTTATTAAAATTAAGAATCTGAACACTTGTCTAAAAGTAAAGTAGAGGAGAGAGTTTTTTTAATTTGTTTTGTTGACGTATACACGTAACGTTCTTTGATTTTATTAATTAAATGTTTATTAGTGTATGCTATTATTTATTAAATTTAATTAACATACTATAATATTTTGAATGAATATTGTTTACTGTTGTTAGCATTGCATTTACTGTGTTTGAAATTTGTAGATTTTGGTTTTGACTGTAGAATGCATGACTTTTATCAATTAAATTTGATTTGATAATAGTTTATTCCATTTATGGTAGTTTCCATTTTGTTAAATATTTTATATATAAGGGCTGTATTTGCAAATAATTATGAATTTTGGCAGCTATGTTTTGAGAAGAATGTAGTTGTTGTTACTTGTAGGTTGTGTTATATTATGAGAATTATGATTAATGAAGAACTATAACAACATTGTTATGCAATAACATTGTTTGATGTTTGGAAGAAAATTTTAAGTTTCTTAATACAATTGAATTATGAAACTTAACATAGAACATGTAAAGTGAGAATTATTTGTATTATTATTATTTATTAGCCTATTATTATTATTATTATTATTTATTAGAATTTTTCAATAGTAAATTTTGTTATATTTTCTGTTAACTCTCATTAAGAACTAAAGAAGATTATCTTGTGGGAGATTATGTATGGAGTTCATAAAGGAACTAATATTTCTTTTTTTATTTTATGAGACACATTTTTATAGAAATTTTTATCTAATCGGAACTAAAACTCACTCAAAATTTATCCTCCCTAATAATACCTATAATTACCTTTAAATTATTTATTTTCATTTTGAGGAACTTGTCCAAAATGGCAATCTTTTTTTAAATAATAATAATAAACATTTTTCTTTAAATTTCATATTTTGGTGTCATTTTGTAGATTTTGTTAAGCTGAATCGATTTATATATTTTACAACTCTATAACACTATTATTTTTAATATTCCGAGTTTAAACTTAACATTGTGTTTAAAGTAGTTGATCACCAAGCTCATCAAATTCTTATATGGCCTCAAAATTTAGATTTACAATAATTATTTATGACATTGTTTACTTATACAATTTAACATTTTATATTTGCTTTTGGTCTCATTCATTCATATTTTCAAATTCAGTTGCTCTCTCGAACTCTAATGTTGAAGATTGTATTCATTGTTTTCGGCATTAACCTCCATATCTTGCCCTTGGGATCAGCTTATCTTTCAACTAATGTAAAACAAATAAAAAATTAAAAAATCTAAATAGGAATTTTTTCAATAAAGTTTTTATTTTTAGCAAATACTAATATTAAGTTTTTTTTTTTAAATTGAGAAATTAACATCTGGTGGAATATCTAAGGGCACTTATCAAAATTGGCCAACTCCATTCATAATTCCAACAACCACCAGATAGGCTATCTAATTTTTAAAAAAATAATGTTATTAATTTTTTTTTTTTTTTTTTAAGCAAGAAATTGTAACTAACTATATATAAACAAGTATGTTAAATCTAAAATAAACATTTTTAAAATAAGAAGATTTGTAATTGATATCTATTTAGGGTTTCCATTTTATTTAATTACAAATTAACGTAGTGTAATTTATTAAGCAATTTTATTTCTTTTTTATATTTAAAATTATTTATTTCTATTGAGAATTAAAAGTTTGAGAATGTTTGTTTCATTGTTAATAAAAATAAGGTATTGTTATGAAGGTATATAACTTTTAGTAATAAAACAAAATAATTACTTTGTCATTCTTGTAAAATAATATTGACAGCAAAAATAAACATTCCTAAACTAAAGTAGGTGTAACTTCATGTATAATTATAATGAAAAATTATTATTATTATTATATTAAGTATTTATTTAAAATAAATGTTTTTCTTACAGGGTGTTGTTAAATATTTAGATTTTTAAAATGTGTGATATATTTAGTGATTTAATTTCAAATGAATTGTATGTGTGCCTTGAAAGAAATAAAATAGACTGAAAAAAATGTGTATTTTATATAAATATACTTGAACATCCTTAAATAAAAAAGGAAAGGCATTAGTTTACCTTAAGTATTTAGTTAGGATTGCTTTATTTTTCAACATTTTATTGGTTACAGGGGAAAGGGAGTCTGTTGATAGTTATGGTGACTACATTTTTAATGTAGTCTTGGATTAAATCTCGCTCTTTCATCTTCCTATCAGGTTTCTCTTTACCAACTCGTGTTCTTTTCCGACACTGGCACTAGTAGAGTATTCAAGGCCAAGAATTCTTTACTTTATGTTCTCTTCTTCCTTTTTTTATAAGGAGATGAAGTTATCTGTCATTCGGTAACGGGAGGGGAGGGGAAGTCTTATATTGATCTACTCTTTCTACCCTGATGCTATTTGAGGGGTAAGATCGGTTGTCTATTTTATGCTATTTGTTTCATATATTTTTCGACTTTAAACATAACAAAGTTTGTAAGTTTAAAATTAAAATAGCTTAAGTAAATAAGAACTAATTCAGACTTTTTTTTTTTTTTTAATTATTTTTGTATCATTACAAGACGTACAATATTTTTTTCAGTTGTATAATAAACATTTTGTCCGATACAATCATTAAGCTTCTCATTAAGATACAATCACTATAATATCACTCAAGTTTTAAAACACCTTGTGTATGCTTGAATGTAGAAGGTTCTGGTTCCTTTTTTTAACCGCTTTATAACAGAGTAAAAAGAAAATAATGGCATCAATCACTGATGAGAAAGAAAAGCAATATTATAAAATATATATATTTATGGGTATTTTGTTATGAATAGTTATGATGAATAATTATGAATAGTACTTTTTACACAGGCATACAAAATTTAATATTGTCACCAAATTTAGAATGTTGTATTAGTGAAAAATAAGGACAAAAATATTTTATTCCATCATCTTAAAACTAATTTGCTGAGTGAAAATATTCTCCAAAACCTTACAAAATTTAACCTACTGTATATTTATCCGCAAAATTTGGAAAATAGTTTGTAAAAAACTACACAAAATTTGGTGTTGTTTTAACCTTTTAAAGAGTACAGCATTGCTAAGCACAAGCACAAGCACTCATGTGACATCTGTTCCCAAATCATGTGACTTTTTTGACATTAATGTAAACAAAGTCAATTATCTGACAAGTGGTGATATCTCAAAGTCATAATCTAAACTACAACGTATTTTCATTTTCTGGTTCTTTACAAAGCAGAATGAACACCTAGTGGCAATAATGCGTACTGCAAATAACCTTCTATTTAGCCCTTTTTTGTCATTCCACCTCATGTCAGTTGTATTTCTCTATCCGTAATTTACTTTGAAATATTAGTTTATGACATAATATATATATATATATATTTTTTTAGTTTTGTATAATTTTTTTTCACTCCCCAGGGTGTGTTTTATGGCTAGAGCCTTACTCAAATGGGCACTACAATGTAGGACGTCATGACATCCGTACTCGTCAACAGGTTAATAATGAGGTGAAATTACTAAAACCGATTATGTCAATATGAACAGTAGTTTATTTCCCCTTGCAAATGCAAGTTTCAAATCTTGCTAACTCTGATACTCACTACTCGTAGGAGGGCAACTTATTGGTAACCTTGGCTTGTGGTTTTGTTTATTATCAGGTATATACTCAAGGACAACCACATTTTCTTAATTTCCAGATCTTTGCTTCTGAATAGGTTGTTTAGTTTTTGTCTATTATTGTTTCACAACATACAACTCACAACACCATGTGCAGACTTTGAGCCTCATTTATTTATTTTTTGGTCTACACTCATTCTGTTCATTTGATTTCAAATTCAGTACACCTAGAAACGAGTATAACTGACATACTTTTTGTATAATTTAAGCAATATAATTTTTTTAATATTAGTTGTTTTTTTTCGATAATGTAATATATAAATACTGTAGTATTTCAGATAAACTAGGTATGGGTCCAATCATCAATAGCATGATACATCTCATACACATGACCAGCCATTATCAACAGTTTTTGCTACTTTGTATATTTCTTCTTTTGTTCTCGGTTCAAGCTTTAGATGTTCTGTCAATTTGTGTTTTGTAGCAATTTTACAGTAGGCCCTACATTCCAATAGTATGTGATAAATTGTTTTCATTTTATTATTACACTTTTTGAAAGGCGATCCAATTAAATTAAAACTCTGTTAGTACTGTTCTGTAATGATACACCCTGTTCTAGCTTTGGGTAGAATTGTTTGAGTCTAACTGTTGATGTTGCTGTATATTTCAAGGTTATTAGGTACCGACAGATCTTCATAAAAGTATTTTGTTGTCAGAGAGGCTCTCCATTTGTCTGGATCTTCCCCCCTCCCCCCCACTTCATATTCATGTGTAGTTTTTGTTCTTATGTATTGCAGGAAAAGGTACCTCACCATAGTAACATCACTACCATATTTTCCTACCAACCATCTTTAGCAGATTAAGTCTTTCAGATATTTGTTCTAGTATTGTTGCAATATGTTTATTCCATAATTTATTCCATGGACTTTTGGACTGTTATTCTATTTTATTTTGAAACTATTTTAGTGTTAAATAGGTCTAAAATGCTTGAGTTTATACAGCTTGTTGTAAAGACTGTAAATTCGTATGAAATTTTAAAATTGCACATACACCTCATTTTCATAACTCATTAAACCCAACTTAAACTACTTTTGGTGTAAATTTTTCATTTTCATGTCCACTCCTAACTGTTTTATCATCCAACTGTTAGTATCAAATGTGTATAACTAAAACGCATTGATTTTTCAAGATTCTTTATTTATGATTATATAATTGGTAAAAATAGTCCTATATAAAATATAAAAATAGTCCTCCTCTTCCAACCTTTTACAAAATTTATGAAAGTATTAAAACTTTTTTCAAGTAAAATAGGCTTTGTGTTCTTATTTATAATTAATTCATCGATGATTGAGATTAGTGAAAATTTAAAATAAATTTTTGAAAACAAAGCAAAATTTTAATTTAAGAAATTTTTAATATTTTCCAGGATAAATAAAAAAAAAATAGGTAAAAAAACGAGTCAAATGTGTATTTAGATTCTCAATAATAATTGAAATATAAAGTTATCAATATAGACTAAACCACAATTTTTTAAGTGTTTTTATTTGACATAATTATCTTATGTATAACATTGATATTAAGGGTACATTCGATGAACATTATTTAGGGGAATTTTCTTCTTTTCTTTCAGAGTGCTTCAATAGACAAATTTTAAAATGGGGCTATAGAAATGACACAAGGATTCCTTCTAAGATTATCTAAACCAAGTTATGTTTTTTGACATTCTGATTGTCATCTACAAAAGCAGAAAGATGCTGCTCTGCATTTTTTTGGAAAACATCAAATGAAAAACAATGATCTAAATTGCTTACATAAAAGAAAATATTCAAGCACTAAAGTTTTCATGATTTTTATTATTAATGTTACAGGCTCGATGATGGCTACTCAGAGATGCATCCCAACCCAAACAATGCTTAAACTTTACGACTAGTCTATAGCATAAAAGACATTATAGGACTATCTTGAGGTGATAGTTGTGATTAAAAGATTTGTTAAAATTATGAATTGTTAATCTAGGGTTAAAAATGATATTGTCTTTCAATTTGATGGTATGTACATAAACTAGTGAATTGTACAGTTTTTGTTGTTGTTTTTTACATTATGTTGTATTTTCCAAATTAAAGTTCCTATTTAATTTAATTTATGTATTATTTTAATTTCTAAATGTATCATTAATGTTTTATATTTAAAATAATAGTCTGTGTTATACGATTTTATTTATACCATTTTGTATTACTCTTTACATTCCTATGTATATTGGTGTTTTATAAACATTTCTTTAGACAATACAGAACTGAACTAATTTTATTATGTAATTAAATACATAAACAATAAAAATATATAAAATATGAATTAAAGATGTTCTGTAAAAGTTAACAATATATATGACTATATTTATTGTTAATCCATGAAAATGTAACATTTTATTTTTCTATGTACTATCAACTTTAATAAAATCACGCTCAATATCACAGTTCGATAACTTCCTAAGACCCTTTGTATAGGACTGTTATTAGTATATAAAAATATATGTACATATAATATATATTTAGAAAGATTGTGTTTTTATTATTTTAAATTTACAAAATAGATAATACTGAGTGTTTCATAAAGAACAAACCCAGTTAAGTAATTTTGTAATTTCGTAATTTTTAATGATACAAACAGTTGTTTTACCTTAACAATAGATCATGAAAGGGATTTCCTTTGAACTAAATACAGGCTTGAACCCATTTCATGACATTTCCAGCCACTCATCGTAATGTTTGTTCATTTAAGTTTAAAATTACTCTTCCAGTGTTTGAGGATTCTTTTGAAACACCACACTTTTCAGATATCCCAAAAGGAGTAAGTAGTAAGAGTAGTAAGATTTTAAGGGTCACAAGGTTTTTCAAAAAAAAATCATTAAAAAATTCTAAAAAATGGAAATTATTTCATTTGCAGTGTGGTCAATTGCAGGTTCAATCTTGCAGTATGGGTTCAATCCTGTTGAAACCAACACTGTCTTTCAATAACGTCCAACAATGGAATAAACAAAAAATGGATCACAATAAACTATGCCAATGAGAGTTTATTGAAAAATAAAGGCCCTTATACAACTAAGAGAAATTAGACACACACACACACACACACACACCAATTTTACATGCACCAATTTTACCACTTTTATATGTTTAATAGTGCTCTTGCAAAAGCGATAGGATTTTTACTGTTCTGTATTCGACTGTTTACATAACCATCCAAGTGAAACCAAGTCTCACCACCAAAATAAATGTGATCCAATATCTCAATTCTGTTAGATGAAACAAATCGACAACAGATGTATAAACATTTTTCACAGTTGGGTTATAACAGATGAATGACACTGATGCACTAGGAATGTAGAGTTGACATTCTTGTAGCCCTGAAAACAGTACTCACCTGTAAAGATAACTTTTTCAGTGATTTTATCGGTTAACAAGTTAAACGGTGATACACGTCATCGAGAATGTCGGTAGTTAACAATGATTTGTGGTCTAGGCTCTTGAGATTATGTATGGAACTTGTGACACAAAATTTATTAATTAAACAAAATATTGTGATTTGTTAGGAATTGCAGATTGAGGAAACATTAAATGAAACTCAACACTCACATGTTTGTATAGACATGTACGGATAATAACACTTGATGATAAATATACGTTCATATTTGGAAAGCAACATTACTGACTAAACACAAAGGAATAAATGCTTAGGTGAGACTAGTATATGACAAAGTTATTTGTATGGTTAAGGACTATCAACCTTGAGTTCAGTATAGATACTACACACATATTATAGCGTAAAATATACCTATGCATGAATTGAATTTTCTTATAAGCAGGGTTACGTCCTAATTGAAACACCCGGTACCAAAAGTATCACTAACAGTTAATTTTATGATGTTGGTGTTATTAAAAATTGACATAATGTGAAAAAGTGCTTACTTTCATTGCTTACAGGAATTTTTTTAAACTTGACATTAATGCAGATTATATTTACTTATTTATAATACATATTTAATGTACTGTGCTAAATAGCTTGTTGGGTATGTGATATAATTACTGTACAGTTAGAAAATAAGTGGTTTATAAATAAATATCATTTATTTGTAATTGTGTATTTTTTTATCACAAAAAACTTCAATAATTCTAATATGGAATATATATATATATATATATATATATATATATATATATATATATATAGTTTAGAATATAAATGTCTTAAAATTATCCTTTCTCATATTCATCATTTTGCATATGTCTCGCTGTGCTCATTGTGAGTAATTTCACCTACTTATCTTTTATAACAGGGCACAAGATAATTTACTTCGGATATAACAAAAAGTTATCTGTCCAGATTAATCAGTTCAGAATTTTAAAAAAATGTTTTTCTCTGTGTGATGACTCTCGCATAATTAAAAGAATTTGCTTTCAAATAATAATATTAATGTATATTTGTTTGGTAGTTTAACATATTCAGACAAAAATTATACTCAAGCTTGGTTTTACAAATTTTGGTTTTAAACTCCTCAAAAAATGTTGCGAAAGGGTTAATAGGTAAGTTTTTCATATACACTCTTTTCATATAAGTAAAGAAAACTCTGAACACATAAAAAAAAAAAAAAATCAAGCTTTTTTTTTTAAAATTTGATTATCGAGAAAAAATTTAATTATTTCAACAAAAATATATTATAACAAATAACACTTCAACACTTCTAGATTATAACTTTGTCTTTAAATATAAAATTTAATTTAAAATCATTTACAATAAAAACCAATTATTGTCCAAATCTGATGCACTTACTTATACAATTAACGTCTAAACCTACTACTTATTCTAAGTACATCGTTAAATATAAATTACTAATTCTACAATGTCTTACCTAAAATTAAAAAAATTAGACTTGAAAAGTGCATCAGAATTTAGACTTTAAAATTTTTTACTTTTAATTATATTTATAAAATGCTCCGATAACTGAAATTTATTATTTATTAATTTTATTTATTTTCTCTTTACGGGTTCGTTAGGTTCTTTGGTGACTATAATTTACATATAAAATAGAATTTGGTGGTAGTTTATTTAATTGAGATTGTCCATTAATTTGTACTTATCGGCTTGGAAGTTTTATCACAGCTCCAATGTTCCTGGTTCCTTGCAAGTGGTTCCTGTGTAGACTGCCAGTAGATGGATCGATTTGCCTTAATCTTTTCGACGAATCTTCTTTTCTTCTTACACATGTGTTCTCACACATTTTTGTGACGACGATTACTTTTAATTTATTGTATTAATATTCCTGTTCAAACACTTTTATAACGACGCTAATTTCTCACACACTTTTGTGACGACGACTCTTTTAAACTTATAAACAACGATTATCTTTTATCTATTCTTCGGAGATTATTATTAAATACTTATACAAAAAAAACGACGCAGCTACTATTTAATTTTGTTGGTTAATCTCGGCTAAATCTTTCACAACGATCTTCTTTTCTACTAAAGAACACTTGCTCCGGAACTCCCTCCTCCAATTAGTTAACAATCAAAAAGAACCCCTATTTATAATGTCTATTTTCAAACGCTTTCTTCTCATCCTCTTCCTTCATTGGCTTATTTTAAATCTTTTACGTTATTTCAGGACTGACGCAATTCCTTTCATTGGTCCTTTTCAAACATTTTCGGTTGAAGGCATGACTTTTGGAATGGTTTATTTGACTCCTTGAGATCCGTGACTGATGTTAGAATAGTTTTTCTAGCTGTCAACTCTTTACAATTTATGGCCTGCCGAGCACTGACCTTTTGGGAGCCCTCTATTTCGTTACATAAGTCCCCAAAATTTTCAATTTAATTAATTTTTTTTTAATTTGATACACCCATAATTTCCTTTTACAAAGAATTGGTTAATATTCCTAACTAATTTACACATGATTGTTTTTAATTTATTCATGTAATGATATTAATTAACTTTACATTTTATTTCCTTACAATACACTTCAATATTTACTAACTACCTTTCAAAAACCACATAATGCCCATTCTATTCTTTGTTCATAACATCATAAACCTTATTGTACCCCTTAACTTAAGCTTTACAACCCTGTCCCTTTTCTATCCCTCTGTCAGTAGCTCAAGATTTTACCCACTATTTGACATTTACAACATGGTTAACCTAACAATGCCCTTTCTTTTACAATGGGTACCCTTACACAAACATTTCGCTTTATACTTTTTATTTTAAAACTATCACTCTTTTGGTTTAATTTATTTATTTCAAATATTTTTAAGCTTTATTATTAGTTATTTTTAAGTGTTATATCTCTTGTTTAGCGCTTTTAATTGCGGCTTCCCATACTCCTCCTTGATGAAGTGCAACAGGTAGAAGAAAATGAAAAGTTATGTTGCATTCCGCAGTAAACGTTGCGATGTTTGTTTTGAAATCAGATAAATTTGTAAATTTTGTGTAGTTTAGCGGCGACGCCCATGAAGTTAGTTCCACAATCACAGTAAATGTCGGAACATACACCTTTTCAAGATATAAATCTGTGCAGCACATCAATGAAAGCGTCGGTGCTTAGATCCATAGCAATTTCCAATGTCCAGCCTTGGTGGCGAAGCACACAAAAATATAATATACTTTTACGAATTTTGCGTTGCGTAAAGTGTGAATTTTGGCAAAGGTGGTCCTGCGAAGTCTTTTAGCATGTGTGATTCTTTCAGTACGTAAATCTCCCATTAATGGAAATTTATTTAAAGTGTGGGTTTTGAAACATTTGATGCATTTAAATATGCAAGAACGTATAACACTTCTGGCTGATAATATCCAATAATTTTGACATAATACTGATTATAAAAATTGTGTTCCACAATGTTGATAGTTTAAATGTAAAAGTTTTGGAAATATAATCCATTTTTGGAAACCAATAGATTTATTACCAATTTTTTTTTACTTGTATTGGATGGTCCACAAATAATCGATTTAATATTACAAGGCAATAACATTCTGAGTTTTTTTAAATTTAAATTTTACACATAATGAAAGAGTTTAAATTTATAATTGGTAATCTAAATGACTGTTTTAGAAATTTCATATTAAATCTTTTGCAATTTACCCACGAGTCTTTGAATTTATCATGTAGCAACCACTGTACTAACAATTTGTAACCTTTTTTTACGGTATTGTAACAATGTGTTACACTTTTTTTATTAAATACACATCACCAAACTTGGTTTTACACAATTATTCTTGATAAAATCTACCCTAAATGATATTACTTATTTCATCTTTTAAAATATAAGTTACTGGAACTATTTGATTGAATTCTCCACACTGTTTACACCTCGTTATTCCAATTTGGTAAAATTCCTTCAGTAAATAATTTCTTATATTTACTTTTCTAAATTTATCCCCTTCTTGAAATTGTGCCATTGTAACTTTTACATTTATCTTTTTAAAAATTCTTTCTAATAATTCTAATACTAAGTTTTCATTGTTTTTGTTAACTTCAATGGGTTTCATACCTATTGTTCTATACACATTATTATTATATTTATCAACTATAAGTAGAAGTAAATATAACCATTTATAGTTACCCTGCTTGCTAAAGCTTTGCCATATTTTGCCTTTTTAATGTTCTATTTAACCTTTCAACTATGGAAGATTTTTTATCTGAAAATTAGGATAATAATTTACATTATATTTCTTTAACAATGATTGAATTGTCGTATTATAAAATTCATTACCTTTATTGGTTTGTATATTTTAATAGGATTCTTGTCTAAAATGGGCTACAGTGATTCTTAAATTTCAATGTCTTTTTAGATTTTACTGTACTAACAATTTGTAACTTTTTTTACGGTATTGTAACAATGTGTTACACGTTTTTTATTAAATACACATCACCAAACTTGGTTTTACACAATTATTCTTGATAAAATCTACCTTAAATGATATTACTTATTTCATCTTTTAAAATATAAGTTACTGGAACTATTCCAGTAACTAAAGTGTATTTAGGAAAACAATTTATTAAAACTAATAAATATATTAAAAAAATTCGTTGACTTTAGAAAAAAATGGTATCATTTCCACAAGGTCAGAATGATAAAGATCATTTAAGCCTTTAAGTTCCACATATCAATTTGAAAAATTCCTTCAAACTTATTTATGTAACTCTTTAGCAATTTCACTTCTTATATTCATGTTTCCAGTACACCAGATAACAATAAAATGATTTATTCATAAATTAATTTTAAAATATATTTATTTACATAAATTACAAATTTACAACAATACAACCAGTTCGTCATCATGCTGCCAATCTTTGAGTGTAATCCCACACTCAATGTAAGTGAAATCATCATCTGATCCGGTATAATAAAAACCAGCTTGCACCATAATATCAACTGATGGATAAGATTTAGTCCAAATACTAAAAGTTTCTTTCATTATTTTTCAGTATTGATAACAGTAGATTTACAACATACATACCGTACTCATCAAAATTTTCAGCTATATTTTTACTTTTAACACAATCTGGATTTGATATTTTATGCAGAAAAATTATATGTCTAAGCGATAACTTTTTTCACCAGATAAATTTTGTTTGGTATAATTAAATAAATTATGACATAGGTTAATGCTTTATGATGACATCATAACTGACTGAATAGTATTTAATAGAAAATGTTTTATCAAAATATTGTGTTTTCTTAGTTCATGAGGTTATCAAATATTCTGTTTACAACAAAAACAGTCTTTCTTCTTTAACTGAAATGGAATATTAGTCAAATTTAAAAAGTATGATCGTCACATTGTAAACAGTGTAATATCTATATCTATATAAATTGCAATGACAATTTGTTGAAAATATTTTCAATGTTCTCAAAATGGTTTATAATAAATTCTTTTGGTACATATTTTATAATTTCTTCTTTCATACCTTTGTATCCTTTAGTTAAACACTTTTTAATTGCTAAGTTCATTGCTTCAATTTGATCTGTAACTATTTTTTTTTTTTTTTTTCAATTTTCACCACTGGAGTAAAACATTTGCACTGATATAGGCACAATTTTTTGAATTATTATGTTCAAACATACACGGTTTCAATAAATTATTCCAAAATTGTTTCTTTAAAACACTTAATTTGGGACAATATAAATCATCTAAATTTAATATTAGAAGGTTAATTGTTTTATATATATAAGCCCATAACTCTTTCCAGTAAAACTACAGTACATCGTTGAAAAATAAGGAAGTATGTCATGAATAAGAATTAACTACACCATGAATTTTCATATTTGATCTGTCGCACAAGACTCTAATATGTTTTGGATAACTAACTGCAAGTCTTAAAAGAAGGAAATTCAATCATATACTTATAGCTATTAATAAAAAGTACAATTTTTCCCGATGGTCTTTGATAAAGAAAATAATTTTTTTCATAATCTGGAGAAACCGTAACCAGTCTGCTATAAGTTGTGGTTTGCTATAAATTTTATCTTCTAAATTTACTATCCTAAACCATTTTTTGTGAAATATATATATATATATTAATTATTGAAATCGCATAAATCTGGTTCTACTAAAGGTACTAAAAACTGTATAGTTGAACTGAAATAGGTAGATGTTGTCAATGTGTAATAACCATATAAACTTTGTACACAATCAATTATAAGGTAATTACTAATTTATAAGGTAATATATCATCCTTTCCTAAATCAATTTTATGGTGTTTATAAAATGGAAACATTACATACATTACATCATTTGAATATAATATGCCCAATCTATGCCTTATTTCATGAATTAAACACCTAATAAACTTATTGTATCAGGGAGACATAGTAGCCTAATATTCATTTTTAAACACCCGATTCATCTAAATCAATATATATTTCAACAGTTGAAGAGTCATATTAGGATAAAAATGTGTAGCCAACCTTATTTTTACCATCTAAACTATTTGAACAAGTATCAGATAGTTTTTTGAAATTACGCGTTCTTATTTTATTAGAAATTAAAATGTCTTGATCGTATGTATCATATGAAAAAATAAGATCTGTATGCTGTGCTCAAGTTTTAAAAGATTCCTTAGTTTTATTTAAAATAGTTTTATTTGCAAAAGAATTGTGCCAATTTAAATGTTTCTTATTTCATTTCTTCGTATATGTTGAAAAACCAATGAAATGTTCGATAATGAAATCTATTGATAGTTAGTTATTATGTCATTGATATGATAACGGAAATTGTTTTAATCTGTATTCATTAACACTTCAACATCGTATCGATGCATGTTTATACAAGTAAGTGGAGCCAACCCTAATACTAGCTTTGAGATTTTTGTCATAAAACTTTTGCAATACTCTATACAGGCCTTCACAGATCTTTTACACATTTGGACAAGTCAGAGAGATCAACATCTCTTCTTAACATTGAGATCAACTCTATTATTAGGCAGACTATATCAACTATTGACTTCAGCCAGTAGAATAGACATCTAATCATTACTGACAACTGAAGGGTTGGTATCGTTTTTTAAATTTCAAAGTTTTATATTAAAACTTAAATAAATTACAATACTTTAGAAACAACTCCATAAAAATGTTCAATTTTATGTTTTTTCATCTATGAAAATTATGTATGTGGAACATATATATTATCAACTGCCTCAATTATATACTGGGTGTCCCACAGAACTTGAACTATAGAGAAACCACATGAAGTATTTTTATTTAATTTCATTAATTTTAAGTACTTTCGATTGAAATTGGTGTTGTTACAAATAGAAATTATTAGACAAATTATTTATGTATGAATAAATATCGGTTTTGACAAATTTAAAGGCATATTTAAACAAAAATCATTATAATAAAGAAATTGGTTGGTTAGTATGTAATACCTATAAAATGGTCAATTTAATTTGAATATTTAAAGTAACCGGGAAACGTTTAGAGTTAATTTGGGAGGGGGAAATATAAGTCCAAAGCATGACTCATTGTACACATTGGAATAAGGGAATATTAAATTAAAATATAGATTACCAAATTTAAATAAAATGATGTATAAAATATTAGTTATAATTAGCAATAATAAATTAGGTAGTTGTTTTGTTAAAAAAAATAGACAAAGTGTTGTCAAGTAAATGCAATGGACAATACCCCTCTAGGGTAATGCAGAATAAGCGAATAGCGAAAATAGTACGAACCCTATTCGGGCCTATAAAACGGAAAAGTAGAAAAATTTCCCATGATGCTTTGCGGGAGCGTCTTCCAAGCAAGAGGAAAGCGTGGTTTGCCTCAGTCTTGTTGGAGCAGTCTTAGAGTATGAGTTGGAGATCCGACGTAGTAAGATGTGTTTAAAACAGTCTTAGTCAGGAGTTGGAAGGGAATGGTTGAGTGAGTTGAAAGTATTTAGAATAAAGAAACTTTGATAAAAATGTAGTCAAGTATTAAATGAGTCTTAAAGGGAGATCCGACGCGGTAGAATGTGTTAAAAGACAGTTTTGGGTGAAGTAGAGTTTGAAAAATGTAGTTCAAGTGTTGAAAAACAGTCTTAGTTTTGAATCTAGAGGAGTGAGTCTTATGGAGGAATATCTTTCAACAAAGGATGGGTAACCAGTGTTAATGAACACTGAAACTCAAATATTGTGTAACCATGTAAAATTTATTATATTTAATGTACTAGTTTTTATAAATTTAATACTTTTTTTAAATAATAATTTTTTGTTTTGAGAATAAGAGATTTCTACTGACATTTAAACATTTTTTTTTTATAAAGTAATTTCAACATAATACAAACAGATAACTCTAATCTGTTTATTTTAATAAATAATTTTCTAAGTTGCAACAAACAAGTAAATTCAAGATTTAATTTAATAATTTGTAAATGTACTAATTCTTTGTTTCAATAAATCCATGTTAGGTTTCAGCACAACCAAGATTTATTCATTTTACCAGAAGATCCACTGTTGAGTACACTTTAAAAAGAACTTAGACCCTGAGATATTTTTAATAATTAACTTCACTTTTCAAAATTGATGAGATATCATCTGGCGCCCTATTAGCTGTGCAATTTTCAATAAACTAATTACTAAATACATTTTTCTTAATAAAAAATAAAATAAATTCAAACCCAGTTTCATTAAATAATTACAAGTATAGTTTAATTACATTAATGTTGAGTTCAGTTTTGCTGTTGTCTTGGACTAGTGGTTAAAGCATCTGTACATTATTTTATTTCCATTACCTTTTCATTATTTTAAAAACTAATTCTAATTTAAAATATATTTTTACCATAATTATTAATAACGAAATCTTAATTTAAAAAAAAATAATAGCCCTCAAGTAAACTCTTAAAGAAACAAATATATATTTTCAAACTGTAAACATTTATTATTAAGGATATAATCTTATTACTGTCTTATAAAAGATGTTTAAATAATTTACCATTCTGTTCCTGATAATAATGCAACCTGTTGTAGAACTCTTTGCAGACATTAAATAGATATTGAGCGTTTATTTTATGACATTCAGTTCTTAATGCTTCCTTCAATTCTTCAACTGTTCTATACCTTTTTTAATATAGGTTATTTTTTAAAGTACCCATACAAAAAATCATGAGGGACAAATCAGGAGATTTAGCAGGCCAAAGTATTGTACCTTGATTACCAATCCATTCCCTGAATGTAAATATGTAATATTTTGTATACAGCTCTAGTACCATGTGCTGGACAACCATCTTGCTGTAAAATAATTTCCTGTAATTTTCCCGAAATGTTCTTATATCCAAACATTTACTTTTGGTAGATATTGAGTTTGTGTTATTAGAATTTCATTCGGGTTGTCTCTCGATCAGATTCGATCATTTTGCATATTTGGTTCATTATGTAACGTAAATGTTGATTCATCAGTAAAACAAATACTATTCAAAAATATCCCTGCTTGAGTTGGCTCTTTCCACCATCCTTTCACAGAAATTAAGTCGACAGTCTGGATCACTTCTAAGCAGTTCTTGATGCTTATGAAATTTATAAGACTTGAACTTTTGCTCATCCAAAATCCTATGAGCAGTAGATTTTGACACCATTGTTTCAATTTCAATACTTCTTAAAGATAGGGTTTACAACAGCAGCTAATACAGTTTCAGTTTCTTCTTCAGTCCCAAATGATGTTCATAATCTGACCGTCTGTAGTAATCCTAAACAATATCTAAACAATCATCTTTAATTTGACATCTATGTGAAAAACTACCTACCAAAAATTATTTTTCATGAATATAATAAAAATAGAAAAATTTAATTTCTTGATCACAAAAATTAGCTCTTTTTCTTTAAGTTTTGAATGTAGATCAAGTTTCAGAAAGTCAAAATTCAATATGAAAATTATTTCAGTAGGATGTACAGTTTGTCCAAGAAGTTATGTTTGTGTTATCCATAGTTTTGCAGAAGATCATTTTTGTCCCAAATAGGTGTGTATTGGTGAAGGGAAGAAAGCTATCAAGCAATCTCCACTCTTGTCAGTTAGTCTCTCTAAATCTTTTGTTTTTACAGTGAAGTTTCAATTGACTACTGCCTGAGTGCTTTCAATTAGGCTTTCATTTAAACTTAAAACATATAGTGTTTTTAATACTAATTTAACAATTATTCCGAACAAAATCAGTATGCCTATTAGGCAAAGGGATAACACTAAGAAGTCAAACTAAATACATTATTATAAATGTATGGTGAAATATACCTAATGAAAGTCCTGGAATTTCATGATCAGAAATTCAAGATCTTAGTGTAATATCTGGTCACACATTAAATAAATTATAAATAGAAGAAAGAAAAATTGGAGAAAATGAAACTTTTAGTACGTCAGGAAAATAATTAATCCACAAATAAATAAAAAATGAACTATTGATGATTTAATTTTCAAAAATGTGCATAAGTAAAATAATTTATAATATTCATAAAACCCATCAAAGACTATCTACGTTTGTACCGTTTTAAAAGTTTTGCAGCAGTAACACTTGGAATTAGAGTTCAATTTTAACCATGAAACATTGAACAAAATTATTATTATAAACCAAAAAATATATTATAAAAATAAGGATAATATTATGTATAGGCTAATGTTAACTTGTGATTACTTTTACTATCCTAATTTAATTTTTCTTAAATCTGCAGTCTCTGTGGTATCAATGAATACATATACTATAAGAAGCGCAACGCCATGGTATAAAATTCAGTCTAGTTTTATTTGAATCTAGCAAGCTTAGCGCGTCAGCCGCTAGGTAGCGAGAGCGCTACTGTCGTCGGTGTGGCAGGTGCGAGTGAGACAGAAAATGAGATAGAGAAGTAGGACGACTGCGAGGCGGCCAGCCAGAGAGAGAGAGAGATATTGTTTTGTTGAATTTCGGTGTGTGATAGTAATGGCTGGAAATCGTTTTCAAAATCTTCTAAGGTTTCTTCATTATTTAAAATCGTTTGTTCGGAAGTAAGTGTGTTGATTTCTGATGGGTCATCGGGATTTGTTTCTCTCTCGGGGATGCTTGGACATAATTCAATTTCCTAATGCTGTAAAGGAACTGCTAAAGGGTTATTGTGCAATAACCTTTTTCTTGACGAATTTGTAAATGCCGAAATTTTGAAGTGGTTGGAACACAAATATCTGGACCTTAATTGGTTGTCCTGAAGTTCGCAAAATTCGTCTCTTCCACTGTTCAAAATCCATGTTATGCACCTGAAGAGAAATATAAGGTTTCAACTTTAAGGTTTTAAATATGACGCAGCAAACTTGCGTCAATGAATACAGACGTTATAAGGTTTATTAACAATGGTAAGCTGTTTTTAAATAAATTTGAATCGATCAGCTAACCCATGTGAAAGGTGTTTCAGTGTTAAATAAATGCCATAACTAATAATAATAATACAATACTTCATTTAGGCCTATTCATAAAGTGTAATAACAACTATTAATAATAATTAGTATCATAAACTTCTGAGTGTTGTAGTCAATTACCAATTTTTCATTTTTATCGATAACTTTAAAAAATATAAATAAAACTTCCATTGTGTTTGGTGTTAGAAAAGGGAGTTTTGTGTTAATTTGTTGTTACGTTAGTAGTTTTCGAGATATTGTAAGTTAAAAATTTTAACGGGCGTCATCTTGAAAATTTAGGTTTTTTGTTTGTTATGATGTTAAAAATTACATAAAAAATGCTATACATGTTTAAGAAAAAACACAAACAGAACGAAAAACAAAGCGTTTTCCTAATATAGTCTATGTTTATAGAAACGTTTTCCTTAAAAAGCTGCAAGGAACGTACTGACAAAATAATTCAATATAAACTTACACTCTATATAAAGTGGTTTTAAATTTTTAAGAAAAAAATATATATATAGCCTATATTATTATTTTTATGTAATCAAATCTGCTCTTTGATCTCAACTGTTAGTACATAACAGAACCATTTTCGGTCCGTAGGAGAAGATGTATACATTTTGTCTTGTTGTATAAAGGCAAAAACCGCTGCGTTATAAAAGATCATAAAAATAAATACTTCATAGCATTTGACTCTAATAGCGTGACGGTCGAAAGAAAACAAGACTTGGTCAAGAGACCCGATAAGAATAATTAACGAGAGAGATTTAACCAAAGATTACATGAATAAATGTGTATATCCAGCTCGTCATCGGGATTGCCACGCCCGTACTCACTATACAGGGCTAGTCAGGATGGATTCAGGGCTTCAAAATAATTTTAAAACGTTCTATTAAACATGTGTCCGTCATTTTGTGCTTTTGAAAGTGAAATGTATAACTTCGGAAATGGATGAGATATGAGTCTACTATAGTATTCGAATTTTTACATTTTAAAATTGGTAGGTACCTATCTAAAAGTTTTAATGCCGAAAACCGTTAATTTTGCAAAACAATTAAGAGATAAATATTTTGCTCTTTTAACCTCAAATGCAGTTTTTATGTTTATTGTACATTTAAGGATAATGGACTTGTCAATAAAACGATAAATAAATAATTTATTGGTAATTTACTACAACCAATGAATACAGATCTTATTCGCAAACAAAATTAAATCCCTTACCTTTCCTTATCTTTTGTTGGAAATCTGAAGAACGAGAGGTTCTTGTTTGTAGCGGATTTATTGTTGCAATTAATATAAGAACACTTATTACCGTTTTTCGTAGCCATTATGAATAATGGTAGCCTAAATAATAAGTCAAATAATAAGTACACAATATACTTCTATACATAAGTATATTATTTACACTAAATTACTTGTCCTATCCACTAAAGTATTACACTAACACAACGTTATTTACACTAAACACTACATCATTAACACTGCATACTACATTATTTATACAGAAACTTTCAAGTGGTACGGATATGTCGCAATTTATGTAATAGTTCAAATACGCTCACCCTCACACGCTGGCCAGGAGAGAAATTTTCAACCAGCGCTCCTAGCGGCTGCCACGTTCAGCTCGTTTTGGCGGCAACCCAACGAGGCTGACTATTCTCCATAAGCGTTGCGCTTCTTATAGTATATGTATTCATTGGTGGTATGGAAGAAATATTTATTTAATATTATTTAAATGCCAAATTAAATTAAAAATAATTTAATGCAGGAAACTAGATTATGAATAATTATAGAAATATAAAATAATCCACGTATTAAAATAATAATTTCATAACTTTTAATAAATAGTTATAATGTTTGTGTAATACATTTATAGTCTATAAATTATATTACTGTAGTATGTAGATTATTTAGGCCTAATAGGAATCTACTAGTACAAATAGGTGAAAGACAGAATCAACAGTTTATAAACTTATTACTTCTCCTTCACACAGCAGATTAGCCCCTCCGCTGCCACTCTTGACCACCATACCCTCCATACCTGTGCCAAAACTATGCTTTCAAAACTTGTACATGTTATGTGTAAATAAACAAACACTTGGATTGTATATACACACTGATATGAATTAATACTGATAGGATTTACTCCTTAAAACTGCCTGGGTTCTTTATTTTCAAAATAACAGTTCTAACAATTAAACAATTAACAATTATTATCAATTATAATATTTTTACTTAAAATACAATATGTTCTCCCTTACACTTTAATACAATATTCATAGAATTTTTTTTTCAACATATAATATGTTTTCCTTCTCCACTTTAATACAGTATTCTTATATACAAATTCCTTATCAAGAATCCAGAATAACTCTATTATACCTTTCAGACTTGATTTTATTTTAATGTCTCTAATGAGTGTTTCCCCAGTTAATTAGAAGTTGGCCTCTATATTATGTTCGCTCACCTTTCTCCTTCAGAGATTCCTTTTGCACCTTAGAGACTCTTCCTCCCCAAATACCACTGGCTATCAGCAAAACCTCCAGCAGTCCTTCTCTTCTTGCTTACAAGGCAAGCACTTAGACAACTTTTTCAAGTCTGTCACAATACTTGTTATTATTCTGGCTTCTTAATAAGAACTTAGAGTATTATTTCTTACTTCCTAACAGTACAACCCAATGTTTCTATTCTTATAGAATCTCCTTAAGAAAAGAATATTTTTCCTTGAGAATTAAAAAATTTGTACCCTTAAATTTAAAACCAATGTCAAGTAAAATCACAGTAAATCACAAACCTAATTTTTGATAATTAAATTCTTTTGGTGTTGCTAAAATTTTGGTAAAGTTTTGTAAAGGTAAATGTATGTATTAAATTTTATAAAAAATGGACAAAAGTTACTATCCCTGAACTGAAAATATCCAAACATTACGTAAAACATATATATATATATATATATATATATATATATATATATAATAACAAACTTCTTCAAGCAATTAATAATTAATGTTTATTTAAATTTGTGAACTTAGGGACTTAAGCCACACATGGCATACTGGTCATTTCTGGCTATAATTAGACCTTCGGAAATATGGTGGCCAAAAATGGAACAGAAACCTACAACAATAAAGCTTCAAAGGCAGGCTTGCCTAGGAATTACAGGTGCCCTGGCACCTGTCCAACCACTGCCATTTAAGTGGCTCTGAATTTGCTACTTATTTTCTAAAACAAAATTAGTTGGATAATCACAAAAGATCAGTGGCATAATTAACACCACCCATGCAGACCCCACAGTGCAAGGGGACACACCTCTAAAGACTTACTAATTAGGTAAAGCACTTACTTCATTCACAGAGTGTTGTAATACAGTTTTGTGTTCGACTGTTCATACCTTTGCCACTATAATGTTTTCTACTTCAGATATTAATGAAAGTGTAGTGAGTGTAGTGTAAATTGTAAGTGAAATGTCAAAAAAACTTAGTGGTGCGGAAAATAATAAAATGATGGAAAGAAGAAGATGAAAAGGTCAGAAAACGTCCTAAAATAAGTTCCTTTTTCAAATCACCCTTGATAGTAACTAAAGAGACTAATTTAAGTCAGAATCCTAGTAATTGTGAAGAACAAAGAGAATGCCTTCAAATCCAAGGTAGTGCTTCAACCAGCTTAGAAACTGAAATAGAGTTTATTTCAAATGAACCGGATGCTAAAATTGAAAATCTTGATAATGAACCAGGTTTCAATTCTTCAAATTTTGGCCTATATAAAACCAACATCAGTTTATTCGGTATGGCTTTAAAAGAGGAAGTAAAACTTTTATTTTGAACTCAAAATCATAAAGACCTCAAGGACCATTTCAAAAAGATGAGTAAAGTAACAAATCTTTTAATAGTGATTTTTATTACTTAAAAACCAAAACTGGTCAAAAACTTGAAAGATTTTGGCTATGTTATTCACTTTTGGTGTGTATTTTTTGTACCTTGTTTGCTATTTGCTGATAGGGATGATCCAAAGTCATGAGGTGGATGATGTCAAAAGAATCATGTATGGTTCATAAACCCCTTAAAAGGTTATGCCCTAAGAGATGGTCTTAGCAGTGAGAGTCAATTATTGTTCTGTTTTGTGCCGTTTGACAAAAATAATTCTAACTTCATCAAACCATTCAGAAGTAAACAGAAGCAATTGGTCTCAGAAAACAAATGCCCTGCTTTAATTTTATTTTGATAGTTTTTCAAAGTAAGTTTTTGGAGAGTATCAACATAACGACAAAAACACTCCAAAAAGACAATGTATCACTCAACGAAGCTTCTAATTTCCTAAAACAAGAAAGCTTAGAAAGGCATAAAACAATGAGAATCCAGTTTGACATTTTAGTTGAAGAGGTTACAATGCTTGCCGAAATTTGGGATCTTGATCCTGAGATACTGACTAAACAGACTAGAAAAGTGGAAACATTTTTCGATGATTTAAGCAAAGATGTAGGATTTGCCGATCCAATATTCAGTTTCAAAGTTAAAGTATATGTCAGATGCATTGATATACTTATTTTCCATCTCAGTAATAGGTTTGTAAGTATGAACACTATTAACAACTATTTCAACTTTTTAATACCTAAGTCTCTAAGTGAGAAAACCAATAGTGAACTAATTAATGAGGCCAAAATGTTTTGTAAAAAATACAAAAATGACATTACACATGCATTAGTTTCACAAGTTGTTTGTTTGAAAAACATTGTTACAAGTGATATAAAGAAACAATCAATGCCGAAAGTTGTGGAAATGGCAAAGTATTTGATGTTTGAACACAAAACATTAGCAAGCAGCCTTCCTGATGTTTGCACCACTCTGATAATGCTTTTGACTGTACCAGTTACATAGGCAACAGCAGAAAGGTAAGAGTCGTGATTACAAACTAGTGTGGCCAATAGTATTTTCATTTAGAGCTAAAGCTTAGCAAAATAAATACAAATGTATTCCCAATTTATGTATGATTTGTAAAAAAAATTGAATTTGTTTTTCCTTTTAAATTTGTATTTGTTCTTCCTCTAAGACAAAACACTAAAAATAATCAGTATGACTTTGTAAACCAATATATTTTTACAGGGTTATTTGGTTATTTCATAGGTTTTAATTGGTTACAGATCATTTTCAAAGCTGAAATTAATAAAAACATACTTCAGAAACTCCATGTCATACATTTGAGTTCGCTTGGTGTTTGAAGTATTGAACGCAAACGTGCTCGAGCCCTTGACCTTAATAAACTAGCAGAGGATTTTATTGGTTCAAAGAAAAGAAGAGGAATAATGATGTAATTTTGCTGTATAATGTGAACTGTTGCTGAAAACCTATGGACATGAAGGACAATGCAGTGTTACCTATTTGTATTATTTGTAAGTGTTGTAAGCTACTCATAAATATTATTAATTTTAAATAAATTTTGTAAATGTAAATGTGTAACTTTAAAATATGTTGAGTAGTTCAATAAACCCTTTTACAGTGTGTCAGTATCTTTGAAATATATAGGTCAACTGGGTTAGGCACTGTTAGGTTTTATTGAGTGGAGAAAGTCAAAAGGTTTAAGGGAGTGGTGGGGGCACATCATAAACTACCTGCTGGGGAGGCCAAGTACCTAAGCTACACCACTGCTGCAAAAGATCCATTTGGGTCACAGTGGCAAGAGGCTAAATCACTAACAACAACTAATTTCATTAAAATAGTTAGGTATTCAAATAAATGGAAAATTCAAATTGCATAATTTATTGGAATTAAAAGTTTCAAATAAATATATGTTTTATGCTGAGTTTGTCCTGAGTTAAATATGATGATTGTGGTCAATGCTCTATTTAGTTTTGTTTTACCAATGTTATTATTCTCCTTGTTTTCTTTTAATAACAGAAATGTTCATTTCGTGGAGTTAATAACCTTTTGACATTTCAGGCTCTTTTACTTTCTCAATCTATATACAAGTAGGCAGTATTATGATATTGAAAAATAATCAAAATACATCTAAAGATGTTTGTAGATCTATCCAGTATGAGTCCAAAATAAGTATTTTCAAAAAATGTAGTAAGGAACTTCTACTCTGACATTTGGAATTGAGGTGTTTTTTAGTTCCCAATAAAGCATGTAATATATAATTGTTTTAACTCAAAATTTAGGTATACCTAAATACCAAATAAGTTCTTATCTTAATTTGGTAAAAATAATAAGAGCCTTTAGTGCCGTTAATAAAGGCTCTACCAATTTTGATAACATTTTTGTGAAATATGAAGCTTAATAACTCGAATAAAAGTGCCAAATCACAAATAAACAAAAGTTTTTAGTTAGAAGTCATTGGGAAAGAAACATATATTAAAAACTTAATCCTACAGTATACTAAAAAACAGTATATTTATTTTAAATAAGGAGAAATGTTTTTATGGATTTTGAAGTTTATTTGCAATTGTAAGAAAACTTGTGTAATGTTTGTTCGCAGTTTATTTCAATTTTGTTAAACACCCAATCTTGATTGGTAATTTGTATGAAGATATTGACCAACATATCTGATTTAGGATCTTTGGGTCTACTTTTGGATGAAATTTTATCAAACATGTGGCAAGTATTTCACAAATTTTTGTATAAATTATATCCCCCCCCATACAATAACAATATAAATATGGGACCATTCTTTATAAATTTGCACACTTTGTGTTTGTGAAAAAATAACAGTGTTAATCCCACCACAAAGGATAAACCCCAAGTCAGTGTGTACAGGTTGGAAAGCTGCTCATAATGAGCTACAGTATTGTAATGGGATAATTAAGGACCTGAAGTGTCTGGAAAACTTTTAAAACTAATTTTTTAAAACGTATTAATCTTTATCAGTAACAATTTATTCAACCAATAGTAAAATCAAAATTCAAAATTCGAAAATAATCAGATTAAAATTATTAGAACCAGTAGACATTTCTTAGTCCTAGGTATAAGAGTTTCCATAACAATAGGTACAGTTTCATAATAGCCCGAATTTATAGAGTAGAAATTTGCAAACAATGTTTACTTATGAATGTACAGAGTGTAGCAAAAAGTGGACTGGCTATTCATTTTCGGATTATATACATCAAAACAATAAAAAATGTCAAATAACATATACTGGAATTCGCTCTAAAATAAGAATTGTTGAACGGACACATAAATATATGTGCGCGTTAAATACATAAATTTTAGTTCCTCTCAAAGTATTTATGTAATACATTGTCATGCAACTTTAAGAATTTAATAAAGTTATCAAAATTTCGAATACCATTAATTCTTCTCTAAAATTTAGAACTTGTTATGAATTTGCTCTATTTCATGTGACCACCATGAATCTCCTCCAGATTTGCTAAGAATCGATAAAGAATCAAAAATTGACCCATATGGAAATTTTGAAAACTAAAAATTACCTAAAAAATTACCCGCCCTTCTCTAAAAAACCCATAAAGTTGCAATGGTAACTTTAAAATAATATTTCGTGAAAATGATATTCAAATCAGTTTAAAGTAAACTGAGACCAGTTAATAGACACTACTATAGCCGTGATGTCTAATGTTTTATTGTCAAGTGTTGCTCTGATTGAGGGAAAGTCATCAAACCCCCACTTTTCTATTATGAAGGTTTCCCAACCTAGTTTGAATTCAGGCATAAAATATACTTAATAAGACAAAATATAATAATAAGCTAATAGTGACATACAAACAATCACAATCTGTTTAAACTCAGCTAAAAATAACTGGATCTAGTTTCTTGGGAAATGGTAATTAACAAATAGTAAACAAACATTTATGGATCAGCTCAAACTTCATATAATATATGTATGATTTCTGAGGAATATATTTAAAATATTAATTTTTTTTAAAGCTATTACAATAACAATCGGCTTCCCAATGTTTTTGAGTTGAAGACATCAACTTTAGATCAATGTCAAAACCTTAGTCTTTTAGGTTCGTCAGTAAACGGATTTCATTAGTTAAAACTAATAGTGCCGAGATGTAAGTGAACACTTGAATGTTTATTATTTAATTTCAAATTTGGAAGCATTATGTCCATTTTGATGGTAGCTCAAATGATTTATTTTTTATCTTCTCAAAAATTAGATTTATTTTAAAAAGGTAGATTTATATTAAGAGATGAATTTCTTAAAATCAGCATTTTAAATTTACTTTTTCGTCATACATGAAAGAACTAGAACCCATGTACTATTTTACCTGTATGAAAATATCACAGGTTTTTTTAATGAGGAGTTTTAAATATCAGTATAAACTGTTCTGAATTGTTCGGTTGATTTTAAACTGAGAGAGATTATTGAATGTGAGTCCGTATCTTCTCTCTCGGTCAATTTTTGTCCGAATTATGTATAAACATGTTTTACATATTGAATATTACTGTAACTATCATAATATCAAACAAATCTAACTTGCTTTTCAAAATTATCATAAGTTTCATAGCTTAAGCAATCTGAAAAAAGTAGTTTTGACATCCCGTTTGTCTGTTAGTAAGCATGATATCGGTCACAACAATAAGGATAGAGAAATTGCCTAATGAAATTTAATAATCTATTTAAAAAACTTTTAATTTTTAACTATTCTGTATTTTACATACTAGAGTATTGAATAATTCAACTTAAAAGACACTAGTAAGTATTATCACAATTTGTATAAGTAATGGCACCAACTTCAACTCATAATGAATAATAAATAACAACACAATTATTAAATCAGAAATTGTGGTTTTTCAAATAATTTGTGATCTCTCAGCAAAATGTAATACGTGCAGATAACGAAACTGAGACACGAGTGAAATGACTGCCCAGCATAAGAGTTGCGTCATAATTATTGAGTCACCGTCACGATATTTGGATATTCACAAATTATGAGGCGAGTTAACCTGTGTAAATAGGTTAATACGAGGGGTATGGTCCTGGTAAGTAGTATGATGGCACACAAAAACATATTTTGAAATCGTTTATGCAAGCCAACAAGAAATCTATAATTAGAATAAGCTAAAGGTTTTGTTTTAGTATTCCCTCTTTTACTAGATTTGGTAAAATCAGATATATTTGCTCTGGTGAAAATAGTAAACTACAAAATCGGCAATCGAATGCGTTTTTATCTGATTATATATGTTTTAACTAGAGATTCTTTTTTTTCCTTTAACTTAGAAAGATGAAAGTTTAGAACTCATAACCTATAAACTAACTTTTAAGATATTAAGAAAATTACTTTTTTTACATGAAAATTCGATGATAAACTGTGGAAATTTGCGTATTTTAATAATAGGGTATACAATTAGTTGCAAGTTTCAAATTATTTTGATTTATATTCAGCGTTATAGAAAGTGTCTGTGAGAAATTTATTTCATCATTTATTTAAAATAACACGTCCTAATATTATTAAAATGAACCAAAGGGCCAATTAGGTTATTTAAAAACTAATTTCTCTTTCAATTTGAATTTTTACAATTCTATTTTAATTAGAACTGTTGTACTACTGTCATCTGACAAGATTCAATTAATTATTTTCATGTTCATTTTAATTGAAAACTGTAATAATAATGTTCATATCAAAGTAAAATGTTTATGTTTAAGGGGTAATTAGTTTCTGCAATATGAAACTAACAATACGAATTCTGTTTCTGCAATTGGATTTAAAAATTAACTGAAATTCAAGCAACATCAAAAGAATTGCAGGTCTTAGTACAGGCCGAGATCATAGGCCTATAAATAAATTTTAACCAATGAAATAATTTTTAAAAAAAATTATGGTAAATAATTTTCTCAGAGTTCAGAACTTTGTATTTTGGACTTTTATCACACAAACAGACATTATATGGTGTTAGTCAACCATTAAAAAAAATGTTCGCCACATATATTAGTTTAAATGATATAGGATACGAATTTCTTCTGTTGTTTTTTGTGATCCTCTTTAAGTGTTGGATCTTGCTGTTTATAAACAGATAGCTAAGTTAAATAAATGTTCTAAAAACAATTTTAAACCGTCGCCATTTTGATATTTGATGTATTTATTTCATAATAAGAAATGTGTTCAACGAAAAATAAAATGTAGCTTATAAATTCAATTTTACTGTAAAATAAAATTCTGGCTACTACAAAACTCAGTATTGATTTGTTTTCTAATTTTAAGGTTACAGGTTTAAACATTCTGTTATAATCACAATTCTTGTATAATTTTTGTATAAAACAAACTTGAGAATCATTTAATGGATATTTTAAAGCTGCAAATAATGAGCTCATGTGAGCTGTCGTAGTAGATCTTATAAGTGAGAAGAAATTTCCGAAACATCATTTAAAATCCTCGTCATTAAAAACATATTGATTGATTTTTCTGGTTAACTATTTCTAAATCCAAGTCTACAAACGAATAAACATAATCAAACAGAAATTGAAATCAAGAAGGTGTTAACTAATAGACAATAATAATGTGTAGGCTATGTATTATAGTATACGATAAGTCAAAAATGGCGGCCAAATTGCTCCGATGGGTAAAATCAGTAGACATTTCAAAGCATCAGATGTTGGAGTTTCTATGAGAGAGATAAATTATAGCTAAAATTCCCACATTAAAATATTTGTTTGCTTTATTACAGAAAACATCGTATTTTCTATATACATGAAAGGAAACCTCATTTTTTAAAAGAATTTACTGTTATATGAACGGGCGGGATTTTTAAATCCATAAAATCAATTTCCCATCAAATTTGGAAACAAACGAAATTATCTCATAAGAAATGTATTTAACAACTGTATACTTATTTTGTTAATAAAACAATATTTGTATGCAATAGTATTTATAATCTTAAAAATTTATTACATGAAGACTTGTGTTTTAATGTTAATTCAATGTATGAAATCAAATTTATTAAATGTCAAAGGGAACTAAAATATTTTTTATAACGTTTATGAATGTCTACCAATTTGAAACACTGTTCAGAATTGTTTGTTAATTAAAGACATTTTGACATAAAATTTGGATAAAAATAAGATACTTTTTGAAAGGTTGAAGAGTATGCAATAAATTGCCACAAATAAACATATACCTAATACATTTAAAACATTTTGAATTAATAAAATCTTTAGGATCAACAATATGTATACAAATTTCTTTAATTTCTATATAAATTATTAAGTGTAAAATTGTATATGTTTTTATCAGTACTTAATAATAATAATTTGAAGTTATTATAATTATTTTATTTATTATTATTTTAATATGGTACTAAAACTGTTTGTTTTTAAATACTTACCATAAGACACAATTTTTAACCATTAAATACTTTTTATAACATGATATTATTTATAAATAAAAATTTGAAATTGCTTTTACTTAACATTACTAATAGCTTGAAGGTATTGTTAGTTTTTTCTTTTCTATATTATTATGCAGTAGGTTGTATAACATTTGTTTATTTATACAAGTCTGATCAGAAATCTTTTCCATAAACTATTAGTTATGAATAATTAATAAATTGTCGAATTTTTATAATATTCTGTGGAGGAAAGATAAACGTATTATATCAGTTTTTCTTGAATTTATTTTTAATATATAATAGGCCTATATCATTCTATTTTGTTAGTATTATTATTTTCTTACAACCCATATAACCATTTTTTTTTCTTTAAGCCCAAAATTCAAATTTCATCCCTTTAAAAATAAATAAATAAATATTTACCTAACTTATTTAAATTAATTGAATATCTCAAGTAAGTAAACTTATATTAAATCCACAAAATATATTCCCCTTAATTTAAACTAAAAAAAAAACTATAAGTCGTAATAGAAATCACTTTTCATTTTTAACAGAGTCTTGATTCAAGTGATATTCGTTTAACTAAAGCAAACTTTGTGGAAACAAGACCAGACGAGAGGCACACTGACAAACTGACTGAAACAGGTAGAGCTAGTGTATGCCAAGTGGGGGAGGGGACAAATTTAGCCCCTTCAACCTACACTCAAATCTTGCTTGATGTAAATAGCCTTTTGGAGCATCATGCTGGCTGCATTTGACTCACTGTCTAGCCCTTGGACCATATGTAGGCACTCAGTCCCTTCATTGTGTGGAATTTCCTGTTTGTAATCATCCTTGTGCCATGGAAACATCTTTAATATCCCAGAGCAATCACTACATTAATATTCAGTAAAAAATTATCTTAATAGAAGAAAATACAAATAGAACTGCAGAAAATGTTAATTCGCTTAAAGAATTATCAATCTAATTTCTTATTAATAATTATTTTTGTTTGTAGTAATATCTTGATTGTTTTACCTTATAATATATTTGAACTATATGTGTTGTATGAAATGGACAAAAATGTTACTTCCTTTATAAATAATTATACGTAAGAGTTTTATTTTGGAACATGTAATTATTGAGCTATTAATAGACTAAATTCTACGTTGTTATTACGTTGGCATCTTTGTAGTGATATTGTTTCTATATTTTTATGTACGGTGCTGAGCATGTTATGTTATTTTATTAGATACAATTTTGCTTTTTAATTTAGATTGTTTTTTACAAAGAGGGTATGGCAATAATTAAAATATATATGTCCAGTTTTTTTTTTCTTTAGCTCACTGTTAGTTCATTTTATAAAAATGAAAATGCAGATAACATAATAAAAATCATAATAAATTGCATAAAAATCTGTTATAATAAAAACTCTAAAAACCAAAATATAAGTGCAAATGTAGGTACCGCTACGTAATAAGTTTGTTTATTTTCACAAACTCCATAGTGTTTTAGTTAACAAATTATAGTAGGAATCCACAAAAAGATTTGATAAATTTAATTTTATATATAAGAGTAAAGAGAAACGGTTTGATATCAAACAATTAAAAAACAAAACAAAAATAGTTGCTATCAAATTTTTCATATTTTAGATGTTTGGGATAGAATCTAAATTATAGAATGCTTTTTAATTTATATGTAGGCCTAGGCTGTCCTGTCTTAATGTATTTCCTACGCAATCGTTTTTAGCTGTGGTTGTTCAAAAAGGTAGAATGGCAATGAGGAACATAACATCAGATTTGAAAAATAATAATGGTTATTTACTATAATTGAAATTTTGTTTAAATAGTAAAGTTTTCTTTTTTTATTAGGAGCAACTTTTTAGATAATTTCAGCCATCGTTACTATAAAATAAAGAACTCAAAAGGAGAAATGTAAGTCAATCATGGTCCCTAGAATATGTTTCGATAGGTAATTTGATTTTTTTTCATATATTTACATACACTGGTTCTGTACACAAATTCTATTTATTCAATTGAGCAATGATATAAACATAATCTCAAAATTATGCTAGTAATAAATTGAGAATGGCTGTTCAGAAATATCACATACCATTGTGCTTGCCTTTGTTATATGGCAACAACTTCTTAATCATTTCATCACCATCTATTTTTAATGAAATTTTTAGAAATTTGAAAGGTGTCTATGTTTTTCTAATTTATGTTCACTTTATGGAACATAAATGTTTTCAGTTTCACAGTTGAGATATATTTAAATTGAAAAGTGGAACATGCTTGTATGTCGAATCAATGCCTCCCAATTTTGTAACGAGAACAGGTTTCACATATTAAATGTAGAGAAAGTTGTGTTCATTTCTTCAAAATTAGTATAACATATTAATTTAAACAGACATGACATCAAAAGTTGATTTTTTCCCTTAAAAATAATGAATTTTATCTAATTTTTAGAAAGGATCTATATCTTTTCGTGGCATATAAAAATTTCGCATTTATTACAATGTCTTAAATTGTGTTAATATGTTGTTCATAAACTAATGAATGGCTTAAATTGTGAAATACAGTACTTTATAAAAAGATGTAATTTGTACAGTGATGTAGGGGTAAGAATTTTATTTTTCATTTTTCATATCCCACATAAGCATCAAATACATTTAGATGCAGGTTGCATGATGACTACTTCAAATTCTTAGTATAATATTTTGGGGAAAATAGCTAAAACTTTAGCATGCCTATTTATCAGTCAAACTACAAATCTACATTATAAAACAAGTATCCCACACATGTACTCAGTTTAATTTTTAATTAAATATAGTACAAATACTACCGAGAAAAAAAAGATACTACAAATAAGGTGTATGCATGATTTATATTATAAACCATCATATTGTAATTTCTATGTCAGTTTACTGCTGCTTATTCTGCCTTGGCATCAATATTCTCTCGTGGTCTACTTGTGTTGCTCTGTGCTGTAAACAATTAAAAATAGAAGATGAAGAACTTTACTTGTACTTGTATCTCTTACAAATGCCACTCCACAATACGTCTTCTCTAGCTACACAATTTTTTATTTAACTATTATATTTTGATTAAATTTTTTGTTGTTGTATAATTTGGTTTTAAAATAGAATTACTCTGAACTATTAGTGAACTTAAGATACCAAATAGTACAAGATTTATGTAGACTTATTTATTATGAAAATAAATTTTCTGTTAGCTAAATATCTTCTTCAGTAGAGACATTTTAGAGTAATTCCATTTTCAAACCTTTTTATGTATATAATCTACTAACTAAAAATAATAAAATTTAGTGAAATCAATGAGCCGTAATAATTGTAAAATCTCTAAACCAACGAGATGTAAATTTTATAATTCTTTTTTTATCTTGTTCTAAATAGTGCAAAGATTGAAGTTTAGGAAACAACACTTTCGGTTAATACCCAAGGGGTTGAAACTACCCCTTAAAATAAAAATAATAATATGTACAATATTAGGAATTAATCTGTGATTTCGCCTATATTTATGTTTTTGAAGTCTCTGATTACGAACCTGAGGTTTTAATTTATGGTAACAAAATGGCGCCCCAAAAATGGCAACTGCAAAAAACTGAACAATTATATCATATTTTTATACCCAAGTGTGTACAACCACCCTAAATGCAAGAAAATTATAATACATAAAACATTAGATATTCCATACTGAGGATATATAACCATTTATTTATTTGTTTATAGATTCATTTTTTGCATTCATAAAACGTAAATGAGGTAAAGGAGATTTAGTTTATTAAAACATTGATTGACAATTATAATCTTTTGCACAATTTCATTGTCCACTATCCTTATTAATATTATAATTTAAGTCACTTGTTTTGATGGGTGAAATATTTTTGTAACTACTGTAGTTTCATTACATACTGAATTTGGTGGGGGGGGGGAGGGGCAATGCAAACCACTTTTTCGACAATCTCAAGCCGCTCCACAACCAGTTTTACAAGTGTAAAAAATTATTCTAAATACATTTTCTAGTATTGGTAATTGATTCATAGTAATTGTTATTAGATTTAATCTTCTGGTGATAAATTATTGTTCATCCATAATAATTTTACCTGTACATAAACCCTTTTTTGTGTTCTGACAATGGATCTGATGTTGAAACCAACGAGGTTAGCTGAACTGAAGTATTTTTAGACGTTACTTTTAATGGATGATTCTGGTAAACGTAACACTGGTGAATAGATTCTATGCCTTTATGTACCCCATACAGAGCTCCCATAGTGCATATGACTCTTAGAAGCATAAAACACGGTTATAGAATCTTGATTTTCTTTCAAAAACTCTAAAGCAGCAAGTTCCCCATCTTATCTTTTTTTATATCATTTTTGCAAATTTTGTTTTTAGCTCTGTCATAAAACGCTGATGTTGTGTCACATCCCGTGAAATTATGGACAAAATGACATATTTCTTGCATTTTGACCATTTGATTATAAAGTTTTCGAAGAATAAAATTTTGCTGGGGTGTTTCCATTCTCAAATTAAAAAAAAATTAATTTCATTCCTGTCTGGGGTAAGAGCAGTCAATAACTAAAACACCGATATTTTCTGGAACTACAACAACGTTTGAAGATTGTAAATCTAATGATGTTTCTATATCAACCGGTCAAAACCACTTTCATATTGAAAAGTTTTAATATTGTAATCCAATCTTAGTTGGATTATAAATCAATATTATTCACTAAAACTTTAACAATATTTCATGTACTTGAAGACAAAAATATACATATATTTTTATGTAAGATCCACATGTTCTTTAAAAAGTGAAAACGGTTGTTCCTCACATGCCGCTTATCTTTTTCCTCTCTATAAGAATTAAAAATGAAATGCAAACACCTTATCTCGCCTTTAAATTCTTTAATGCCACCTTGAATAGTCATTTCTTTTAAACAAAATATTGAACAGAAACAATAAAAAAAAATTTTTTGTTATTTTTTTTATTAAGTTCAATCTCAACTCTAGCATTTTTTTTTTTTTTTTTTTTTTTTTACCGTTGAAAGTACAGATTTTGGGAATGAAAACTGAAACTTTCAATTCGTGATTAAAAAAATATGAATTTACATCAAAAGTATAAGATATCTTTTCAACTTAAAATTACATTTTCTATAAGATTCCGTGCTCATTGTTTTTAAAGCCAACTAATTAAAAACTGGAATAATTGTTTTCTCCTAAACTTTATTCTAAATACTTTTAACAATAAGGTACAAAAGAAATTTTGAAAATTCATTTAAAGCTCATTATTTTTGGGTAAAATGCTTCATTGTCTCCACTAATTGATAGATAATAAACAATATGTTGAGTAAATTAACTAAAAAACTGTGAAACATGTTAATGTCTAATTACTGAATAGCTCATAATTTTCTTAGTTATGATATGAAACCTTCTTTTTTAATTTAGCTACATACTGTATTACAAATACTAATAAATAAGGAATACAAAGTATTCATGGCAAAGTTTTTAAATATTTTTCTCTGGTGTAATATAAAATATTACAACAAGTACTTCACAGGTTTCCAAGAACCATAGAGAAAACTAAACTAATGTTGACAATTTTAATGTGTGGATGAGTCGTTACCGGTTTATGTTACCGGTTTTGTTTAATTCTTTAAATTTTATGTTTATTGTGTATATTAATAGAAACCACATAACTTATGTAGAAAAGTGTAACCATTTTGAGTTTTATTACAGATACAGATATTGATGAAGCTTTTAAAATAACAGCATAGAAAAAACCGATGGTATTACTTAAAGGATACGATAATATAAGAAATGGAAGTTCTTTTATGTATTGTTAACAATCTACTATAATACTGTGATATAATAAGGATGTGTGTGTATTCATTCTCTGTGGTTAAAACAAAAACGATTTTTGTGTTAATGACCTCAGTATGTTTGACATCCTACTCTACACAAACCAATGTAAAAATCAAAAATTGTGCTTTTATTTTATATTGTTAAATATTATTATTATATTCTAAATACTCAAAGGGTAATTTTTTTGTGTATGTGTTTACCTTGTTTTATTGTTTTTTATATTGTTTTTATATTGTATTTTTACTATATGCTAAGGAGTGAATAATACTTCCAAAACCAAAATTTACCTAAAACAAATTAATATGATTTGATCTTACAAGAAGTTATGAATAAAATTATACATTACACCTACATGATATACGTCTTATTTTCTTCGTTCATGTTACTGATAATTGGATATAATACTATTGCATCAAAAAAAATTAGATCAATAATCCAAATATAATTCTAGTGTTTTGATTTACAATTTTTTTATACTAGGCCTATATGAAATTTTTGTCTTATTTAGTCGTAGTAGGCTACAAAGATTCCATAAAATATGTAATTTTTTCCTCAAATGTAATGTCGATAGATGTGAAGAGTGAAAAACTAAAAATAAAAAAAATATATATATTAAAATATTTTGTAGGGTTAACTATTTTTGATTTAAAAATAAAGATCACACGATTTGTTTGCGTAAAATTCAGTACAGTTAATTACAGTAAGATAATTAATTCAATAAAATATTAGTTGCCATCGGTTTCGAGAAATAATTGCTAAATTGCAATTACTGGCTTGACAAAAGTCTACTTATTTACATATGAACAATAATTTTAAATTTGTTTTCTCCCCCCCCCCTCTCTCTATCTATCTATCTATATATATATATATATATATATATATAAATTATATTTTTAGTTTTTGATGAATATACCACATAAATACAAAATGATAATAATCTGAATATATATTTATAACAAAAGTGAGTTTCATAAAAAAAGACGATTAATAATAATATATTTTACTTTATTACTATTAGTC
>OY740767.1:72487469-72708231 GCA_963513935.1 Aphrophora alni
CTGTAAAAAAGAAGAAGAAAAAGAAGAAGATGATGAAGAAGAAGAAGATGGAGAGAGAGAGAGAGGGAAATTCTTCTTACTGTAAATAAAAGACATTTTTAATACTGTGGGATGTAATTAGTAAGCAGTTGCAAATATCAAATAAATATTTCAAATTTCGTATCCTAATATAGAATTTATTACATATTCAGATATTTGATTAAAATTAGTCTTACATATTTCTTGAAGATTTGTTGGAAAAGTTTTCAAAACTGTGCGTAATAGATGAATACTGTTGTATTGCACAAAATATTAGTTCACGTTCTGGCTCTATCGACAAAGATTGTTGACAAGTAACAAAACCTGACTAGGAAATCCATATTTAAACAAGTTAAGGATATTTATTTCATCTTCAGTAATAAATTATTTTAATTAAAAGTTTGTGGTTTTGTTGCTCAATTAGTGTGTTTAATTTCTGATCAAGGAGATTGATTTACCGGCCTTAATAACCACTCTACTAAAGAGTTAACTTTTTAAATCACATTCACAGTGAAATTATTTTAGATAAAATTAAACAATTTTTGTGTGGTATCCATTAACAATTTAATCCCTCCTTTAGTTTGTATAACAGTATTATCATCCTTATTGTTTATTTCACATATTTTGTTTAGATTTTCCAAGTTTTAAAATTTGTCATACTTTTTTATAGCAATTATTTAACCGTTATATTTTTACTACAGTGTCTGTCTATTTGTCTCTTCGGCAAACGTTATAAACAAACCATTTAATTTAAGTATTTTAAATCAAAGTATTACGGTTTTACACGGTATAATAGGAATTAAGTAAGTTTTTTAACTTCTTCATATTCCTGATATAAATCGAAATTTGTGTAATTTAAAAAATAAATACTTAAACGGTAAAACTGAATGAGACTTCAAAACATTTCAAATATATCACAGACTACGCCATTGTAGTGAATTTTGTACCGACCGATTGGACAAAAATAACACATTGGTTCTTCTCCATTTTTTACTATGTAGTTACCTTAAATTTTTGAACAAATTCATATTAATATTACTTATCGTTTGCAAGAGTTAAATAACAATTTTGAATCTAATGAAGTTGAGGGAAGAAATTTTTGTGATTTTATGTTTTTAGGTTATAACGCTTAACTCAAATACAATTTCGATATAAAACTAAATCGAATAAATTTCATATTATATTTATATTACATTAAATAAAGTTACAGCTTGACGATTAAAGTTTTATGCACTGTTGTTTGAACTTCTGCGAGCTACCATCTGGAAATTTATATAAAAACACAGTCTCTCATAAACACAAAACACAAATGACATGCTCAAAAACGAAAACCTTATTACATAGTCTCTTCCGAAAATTATACACTGTACTCTCCTTCACAGAACTATATCTGTCTGACTCTTGTATCAGATTTATATTAATTTGTATTTATATTAAAATGTTTCTCTATAGTTTACCTTCCTCAAACCTCTATACTGTACACACAAAAAAAATCCCTGGGGAAAAATTGAAAGAATTATTTTATTGTTTTTGGCTTTACAAAATTTAATTTGGTGCTAAACATAGCGTTGTAGTTCGGCAATTAGTAGCCTACAATGTTTGTAACTATTGCTTATATATTGTAAACTAATCTAGTTTTCAGAATTACGAGGGGCAAGGGGAAATATATTTTAATAAAAAAAAATTACAAAATGGTTTTTATTTTTAATGAATAGAGAAAGGTAGTCACCATTTCACTTAAGTTCTTAACGTTTGACTTAGCCTACTGCTCACTCTTCATAACAGAATTTCCTGAGTTGGTTTACATTCAGGGAACGTTAAAAACACGTAATTTAGTAATTACGATAAGATTATTTCAATGTAGGGGAGATTTTTGTGACAAATTTCTTAGAGGAAAAGGATCTTAAGATATTTAATTATATATTTGTAGAAATAACAATAATAATAAAGTTAATTATTGAACTTCCATAATATACATTTCTCTATCCATAGTGTATTAAATATATTTAAACAGAGAAAAAGATCTATTTATTTCATAGTGGGTGATAAGAAAATAATTTTAACCTTGTGAGAATAAAACAATTTTATTTCATTATACAAAAGGAAAGCCAGAATTTCTCTAAAATATGTTTTACATGGGACCTTACATTTTCTACAGAGGTTAGCAAGCCGAGATCAAAAGTCAAAAACCTGACTTTGCTATTAACCTTTAACGTTTAGTCATGTTCATAAATTAACGGTTAAATTATATTTATAATGAGAGTATGTTGGAAATATAAATTTAATATCATAATTGGCTCTGATTGCAAGAGAAAGTGCGAATATTTAAAGTAAAAGGTTTTAAATAAACTAACCACGCGAATGGTTTACCTGCTTTATTTTCACAGAGGAGTAAGAATGTTTGCATAATTTGCCGGCGTAATGTAGTGCGTAGTACTAAGGCAAGAAAATCTAAGGAAAGAAAATTTAACGCACAAATATTATGATGGTTTTGGGTTAAGGAGGTAGTTGGACTTTTATTATATGAAAGAAATGGTTGTTTATATGATATTCAAATTATTTGTTTTCAAAAAGATATTGTATAGAGAAAGTTATGTGATGGCGTAAGAAATCAATATTGAGTTTTTAATAAAAATATACGTTTCGAGACTTCGGATATTAAAACAGTGGTTTTCGAATTATATACGCGCGTCTATCTGTCTGTACTTCAAATTTAGTAAGTGGACATGTTTTGGGTGTGTCACTTTTTTTAATTTTTTTCCCCTTTCAAAATGAAGAGTTTCTGCAATAGATAAAAACTCAAAATCGGACCTAATATTAAAAAAAAATGCTGCAATCTTTCCAAAAATAACAGTTGGAAAATTGTCGGTCAAAACATATAATGTTAAACTTAAAATTAAAATCAGGTTACGAATGGCTTATCATTTTGGTTCAGGACAGAGACTTTCGTATTTCATCTAAGTTATCGAAATAGCCAGAGCATTCCACCTTCTAGATCGGCGTCCATTTTTATTTTCAGTTTTTTTAACAACACTGTTTCAGGCTATCTGGGGAATATTGACGAATTATTTTTGTTGGGTTAGAGTTTGGTGTGTGAAGTTTAGTGCAATAGGTTGGCACGGTTTGTTTACAACTAAATTCATGTGTGTTATTGTTTGGAATATATATTATTTAATTTGTTGGTGTTGTACGATTTCTCCTGTTCACGAAACCTTGTAGAACAACTTAACTGTTACGACATGAGAGAAATAAAATAATTTGGACGACCAAACAGAAGATGAATTTGGTTTATACTGACAGCTCTCTCAATTTGCATCATTCAACATGGGAGGTTCTTCGTGGTTTGCCTCAGGGTTCAGTCTGAGTCCTTTGCTCTTTTTAATATTTTATATAGAAGATTTATTCCCAATGTTTGGTTATTAAAATCTGTATTGGACTTATTTGTTGATGACTTTGTATAACAGAGGTTGAACAAAAAGTCAGACTTATGTAAACTTAGAGTTTAATCGTTGCTTCCACATGAAAAATGTTTTGTATAAGGACAATTTAGACAATTTTGTGAAATCTTTCTTCTAAACAATATAAACTGTAATTTCAAATCTAAAAAAATAGTTTTTATTTTAAAAAAAAGATTTAATCCAAATGTTCCACATATTTTTTGCAAGTAAATTAAATGGATATTTACATACAAAAATTGAAAATGTATTATCATGAATTTTGATTTTGAAATTCATACAAGCAAATGTGTTTGTTAATTTAAATTTGTCTTTATATTTCAAGTGCAGATACTTACCTCTGTCTTTTTTTTTTAAAATAAGTGGAGCCCTTTCTTTCACTGCAAACCCAAAGTTATTACAAGATTTAAAATATTTATTTCACGATCAGATTTTTAATAAATATATTTTTTTTTTTTTTTTTTTTTATTGATTTTTTATTACAACTGAGTAAATAAATATATGAGCATGCTATTAGACTTACAATTTATAAAGTGTAGTACAGATTAACTTTGAACTCTTTGTTAGAAAACCTTCTTCATCAATAGATATACTTTTTAAGGAATTGTGTGGGGGCAGCTTTATTCATGAAAAACAAATAATGATTATGTCAGTTGTTGCAATTCAGAATGTCAGAAATTCAAAACCTATAATTCAAAATTTTATGTTTCTATTTCTTTTTCTGCTTCATCTACGGTTAAACATAACGTTCTTATAGCTGGAGTTACTGAACTGATATTGACATATAAAATGTATTTTTTAACATTCTACCTCTTAAGTACTTCTGCATTGAAATATAAATGTGATCCAATATTAACCTATATATGTTTGAAAAATTAATTAAAATTAGTATATGGTATATTGTATTAAAATTAGAAATATATTGATACACAAATACTCTCACTTTTAACATTGTGCAAGCTATATTTGTGTGAATTTAACATTAAGTGCGAAGAATCAGCTGTTATTAAATTTGAAAAATTGGTTGCCATAGAAATGAAAGTAAAATGCTTAAAACTTCTGAAAAATTACTAAACTTGACGTTTAAGTAGTGTTAACACTCCGCACTTCCGTACTCTGCAAGTAAGTTACATGTTAAAAATTACATTTACAAAGTGTATGAGCAAATGAAAGTCACTATTATCGTAAATGAATGTATGAATGAGGTAATATATTTGGACTTTATTTGTGCCTTATAAAAGTTCGAATACATTAATGCAAGTGAAAACCTCTACGATATGTTAACGTTACGTTTGAAAATATATCCCTCGTCTTTGTTTTAAATGGAGCAATTTATTACATGCTGCAAAGTTGTGCAGCAGTTGTTAAAACAATGGTGAAAGATATATTTTCAAACGTAAAGCAGTGTTACACACGTTATGTTGGTAAAATTATAATTCGTTAAACATCTGCATAAAGTTTTCATCATAGAATAATCTTTTGCTCTCAAAATTGTCAGATTTATTGCTGTCTTTTTTTTTATAGATGCTATTGTAACTTTTTCCTCAAGGGCAAATATATTAATTACAAATCAAAAAGATGAGTTTTCCACGATATTAATACAGAGGTTATATATGTAGAGTAAACCAGCTGTTGAGGATTTGATGGAAAAGTTCTACCTATCTCTTGCATACTGTAGTTAGGCGTTGTTATGAAACACAGTGTTAACCTTACAGTAACAATGGTTTTGGTGACTGACTTGTGTAACTGTTTTGGCTAAACACAGATGTTATGCACCCTGATCACAGAGAGATACCTGAGAGTCATAGTACCAGAACCAAAGTGAAACTCCCGAAGCTTACACAAATAGCGTTGGCTACTGGTGATACTCGCTCACACATACGCACGCACCTACAACGCGATTAGTTATACTTTACCTAATCACTTTAGACACGACGCAATAGTTGTGACACGCCTAAGTTGTGAAACCAAATTACTTTACTCAAATTATTTGTGTATCTTCTAATAGCCAATTTTGTGATAATTACGTTTAATTTCGCTAAGGAATGACTGGCACTTCCGTAATTATTTGCAATTTGTCCTGTAGTTAAAGAATATAAAATCCAGTTAAATGATAAAATCTAAAGAGGTAAATAATGGGGAGTAATAAATACAGTGGCTTTAGTTAGATAATTATGGTAGGAAATCAAAAAGTTACTTATTTATTTATTGCTCACATTCTTACAAAAAAGAATTTCCAACTTCGTGGCTCAGCTTTCCAGCCATTTAGCCTTATATACATAACCCTTCCCAATAGTAAAATAACAATTCTTAAAATAACTAATAACTACAAAAACTTGATTTTTAACAAGTAATACATTCCACCAAATTTAGCGATTACCTTAATTACATAAATATAAATAATAACATATATATAAGTCCAACCAAAAAACAATTATATCATACTTCATCCTATCACACCATTTCTATAAATACATTCTATACATATTAATAATTGTAAATAACTTTATAAATAATAATTCTTTACAAACGACAATATTTATCTCCATACCGAATACTGCAACAAAAAATCCCCACTAATTATCATTATATACATCTTACTTATCTACCTCATTCCATTTCTGTCTAATTATCGCCATAAACAACCCTACGTCCCTTAGAACCTGGTCGTCATTGCTTCTACCAATAAATAAATAATTATCCTCCTCAGACATCCATGATTTTAAGTGCTTGCCAATTAATCTAGAACGTAATTTTTTAAATTTATTGCAATTTAATAATAAATGTTGTGCTGAAACATTACCCCCGCATAGCCGGCATGCTTTCCCTTCCATATTCCACCCCTTTAGCTTCCAGACCCCCACTCTCCACCAAGCCATTCCCCCCTCTCTCTTTCTCATATTCAAATACTTTGCCCTCCCAAAATCTCCCATTACTTTAACAAAATTGTCCAGCGACGATTTTCCCCACATTTGAGTTGCCAAAGTTTGTGTCTCTATATTTGTAAACTTATTCTTAAAATGTTACTTGGTCTGTGGTAGTAGATAAATGTGGTAGTTTTACTAATAATCAGCATGGTATAAGACCCAGATGGGAGATCCACATCCGACATGTGCCATTCTATCATTTGAAACATTTTCACAAATGTTTCACTAAATTGTTTTTATACTAAAATATTATCATTGAAAATATATTATTATATATATTTATTATATATATTATATTAAATATATTATTATATTTTATGGGTATTTGTGCTCGTATTGGATCACAATTTTACATAAACTACTTTAAGTATAAAGATGTTATCTTTGTTTTGTGATGTTTTAGAGGTTCAACAATTAATTGTGTATAGTATAGCTTCCTACAAAGTTTGGTTTTTTGATGTTTTTTTTTCCAAATTAAACTAAGATAATTAGGGTTATGATGAAAGTTATATAAATTAAGATGTTGGTGACATTTAACCTAAAGTATTCAACAAAAATTCAAGTTACCCTATTTATATAACGCATTCATACAACTAGATTGAGCTGAAGTAATTGTCTGTATGCCATTATTTCACTTTACATAAACCAGTTATACTATTTATATTAATTCCAAACAGCTGAAGTTCTTTTTACAAATTGTGGAAACCTTGGAACTGTACTTGAAGATGTTCTTGGAGATATTTAGTAACATTATCCTATTAGTTTTTCTTGTTGCTTGTTCAGAGTTAGTCTTGTTTAAGTGTTCGCAGTGAATAAACAGAACTCCTAAAAAAAAAAAAAACTTGAAAAACCATTGAAATAAGGTTGAAACGTCGACAAAATGACGTAGCGTAGGCTATAGCGCAGAAATCCAATTAATTATAATATTATTGAAAATCGCTACGAAAGCTTGAAGTCTGTATTCCTATTTTTATCGTTATTTTAAATGTATACTTTTTCTGATTTGACTATACAGTACATAAAATTATATTTTTCGATCAAATATAATAGACTTGTTTTTTTCTGTGTTTTAGCAATAGTATTTGGATATCGCTATTAGCAATTAAAATGCCGTATTTGTTTTATTAAAGAACTATGCAATAAAAAAAAAGTAAACAAACAAAAATAATGTAATGTGCTATTTCTACACTGATTTTAACTATTTTTATTTGTTTTATTTGACTGAAACTGTTCCGTTACGAATCTAAAATATATGAAAGTACGTAATAACAACAACTCTATATGATGACTTAAATATAAATTAAAAATGACTGATATTCAAAATTTAAAAGAATAAATTAAAAATATTGAGACCAGTTTTATAGTAGTATAGGTTATATGATGACGACAATGTGAAAAGTTTACCCAAACTTGACACTCAGCTCATGAGTTGGTGTGATGACGAACAGAGTGTTAAGTTTGGGTACTTTAATAAATTAGTAATAATGTTGTAACTAATGATTTTCGCCTAAATGCCGTTACTAAAACAACCTGTCCATAGATAATGAAATCATCTTGTGAACTGTTGCAATTTATTCGTGATTTATATTTACGTACAGAAACAAGATATTTTTAAAGTGCTCTTAAACTTGTCATGTTGAACCTAAATCACTTAAATTCATAAAAGTCGGTATGCAAATGTTGTGTGTTCGGGAGCCAGACGACCTTGGCAAATAAATGTTGTAAAGAACTTCTTGAAATGTATCGCATTTATTGTGTCTATTTTATACCTAAGACACGTCAGCCAAGCCTACGCTCACCACACCCACTATGAAGCGGCGCCTTAACCTCTTGCTTGCGTGAAACTTATAACCCTTGTAGCGTATGTTCGCTGAAATAGAGCGCTAAAAACACGAATTTTGTTGTGTCAGTTTATTTATTTAGACAGAGTTAATGCAGTAACTTTGTGTAGTTAATAGACTTGTTATTTGGCCATAACAGGTCACAACACCGAGGAAAAGATAGAGGAACGTTGCATGCTCTCTCGCACTCACTCCATCTGTCATACACATAAAAAATGTTTTGATAAAAGTTTAGAATATTTTAATAATGTGAAAAATGTAACCAAGCTTGTGATAGTAGCCATAAAAGATCCTTCATACTCAACCCTCGTGATAGAAGCAATGCCAGGGGTAGCTAGAAGAGTAGCTAGTAATAGGTAAATAATTTTACGTGTTGCTACTCATTAAGAGGATATACCGCTGCGAGTTAGTTTATTGATGAAATTAGACTAATTATAGGCTAATCAGACTTTTAAAAGTGGTATATCAAACAAATTTAATATACCATTAGGACTTTAATATACCATAATCACCACACCCACATTAGCGGAAGAGGAATTGGTACATTGTACATGCCGATGATAGAAGGCTGGTTTGTCATTAACTCGGATAAAATAATAGGATACTTTACTCCGCGGTAATATACTTTGGTAAATGGCCACACATTTCTCAACCCACTTTCCTAACTTTTCTTCCCTTCGTTTCGAGTTTTGAGGACAAAAATCCTACTTTGCTGACTAGTGACGCATCCGTCTTTGATAACCGTACCTCTATCTCTCTTCACTTACACCTTTATAAATGAAAAGTTACTAGACCCGTCATCTACATGAACGATGTGAATAAATGCGTTTTTAAACGTAGCTTAGCCAATAGGATTGAGTCTCCAATGTGAGTGGAGAAGCCTTTAGGACTGAGTCTCCAATGCGAGTGGAGAAGCCATTAGGACTGAGTTTCCAATGCGAGTGGAGAAGCCATTAGGACTGAGTCTCCAATGTGAGTGGAGAAGCCTTTAGGACTGAGTTTCCAATGCAAGTGGAGAAGCCATTAGGACTGAGTCTCCAATGTGAGTGGAGAAGCCTTTAGGACTGAGTTTCCAATGTGAGTGGAGAAGCCTTTAGGACTGAGTTTCCAATGCAAGTGGAGAAGCCTTTAGGACTGAGTTTCCAATGTGAGTGGAGAAGCCTTTAGGACTGAGTTTCCAATGCAAGTGGAGAAGCCATTAGGACTGAGTCTCCAATGCGAGTGGAGAAGCCATTAGGATTGAGTTTCCAATGTGAGTGGAGAAGCCTTTAGGACTGAGTTTCCAATGCAAGTGGAGAAGCCTTTAGGACTGAGTCTCCAATGCGAGTGGAGAAGCCATTAGGACTGAGTCTCCAATGCAAGTGGAGAAGCCATTAGGACTGAGTTTCCAATGTGAGTGGAGAAGCCTTTAGGACTGAGTTTCCAATGCAAGTGGAGAAGCCTTTAGGACTGAGTTTCCAATGTGAGTGGAGAAGCCTTTAGGACTGAGTTTCCAATGCAAGTGGAGAAGCCATTAGGACTGAGTCTCCAATGCGAGTGGAGAAGCCATTAGGATTGAGTTTCCAATGTGAGTGGAGAAGCCTTTAGGACTGAGTTTCCAATGCAAGTGGAGAAGCCTTTAGGACTGAGTCTCCAATGCGAGTGGAGAAGCCATTAGGACTGAGTCTCCAATGCAAGTGGAGAAGCCATTAGGACTGAGTTTCCAATGTGAGTGGAGAAGCCTTTAGGACTGAGTTTCCAATGCAAGTGGAGAAGCCTTTAGGACTGAGTTTCCAATGTGAGTGGAGAAGCCTTTAGGACTGAGTTTCCAATGCAAGTGGAGAAGCCATTAGGACTGAGTCTCCAATGCGAGTGGAGAAGCCATTAGGATTGATTCTCCAAAGCAAGTGGAGAACAGTTTTCTGTATTTATTAAATTATTTAGCAACACATGTGTTTTCCCCACTAAACAGACCACTATTATTGATTACATTTTGAATAAATTTTGTTGTTGTTTAAAAGCGAAAAACATTGCGATCATCATCGAAAAGAAGAAAAGAACAAAAAATAGAAACACATATTATGCCTTAATAACACCAGTTGTCAGAGTCAGAAGAGCACAAGTGTTGGTCAAGTTAGACCTAATTGGAAAGATGAAGGCGAGGGATCTAATTCAAAGATATATGAAGAAATGTGTAGATGCAGATAGGATAGTTAGGAATTACCACATCCTTCTCACTATAAGTGAGCGCTCGAGGCCACAAATGTTCTTAATGTACATAGATCAAAAACATTTTTCTGGAAAATTCCAAGTTGGTAATTATTGCTAAATAAATAAACCAATTACATATTTTAGTGAGATTTTCGTTTCTAAAAATTGACCCTAACGATTTCAACCAAATAAAGTTTGATACAACGATTAATTACTCATGGTTTGAACAAGAAAATTAACCTGTATTAAAGGTTTGATTAATAAACTTCAGAAAACATGTTTCTTTAAAATTTGTATTTTTATTGCAAATCATATTGTTTTTCATTTTCATGTTTTATCTATCATAATTTCTTAATAAAAAGATTGTTCTAACATAAAGACTCCGTCTACTTTTTTGTATATTTATAATGACTTATAATATGTATAAAATTCAACAAAAAGAGAATCAATAAATAATATGTATAAAACAAAATAATCAAATAAAACAAATAATTTGACTATTGAATCACATTGTATACTCATTTAGTAGCTAACCTGTGACCACGCTTAGTTTAGGCGAATGTAAAGACGTCAAAATGATTAATGGGAGATATTGGACCGTTTTAACATTTAGCTTGGACAAGATGTGAAGGAAATCAAAGTACAAAGTATTTAATTTTTACATTCTTAAATAGAGATAGATTTGTGAAGTTTATAGGCCTATACAAATCTACATTGAGAGAGATTTCCACGGATTTATTGCTATATTCGGCAACGAGTTAATCAGGGAGGGGGACCGTGTTTATCAGTGATAGGGACAAACAAGAACGGATAGTTATATACAGGTTTGCTAACCTACCTTACCTACCTTGTCTACTCTAAATACGTTAGCTAACACAATTGGCTTGGTAGAGAGATTAAAGGTAGCAGTTCTCCTACTCTGTCTCTAGGAGAGTGGGTTCTGAGAGACTAACTGATATACAATTGTATTAAAGCGTATTTAGCACCTGGTGAAGTTTCAAAGTAGTTTGCAAATAAATATGCGAAATGGAGCCTTGGAAAAATCAAGTTATGTAACGGGCTGTCTTCCTCTTCGCCTAGTATGGTCGATCACCAGCTTCACTGCAAGAGACAAACAAGAGCGATTATATCCCATATAAAATACACCTATAAAATGAATAAAAATTAACGAAACAACACCAAAGGAAGACATATAGGAACACAAGATTATTAGTGTAGAAGAATTTCGTCATAAAATTTGATAATTACCATGTAAGACAGGCGGTATTACTTTTATTATTACCGAGAACATGACAGATTAACGATGGTCCGCAGAGTATTAAAAAATTTAGTTCTCTTTCGGAAAAGATTTCAAGAAATATTTAGTGAACGTAGACACAATAGCATCACGAAGCTATTGCCAATATTAGAAGGAATCAAATGAGTACCGGGCTTTGTCTCGACTACAGAATTGATTACAACCGAGACCTAGTTAAATTAATTTAGTTTTCGGTCCTTGTGTGGGCGGTTGCGCAAATGCTTGAAGTTTAGCAATAACAACAATGCACAAAGGTTACCGTAGAACTAGATTAGATCTTGACTTGATATATTGTGAAGGAAGTATAACTCACGTGCGGTATTACACTTTGACTCTGTGTATTGTATAACTTGAAACTGGTTTCTCTGGACAAAGTGCAAGGCCGTAATAATTTGCGATATCATTTTTTGTGTCTGTAACTGGAATTACAGCTACAAACATCTGTAACATGTTTTCGAAATTAATGCTATATTAACACTGTTATATGGTATAATTTATTTACCCATTAAAAGTATCTGTGTAGATATAAAGTTATGCTTTCATGAAAGATAATCGACATTTGTATAAGTTTTGAGGTTTCCAAAGTCGGTGGAGTGGGGTAGATTCAAATTGGTGGGGCTATCTTGATTATAATGGTAATCAAGCATATCATCGTAATCAGGCATATTTTACAAATATTCTGGTGTTTTAAACCTAATTCGAGAGTTTTTAAAATTTCCGAAACCGACTGTAATGATGTATAAACAATTTTTAAATTAAAGAAAATATGTGTTTTGAAAATGATTATATATTGATAGAAGCAATTACAGGTAGGGGTAAAAATAAGGATAGTCCAAACATTTAGCAAACATTTTATAACAATGGCGATATAAAAATACTATAAAGTTATTTTGTATGGTATTTTTATTTATACAAATTCGCAAAATATTTATATATTTTAATGTGCTGTTTTAGAAATTTATACAGGTTTCCCGGAAGTACGGTAACTAGGAAGTTCTGTGTGCAAAACATTAAATATTTTGTTTATCGTCGTCAACGTTTATAGAAGTAGTTCCTTTTAAAAGTTTATTGTTCATCGTTTGTCTTCTGAAGCGTGCATATCTTAGAAGCGTATCAGCTTAACACATCCTAAATGGGTGAATAAAATATTTTAAAAGTGAAATATCAACGTTTTCAAAAATTGTATTCAAGTGTAGAAAAAGTAACTAAAGTGTAGTGTAATTACCTGTGTAATGACCACTGTACTTGAACATCTCTCACGATGCCGAAGTCACGATTCTGTAAGTCAAGGGTGTATAAATAAGAATGAAAAAAATGTAAATAAACATAAAACAAAGTCCCTTCTCATACCTCAGTGACAATAGAGTGTATTAATATACAATGAAGAAATTCTAAAACACTCGAGACAAAGACATGACTACCAATCCTACACATGAGTGTGCTTCAGTAAAACGTTCCGTACATTGTTTATATATTAACATAATTTATATATATACAATGAGTTTTAGTTATTGTGCACACTCACCCCTCCCCCAATACATATATTTGTATACTGATAATAGTATTATGCGATGATTCGGCATACAAATATGAAGAAATATGTTACGTAGGGTAAGCTTAAATATAGAACTACATCATATGATCCATCATTTTAAAGTTTATAATAATCAAAAATCATTTTTTCTGAAGACGAGAATTTTATATTTAGGCCAGTTTAAGAATGGTTGACAGTATAAACCTAATGGTTTTTTGTAGTGTTTTTACATTAGTTGATTTGTCTTACCTTAATACTTCAGTTTTTGTGTCGACATTAGGCCTACATTATCAAAATATGAAACTCACTATTCGATCCCAGAGGAAAATTATAAATTTGAAATATATATAAAGTATTATTTTAAATCGCTTAAACCAAAATAGACTCGCTAATTAAATGTCTCAATACTTTCTCAAAGACCTTAGTTGTGATTTTATTTTATAAAAAAGTTACGTCGGCCTTCAGCATTCTTTATTTTATTTCAGTTTATTTTATGTTTGTTGATAACTAGCCCCAAAGAGTTATTTATATTTACATTTAGGGCTTGCAATAGCTTTTATCGAGTCTAGTTGTTATTCCTCTTAAAAAAAAGCACCTGCATTTCTAACTCGTTGCTGACTAGTTACTTTGTTCTAGTTTATATGATACAAGGATCCTTTAAATAAATTACTGTTAAACTAGTAAAATCTTGGTTCAGTGTGTTGGAAGAAATTTATATACCAAACTACGTCATAATAAGCTTAACACTTACATTTGTTTATTTGTATGGTAGCATTTAATGAAATTATTGCTAAATCAATAATATTTGTCCGGTGTTCTGAGGGAATGTAAACAGTATATTTCATATTAGTAACTTAAACATTTTAAAATATAAATTTAAATATTTAAAAAAAATTTGTATGGTTGTGTTATATGGTGATAGAAACAAAACATAGTAGGGATTTAAAAAACTAAAATAAAACATTGTTTTCTTCAATATGACAACCATCTGTGTTGCTCCTTACTGCTTCAGTACTATAAAAAAAACTTTTCTTTCAAAATTGTATATTTACATGTTACAGTATATACCGTCGATATAGTTATGATGCAGAGGGAATTAGTCCCAATATAGGAAATAATATCGATAAGGGAAATGAATTAATATCCTCAAGCTAACTGTTACTATCTGTACAGAAAACTAATGTTAGTTGAAACACATGATCTCGTTTACTGAGGAAATAATTGGGTGAGTGATGGAATGATTTAGATTGAATCAAGAAAGATGTTTTTATTATAGAACTAAAGGTTTGAAGCACTGTTCAATTAAATTATTGAATCACTGTTCCACCCAGTTCAATTAAATACTAAGATTGATAAATTTGATCTTGTCCTTTAATGTTTTACTGTTTTTAGTATAATTTTATTTTTACTCAGATTAATTATTATAAGTATTTCTGTTATTTTTTACTTTAAGCCTACAACTGTATACTCCACAAAGTTGCAAGTTTACAAAAAATCTGCAGTATTAGGTGGTACAATATTTATGTCTCATGATGAGAATGTTTATCAATGAACTTGGGGTAGACAATACAATTCATTCCCCTCTTTTTTCTTTTTATTTAAAGGCGAAATACTTTCGAGTTATCTTCGCTTTATACAAAAAGGAAGAAAAGAATGAATAGAACATAAAATAAAGACTCCTAGCCATCCAATACTCTAATAGCGTCAGGGTCGGAAAATAACAAGAGAAACCTGATAGGAAAGATGAAAGAGAAAAACTAACTTAACATTATTAAAAGTGTAGATCCAGCAAGGTCCTTCGGGTTGCCCATTACAGAAAATATACTTTAAATTTAAAACAACAAAAATGATGTATTATTCAAATTTAAATATCTTTACTTAATTTTATGTACTAGAAATTATTATATTTTGAAGATAATATTTTCTTTGAAACTGCGGTAGAAAATGAAACTCATTAAAAATTGTCATTATAAGCATTGTATGTACTACAACAAAAATGCTCTTTTAAAAAAATTAAACATTTACACTCGATCCAGTTTAGTGTCCTTTAAAATGGACAAGTGGTATAGTTACAGGCGTCTACAAATATACGTCTTATGTTGTTAACACTTTTATTTTTATATTAAACAGTCGTTGTAAATCCCTAAGTTTATGATTATATTGTATATGTTATTTTTATAGTATTGATAAATTATGTGTTAGGATATTTTATACTTACAAAATAAGTAATCTGTAGGTTACATTATTTACCAAATTTGACGTCACCATAGGAAAACTTTCTTTCTTATATTCACAATTCATAAACCAATTTAACGAAATAGATTTGTAAATAATTTTAAACAAATTATTTAACAAGATTCAAAATGATGTATTGGTTATGTAAATGGACTCATCCATGGTTTGTATACAATTGGTATGTCTTTGGACAAACCGTCCGTGGCTACACAATACATACTTGTGTCTCGATGTTTGCGGTCTGTAATATTTGCATTTGTGCTGACAGAGATATAAGTGAAACCACAACGACATGCGTGGGAACTCGACTAGAACGGAATTAAAGCCACAAATTGACTTGTAAACTGTAGCGTGCTATGAGAACATGGATTTCTCTTTATTTTATTCTGTTGGTTATACATTCTTAACCGACGAGAAAAATTATTAAATAGTGCACCAACATCGGAATGTTTATTAAATTTAAGTGAACTTTTATCGTGTAAAAGCATATTTTATGCGTATTATTTTTGAAATAGAAAATAATAAACGAAATTTTATCAAACGGACACAAGACAATAAACTTTTCAAAGTTCATCAAAAGCCAACTCAACGGAGATTCGTAGTGAGCCTATATACAAAGACATATATACAGGTTGTCTTAAAAGTATTATTACACCAAGATATTTTCTTTGGGAAATGCATACAACAATGCAACTCTAGATGTATGACCTTACTATAGTTCACAACACTCTGATACATTTAACTGTCACATTTCGCTACTGAGGAACGTCCTGCAGAGGAAGTCGTGAACATCTTCAATGTAAGCATATGTCGAGTAGTACCATTTTAAAGGTCTTTGATAGTTGAACACATTGCCGCAAACCCGACGTCAAATGGACAATAATTCAATCAGAAATGCCAGCTCACCAAAGTTTGTTTTTCTTGACCGAAATTATTGTAATGCTGACACACGAGAAATGCCCAGTACCTTAACATTGAATACAAGAAAATGGAATGAAAATCTTAGCATTTGATTCATATCTTGATTCATACATTTTTAAGACACCCGGTGTATATAAAATGGATATTTCTCTGAATGACAAAACATTCAATTTTTACTTTTTATCGGATATTGTGTATTGAAAGTAGGTGTACTGAGCTTTAATGATATATTTTTATCTGTGTAGTGGAATAAGTTCCACAACTCATATTATTTTCTTTAAGTTGAAATGATAGAATAACAAATTTTTAGTGTTTAAGTTTTAAGAATAGGCGATTGTTACTTTCACACATTAAAGAGAAAAATAATTTGTAACAATGCAATTTATATCAAATAATGGTATAAACAACAATATAAACAAACCACTGGTTTAGTAAACAAAGAATTTTCCAAGAAGACTAGCATTCGACGATATTTTGGAATGCTACGAAGCCTAAAAATGACTATACTCGGGAAAATTCTGAACTTGACTTATTGAAACTTTGTCTTATATTCAAAACATCCTTCATAAACTCATAAGTTTAAATGGTTATATACTCGTAATGCACTCTGGGCATGAAATTAGGTTTGAAAATTATTGTTCTAAAATTTTCAAATTCGGGAATGAAATTCATAATGGAGAAATTGTTTACTAATCAGGCAATATTTCACGTAAATGGTTGTGTTAATTGGTACAAGTGCACAATATGATCGTTTTTTCAACAATGAAATTGTTAAGATACTTCGAGATTCACAGAAGGTAAATGTTTGGTAAAGAATAATGTACGATCGAATTGTAGAACCTTTCATCTTTGTAGACAAAATGTAACATTACCTAAACAACATAGAAATGTTAGTTTTCTCCGAAATTGTAGATATTGAAATAGAAAATGAAATAAGTGTGGTTTTTCAACAGAACAGAACCTCCACCACACTTCAGTCTTGATATTAGCTGCATCCTCATTCGAGTTTCACACAGACGGGTTGGTAGGTCTGGTTCTATTTTTTCTCTAACAAATTATAACCTGGAGTGATTGAACTTTGTTATGGGAATTGGGTATTCCATGAAAATTCGGAACTTGAACTATCTATGTGAGAGGATTACCGCAGTTATAGTAATTATTACACTATCGTACATGGATGGAGATAATAATAACTATATATATATATATATATATATATATATATATATATATATATATATATATATTAAATAATTATATATATAAAACCTCATTTGGTATAAAAATAACAGTAATGCTTCAGATAACATTCCAGTTGTATGTCATACATACAACAGACACATAATGCAAATAAAAAGAACATATTACAATGAAAATAAACACTGAAAGACCATGTAAACTATTTATAATCGAAGGTACTCTTCACCAAGTAAAATGCCTTATGAACTCTTGTTGTTTAAAGGTAAAAAATCTCATTTTCATCATAGCCTTATTTAAATTGTACAATACAAAGAACTTTGTTTGTGTAGTCGAGCAATCTATTGTACAATTAATTAGAGACCAGAGTAACGCATCCTATTTAAAAGTAAAATGTCTAAAAAAATCATTTAAAAAAAGTGACTGTTTTGTTGAAAACTATATCATAACTCGTGATATTCTAGAGGACAATTGCATATTTTCAAAATGTACATTGTGGATTAGACTATTAATTTCCTTATTTATGAAAAAATCTACAAATTAATAAAACACAAATTTTAAGATACTACCGTTCGAACAAAATGTGATAACATAAGAGAAAACTTGTTTTGTTATTACTAAAGTACATTATGTTAATCAATAGTTAGTTTATCGCTGTTGATGCTTCGTTTTTGTATTATCTATGAATTTATGACTTGTGAGAAAATTGCTGGAATGTTTAGTTTTAAGTGTAAAGTTTGTGTGTGTAAAGTGTCTTACGTTTAGTGTTTAAGTATAGGTTTGTTTAAATTTTGAACTTCCGCAATTTAAAGTAGGCCACTTACTTTTTTTAAACTTTTGTGAACGCTATTAGGCATCATGATAAGGTAAAAAGAACATTTATAACAGTTAAAAACGTATTAATTTTATTAGCCTAATGGTTTTATAAGTTTTTGAGTTAAAGTTTCAGTATCTTAAAACATATACGCCGTTTAAATAATAATAATAAATAATCATGGCTAACATAACCGGTACAGACTTGGTTTAACGTTTTGATAGAAACAGTATACGTCTACTACAGAAACTGATGCAGAAATTTTACTCTCCAATTTACATAATGACATCGAGAATTCACTAACGAGTCTAACAGATAAACACAACCACCGCTCCCCGTGCTTTGTCGTTGATTCGATTTCTATGAGCCTCATTGTGGTTATGGTGTTTACTTAGTAATTCCAAGTAATAACGTATAACTAAATAACTGGTGATACGTTATAGGTGAGAAGTGCTGAGTAGAATTTTCTGACCAAGAACTCAAATAATTTCATGAATTATCGAAAATATTTTGTTGATTTTCTTAAGTCACCTAAGATACTAAATAAGTTTGAATCTGATAAAGAGTGTTACTATTTATTTTTGTAATAATTTATAATATTATTCATTAATAATTACGTTATCAAATTATTATAATAAATTCACATGGGTTAGTCATCTAAACAATGTTTGTTAGCCTAGACTATAATAAACTTTCGTCTCTTCGAAATTAAAAAAAAGTTTTATAAAAAACTACTATAGTAGCCTAATGTAGTTTTAAATCAACTATTTCGCTGCAAACGTTTAAAAAATATCTGATACAAATTTATTAGGAATTTAATGATGAAGAATTATATGCTAGTAATTAGTGATTTCAAAGAAAGTTTACCTTTTACAATTATGAAAATAAATAAAAAATAATGGGTTTATTAGAAATTTTCGTTAACCTAGAAAAAAACTATATATATATAACTTGACATCCATTATATTTATGAAATATAATTACTGGATTGTTTCTTATTAGCAGTATTTCTAAACAGTAGCATTAATTATTAATATTTTTTAAAACCAGTACATTTATGGAATTGTTATTTCATGAATATACTCGTAAGTTTAATATTTGTTGTACGATGTATATTTAAAATTAATTTCCGAATTATTAAATCCTCTGTTTGTGAATTCCTTAAATAAATTAATTATAAGCAAGTTGTGCTTATTTGTTAAGAAAGTGTTAAAACTATGAATTGTTGAAGCCATTTTCCTAAACAATAACACAAATTTAGGTAAATGTCGACTTTAACATATTGACTATATATAGTATAGTGTATATAATATATAAATTCGAATTTAAATTTAACTACTGGATTTCAAGGTTTTGGCATTTTTTCGGAAGGCTCATTTTACAGTACGAGGACTGAACAAACAGTCGCCATAAGGCCTTACTTCTTTCAGAAGTTATTTATTTGATAAAATTTGATTTAATCAATGCATTTTATCCTCCCTAAAAAAAAAAACCTATAATCTCTAGATTTGTTAGTTTAACGAATGAATTTGGTGTTTTATTAAAAGTTACTACATTATCTTACAACAATTGTTTGAAATCAACGGCAACAGTGTCTGATTAAATGAGGAAATAATGGTTATTACTTCCAATAACATCATTGATCACCTTGAACTGCTGTTAGTATTTACGCGTGGGTACAGTTTAGTACGGGGAACCATCGGACGTGATGGTCTAATGTTTTATCATTACTTTAATAAAACCAAGGGCCTTGAAATCAAACTATCCTTGACCTACTGTAGTTCCAAATTAGTTGTTTCTTCCTCAATTTGGAATTTGTATTTCCCAAGTAAGATAATGTTCGTACAGATAGGCTTACTGGACAAAGTTATTGATTATGCAGCGTGGTGAACAATGTCAATTTAACATTCCTTATGTTTTGTGTTCAACCAAACCTAACCTAACTTAACCTAACCAAACCTAACCTAACCAAACCTATCTCAGTTTTTGAAGAAAAAGCATTATCAAGGGGGTTCCTCAGATTTTCAAATCAAAGCTTTTTTGAGAGTTTCCACTAGATTGAAAAATGTGTAGTCCTTAAAATTGAATTATATTCAAGTTAAGAGAAATATTCCAGTACAAAATAATTGATTAAGAACTTTCTGCATAAGAACTTCTGGTTATATCCAGATCATTTCACAATAGTTAGTTTTGATTTTGTGTCTTTTATTTTTTTAGTTGTAAATTGTTTCGAAACATATTTTTCAGATATAGAGAGCCTATATTAAAGAGTTGAAACGCTGTTTTATTCTGGTACTCTCTCTCTCTCGCTCTCTCTCTCTCTCTCTCTCTCTCTCTCTCTCTCTCTCTCTCTCTCTCTCTCTCTCTCTCTCTCTCTCTCTCTCTCTCTCTCTCTCTCTCTCTCTCTCTCTCTCTCTCTCTCTCTCTCTCTCTCTCTCTCTCTCTCTCTCTCCCTCTCACTCGCCTATATTTATGCAAATATATATATTTGGAAATTTCAAGCATTTGAAAGGAAATAAGTATTTGCAGAAACTTTATTTTTTTTTACTTTACACTTTTATTTTTAGAATTTATTCTTTTACAGTTTATAATACCGACTGTTCACAAACGGTCAATAAAATAATTCCACGTGCGAAAGGCCAAGGACGGAAACGGTATAGGAATCCTGAATTTTGGCAAAAGAATGTTGACAAGAAGAAACGTTATTCCTCTTATTCCTCACCAAAGATGGTGTAACGTTTCATACACTTTGTATAAGATCTTTCAATAAGCCAGCATCAGAGCTTCGCTTGTACTCGTTGCAGATAACAAGAAGCGTACTGGTGGTATACCTTTCACATGATGTGCTGGAAAACATGTGTGGGTTCAAATATAATCTCAACGCTTCAAGGTGAACGTAGACATGGCGTTCTTTTAATGTTTCAAGTCTTAACGAAATTATAAATGTACCGTGTAACTTTGAACATAGGTACAAGTCTATTTCTCAATTTTTAATCATTGAAGTAAAAATAGCCAAATACAAAAATAGTAGTGGGAATAAAAAACTTAACAATCATCCTGGTTCTACACGTCAAAACATCTTGACCAGGTAAAAAAAAATTTTACTCTTGTAGAATTTTATAACTTTAAAACTAAGCAGCGGTTTGAAATGAGTTTTCTGTACTTTAAAAAAAGTTTAGTGTAATTTTCTGACTATAAAATTATTGTAATTTAAATTCAAATTTTTGATTACAAAAACTTACCATGTGTAACAAAAACTCTATTAAAAGTACATTGTAAATTATTTTTATGAATTTATAATTCTCGAATATCTTTTAAAGTAATTGTAAATCAGACATGCGAGTTTAATAGTTTTATGAAAATCTGTACTCGTCAATTTGAGTTCTTTAACATTTTGAAAATCCACATTATGAAAATTCATATTCTACCTAATTAAAACATATTCATTGTTTTAAAAAAATATATAGTCTTTCCATAACTGTGTCTAAATAAAAATAAGTTTTTTTTGTTTCAATAGCATTTTAAAATAACAATTTAAAACAAGAAATTAAATTTCTTTCTTTTACAGTGTCTAACTACACTCGTACTCGAATTGGGGTATATTAATTCTTCAACCTACATCCTGTGAAACCGATCAACCGATTCTGTAATGACGAACTTTACTTAAACAAAAGTTTAAACGTTGGAGCCTAATTATGTGTCAACTATAAGTAATATGTCAGTTTGTTTGTCTTTTCAAAAAATAAAATAAATAAATATCATAACTAAAAGGGTGGTTGATAGCAATATTTCAACCGTCAGTCTCTCAAGGACTCTTTGAAAATTAAATTAGTTATTATAAAATTGTTTTCTCTCTTTCCTTTTTTCCCCTTTAATAATAACCTAATAATATGCATATGCTTGTTATATAGTTAAGCTTTTTAAATTATTATCAAAATGAAAGCAAAAAAGAAAGAATTTGTTAAATAAAAGGATAAATCCTTGTTCATAAAAAAATATTAGAAAATCTTCATTTGGAAAATATAAATATAAATAGTAAATGTCATCAGTACAATTTCATCAGCATATACCCAAAGTTATGGCTGTTGAGCATTGTTCTTACCAGTTTCAGTTTCTTCATTAGTGCAAGTAGAGTCAAATAATTGAAAAGAACTGTAGAAAGAGAGTCTCCTTTAACGCATTCCTATTTCTATTTATAGTCTTGTTTCTGATAAAGGTAGATATATATATATATATATATATATATATATATATATATATATATATATATATTCAACTAAGATTTTTCACTTTTATGCAGCTCAAATCCCTGGAACATTCGTACCCCCACCCGTTAATGCTACCAAAAGCATTTTGAATTTAAATATTAATAAATTGAATTCCACTTATGAAAATCATTTGAGCTGTCAGGGATATGGAGAGAAGTGTGTATTTAACCACGATACATACCTAAGAGTTAAAGCGAGTGCAAGTCGTTTTATGAATAACTATTTTTCCTGACAAAACATATAATAAATTTATGCTGAATGTCGAGGTCTACTAAAATTCCAATTAAGTTGGTAATTCTTATATATGTTACTTACATTGTTAGTGATATTTGTTAAAAACAGTAGGCCTACTAAGTGCACATGAAGGCAATAGTCACTTGCTTACATACATATTTCAAACACTTCGGAAAACGAGAGATAAAAAGAACCCCAAAATAAGTGCTACGTGTCTCACTTTATTTTATTTTTTTATTATTCTTCAACTGATAAAGTAAAAACGATCCTAACAAAATATTTATATCAAGAATCTGAGTTTATAGTTTTAAAATCAAGACTTTATGTTTGTTGCACGACTTTAAACTGGCAGTTGACTCTAAATGTCTAGGTCAACTGGTAAAAGCATTTTATCTTATCATGGCATTCCTGACATAGTGCCGCCAGCAGTCCGTAGACAATGTAAATGTGTGCATTGTAAATTATACATTGTTTACTGTTATTTCACACAAAACTGTGAATTTATTTTTATTTTTTCACATACCTAATATGGAGAATGTGTGTTTAACAAAATATTCTTTTTTAAGGTTTTGATTAGGCAATTAATTTGAGCATACTTAAATAAGAGAAGACAAGTTAAGCCATCAAGGTACTTACATATCTCGATCATACAATGTAATAACAAGCAAGGTCTTGTAGGAAATGTTAAGTTGTATTGGTAATTGAATTGATAATACAGTAGTGTAAGTTTATATAAAACGGTTACACAGGTTTTCTTCACTACTTTCTTTACGCCGGCTAAGGACTAATGGAATTCGTAGATGTTGATATATTAAAGTCTTTTCTCATGTTAGTGTCTAACCCCTAGCGGGCCTCGAAGATTGCATATGTGAAGAAGCCTACACTTGCTACGGTCGTCTCGGTGATTCGGCTCTGCTGGACCTCGTAACTAAGAATATTACATTTTTTTTGGGGAGTTTACATTACATTTATGAAATTAAATGTTTGACAATTACTTTGCTATTTATCACTTTTTCGGTTTCCTGAAGCCATGAAATTGAAGATCAGTCAAAAAACAGAGGTTAAAGTTTTTAGCGATTATCAAACTTACCCTATAGACTCCTCTGTATTACTTGGTAATAAAATAGATAACCTATTAAGCTTAAACCTCGTTATCAACATCCATAATTTGTGGAACTTTGAAAATTAAAAATACCCATGATGGAAGCATAGACTTTCCTAGAAAATATAGTCAGCAAAATAAAACAAAAAATACAATGAACACTTTTGCTTTTAGGTGAAGTCCGGGAGAGATGGTGCATGCTTAAAAAAAGAATTCTGCTATAGTCCTTTATGAAAAATAATAAAACTGATATTGTATGTTATTGCAAATATATTATGAGAACATAAGTATAATGGTGTTATACAGAAATACAAAGCACATTGTGTAGTACAGATTTTTTATATGGACACCTACCTTAAGGGCTCTCCCTAAAGTGTCAGCTAACTTCGCACCGTAGGGGAGACATACTCAAATTTTCGTAATTATATTAAAAACTTCATTTTAATAAATAAAACTTCAAAAATATATTTGTTATAAAAATAAGAAAGTAACTATAAATATATCATGCATGTAACTTTAAAATATAATGTCATGTAGGCCTAAAAATATTTTCGTAAAAACATATATATCATATTCGGTTGAACATAAGAATAGGCCTATACCAAAGTTAACATGTTAACATTATAAATACTAAGTTATGTATAAACAGCAATGAGATTGGGGTTTCTTAAACTTTAGCCGATTTTCACGGCCACAACAATACAAAATTCGTCAAAAATACCATCTCTTACACGTTCTACAGCAGAACCAATCACTGTGTTTGTGGAATTATAATTTTCCCTACACTCTTTATATGCACGTATTTGTGTCGAAGGCACAAATTCTTATTCTTGGGTAGTTTTTGATGACTTTTGTTTTTTGATTTTTTACTTATTTTGTTGGTGTCCAAAATTACCTTGTCCAAAATAATTTTCAGAATCATTTAATTCACATTTTAACTTCCTATTCATTTTGCTCCTTTTTTGCTTCTTTTTCCTCTTTTCTTTATTAATTTTCTATTTTCCTTAGAGGTTAGTAAAACAGTTCTTTTTTGTTAATTTGAATACTTTTAGTTATGGAATTAGTGAAATTTTCAATAAATGATTAGATGGAGTTTCGTTTTGAAGGTGAATTGTAGAAGATCCTTGATTGGTGAAAAAGTTGAGAGTTGAAATAGCTGTGGGTTTTTGTTAGCTGGTAGTATTTGGAAGTCTGTTTCTTTGATCAAATTGTCTGAGAGAAAATTGGTGATCTGGTAAAAGGTAAAATACCTGTTGCTGAAAAACCACTATTCCCATTTCCAACGGAAGCAGATATATTACAGGATTTTCTTATAAAAGGGCTCACTTGATACGTTAACTTGCGTCCAATATTTGCTTCAACCCAGGTATTCCTATAAGTTTCGAAATATGCTTTGAAAGGGCCAAAGAATGTTTTGTCTAGTTTCTGTAAAGCAAGTGTGATATGGGTCGTAGACATAGTAATGAAATATCATTATCATCTGCAATCTGTAAGATACCAATGGATGAAACATGACACCATGTCCGTCAACGGTGTGAACGCACTACTCAAAGTACATATATTTTAATTACTTTATTTACTTATTTACCGGTACATTGACCTACCTAATTGACTAATTTCAATAGGAAAACCGGCGAATTGTAAATGTACATAATAATTTTGTATTACATTATTTTTTCCTGCAGCTTTATATTTTCCATAAACAGTAGCAAATTTATTTGGTAGCAGATTAGAAGAGCCTGCTGATATCACATTCAAATTATTACGAAACGTTGAAGTTTTTCAGGTGTTTCGGCTTGTCTAAAATGATAATGTTAAACATGAAGGAAAATATGAATTAAAAATGTAATGTTCATTGTGCTAAACGTTATGTAATCGGTGTCACGATGAGCAATAAGTAATAATTATAATATACCAATAAATTTAATATGTGTATATAATTAAGACTGTTTGTTTTCTATTTATTCCAAGATTGACATTTGAACTGACTGACATTGGAAAAGAAACGTATTACATCATTTATTGTTTAAAATAAACAGAATTAAAAAATCTAATAGGTGCTTAATATGGAAAACACGCATTTTCAAAACATCATCATATGTGATGAATTAAAATATTGAAATCTGGATATAAGTTGTATTGTTTGGCATTCACGATGTTCGGATTGACTTTGCATATACATGAGCATGTTATAGGTCGCATGCAAAGAGGCGTGACGTCTGATGTGTAGAGCGTGAAATATGTGTAAAATTTGTGTTCAACTCCAGGCGATTGTGACTTCAACTAAATGATGTAATCGATATTCAATGAGGTAATTGTTCATTGTCCCTACCATTATGTTTTGTTACAGGTTTCTGAACATATTATGACAAATAATTGCACCAGGTACCTAACGCTGGCGTCAGTGAATGGCGTACTCGATTTTATATTTCTATACATGTTTTAGAAATGTCGTAAATGTTATGGCAAAATAGAGGTGATCAATTTTTATAATTAGTATGGTAATTTTATAACTTTTTGTAGTAAATATTGGGGTAATGAAGTTCTTAAAAGAAAAAGTTACTAAAATAAATGTGTGCAATTTCGTTTTTGTTTCAGGTAATTTAAAGTTAATAATTTTTAAACCTAGCGGTAAAAATATACTGCTATAATAAATATATATTGTGTTAAAAATTGGGATAAAATATTTTCGAATGAATAAGATTGTCTAATCGTATTTTGAAAAACTAAACAAAATCCTGTAACAACAAGTGTCACATCAACTGCAGAACACTTAGAATGTTATTAGAAAGCAACGCTTCTAGATTGTGGTGATCACATTCAATCAGCACCATATTTGTAAACTGCCTCTGATAGTTTGTAAGATTTCTGAATTTAGGGTAGCCAGACTTAGTGTTATTTTTTTTTGTGATAGAAAAAGATAAATGTGACTAAAATACAAAATAAAAAAAAAAAATCTATTACACTCACCACGTAAAAGAGAAATTATTTCGTTTTTCAAAAAACTACATTTACCCAAAAATGTAGAAATTCTGGGATATTTCGATACATTAATCCAACCGGCACGAAGTGGTCCGCCCAAATCTTGTCGCCAGTTATTTGTATCTTATACAATGCTTTCACTCGGACGTGACTATGTGAAAGTATAAAATTATCCTTCGTGAAAGTGATAATGGTCAAGTGTAGCTAAGTTTTGAATGGTATAGTAGTGTGTGTCTGAGTGACGCGATTATCAGAAAATTTGCTAATAATGTACCTAGATTTTAGGTTTTAGAAATTTTTTAAAATATTGCTACAGAAATTTTTAAAATACGACTGTATATTCTAGCTTATAGTTAGTGCAATTTCTTACCACTTCTAATCTCCATGTTTGAAATTGGTGTTGTACAGTATATCCTTTTAACTTAAGACTGAAGTTTATTAAATTTTAATAGCAATTAAAAAAAACAGCAAAAAATAAGTTTTATTAAGCAGTTATTAAATTTTAGGCTTAAGTTAGCGATTTTGCCTACATTAAAGATATTCTAAATTGACATAATAAAAACAAAAAGCTATCAAAGCAAAATTTATAAACAAATTTTGAAATGATGACTCGGATTGACGTCAATAGTTGTTGTTATCCAATGGCCTGCTAATGGGATTCTTTAACCTAATTTTATATTTTGCCTCCCGGTAGGGAACACTCAAATAACCTGGATAATAAAGTATCTTACATGTTTACACTTAAAAATAGGTAAGCTTACTTTCTCACACACATCGGAATTTAGTTTAAAGAAAGTTAGGTTATGGGTCGGTGTTGAATATCTGTAGAAATTATACAAAATAGTAGACGTAAAAAAAACAAATGTCAAAATCATAGACTAAATTTTGGTGATTGCCAAATTTATTTTTATTATAAATTAAAACATTTCGCCAAAATTTTATCACGAATTTTGAGGTATTCCGTCGTCTATAACGCTCTTGGTTTCTTTCTCCATTTAACCGTTTTTTTCCCACCCAGTATATTTGAGCAGATGGTCTCCAACGCGTTTTCTTTTGGTAGCCTACATTTTTAGTAAAATAAATCATTGCAACTACGTTTCTGAAAGTAAGAATTTTTAATTTTGGTCTCATAGTAGCTTCTCTCCTGCTATGTATGGATTTGGAGTGTGTTTGGTATATTGATGGGTGAGACAGCTTGGTCAATATTTGTGTATCGTATATTTCTTTGACACTCCTAGACTCCTACTATTGAAGGTTTTATGTGAAAAGATTAGAGAAATCAATTTAATTGGTAAGTTTAAAATTTAGTACCAAATAAATATTTAATTTTGAGATGGAAAAGTTCATGAAAAGATAAATACTACTATATAAAGTTCCATACTGTCAGTTAGAGAAGATAAGTTTTTGAAAGCTACTACAGCTAAAAATGGAATAAATCGATGAAAAAATACCAGTATATTACAGTATTATAAATAATTCTTAGAAATTACCGTTTGAATTAAACGAATTTTTGAAAGAAAACAAATGTGATGTAATGGTAGTTATCCCACGGATTGTTTGGATTTTGAACCAAATTATCTTAGACTTTTGAAACCTGGTTTTCATGCATTTTTAAAGAACAGGTAGTTTAAATGGTCGCAGATTGTGGTACTTTTTGTGTGCCAAGTTACTGGGAATTAATAGATGTTGGCTGAAATAGTTGTGGTGGGAGTGAAAGAGGAAGATAGTAGAAAAAAACAATTTACAAAAATGAAATGTACTCAGCATTTGAGGAAAGCAATCACTTGTATTTCCAAGTTCAAATTTTACATAGGATTGTTATCATTTGGTAGAGACATAATATGAAATAAATACATTCGATTTGGATTTTTATTGGTCGATTTGTTAAAAATTGTTTTCGCAAAATTGGAAAGTCATATGTTGGCTACACCAAGTATTATGGCTTGTAAACATTTTTACTGGTCTAAATAAGGAATTAAGGTACTAACATACTATAAACACAGGATATAGTTAGTTTAAGAAATGAATTTATAAAGCTTTGATTCTACTCAAAAGATAAACAAAGATATATTATATTGAATCTCGTTTATTTGTTGATATAAACCTGTTAAATATTTCTCGGCATAAATAGTTTCTATGTTTGGTAGGCTAATTATGTACAATTGATTGCAAATATTATTACTTTTTTTTTTTAAAGTAAAAAGTTTATAAACAAAGTTAAGGATGCATTAAATATTGCATTAAGGATTGCTGGCATATTGTATTAAATTTCATCTCAATTACTTCAATCCCAAACGGAATGGGAATTATATAATCACACGAATTATCAGCGTATATAAAAAATAATTAATATAAATGCTGTAAATATAAACAAAGAGCCTTCTTGTAATTTCAATAAACAATTCATATTCACACCAGGAGTAGTAGAGAGCAGAGCAGCAGCAGCAGCAGCAGCAGCGCACTCGGGGATGGCGGCTACACATCAGAGAAGGTTTGCTTGGCCACGTAGCTTAGTTGGATGCATTCTCACCCCTAAAAATGTATCGTCCATGATGGCGGCGGCTACAAAGTGGAACTGGTCACTCCACTCCACTCCTCTGTCTCAGCTTCAAGACGTCCACATCAGAGAAGGTTTGCTTGGCATGACAGCCAGTGCTTTCACGTAGCTCAGTTGCATGCATTCTCACCCCTCAGAGTGTATTGTCCATGATGGCGGCGGGTACACAGTGAAAGTGGTCACTCCACTGTCTCAGCTTCAAGGCGTCCACATCAGAGAAGGCTTGCTTGGCAGCCAGTGCTTTCACATAGCTTAGTTGGATGCATTCTCACCCCTCAGAGTGTATCGTCCATGATGGCGGCGGCTACACAGTGAAAGTGGTCACTCCACTGTCTCAGCTTCAAGGCGTCCACATCAGAGAAGGCTTGCTTGGCAGCCAGTGATTTCACGTAGCTTAGTTGGATGCATTATCACCCCTCAGAGTGTATCGTCCATGATGGCGGCGGCTACACAGTGAAAGTGGTCACTCCACTGTCTCAGCTTCAAGGCGTCCACATCAGAGAAGGCTTGCTTGGCAGCCAGTGATTTCACGTAGCTCAGTTGCATGCATTCTCACCCCTCAGAGTGTATCGTCCATGATGGCGGCGGCTACACAGTGAAAGTGGTCACTCCACTGTCTCAGCTTCAAGGCGTCCACATCAGAGAAGGCTTGCTTGGCAGCCAGTGATTTCACGTAGCTTAGTTGCATGCATTCTCACCCCTCAGAGTGTATCGTCCATGATGGCGGCGGCTACACAGTGAAAGTGGTCACTCCACTGTCTCAGCTTCAAGGCGTCCACATCAGAGAAGGCTTGCTTGGCAGCCAGTGATTTCACGTAGCTCAGTTGCATGCATTCTCACCCCTCAGAGTGTATCGTCCATGATGGCGGCGGCTACACAGTGAAAGTGGTCACTCCACTGTCTCAGCTTCAAGGCGTCCACATCAGAGAAGGCTTGCTTGGCAGCCAGTGATTTCACGTAGCTCAGTTGCATGCATTCTCACCCCTCAGAGTGTATCGTCCATGATGGCGGCGGCTACACAGTGAAAGTGGTCACTCCACTGTCTCAGCTTCAAGGCGTCCACATCAGAGAAGGCTTGCTTGGCAGCCAGTGATTTCACGTAGCTTAGTTGCATGCATTCTCACCCCTCAGAGTGTATCGTCCATGATGGCGGCGGCTACACAGTGAAAGTGGTCACTCCACTGTCTCAGCTTCAAGGCGTCCACATCAGAGAAGGCTTGCTTGGCAGCCAGTGATTTCACGTAGCTCAGTTGCATGCATTCTCACGCCTCAGAGTGTATCGTCCATGATGGCGGCGGCTACACAGTGAAAGTGGTCACTCCACTGTCTCAGCTTCAAGGCGTCCACATCAGAGAAGGCTTGCTTGGCAGCCAGTGATTTCACGTAGCTCAGTTGCATGCATTCTCACCCCTCAGAGTGTATCGTCCATGATGGCGGCGGCTACACAGTGAAAGTGGTCACTCTACTGTCTCAGCTTCAAGGCGTCCACATCAGAGAAGGCTTGCTTGGCAGCCAGTGATTTCACGTAGCTTAGTTGGATGCATTATCACCCCTCAGAGAGTATCGTCCATGATGGCGGCGGCTACACAGTGAAAGTGGTCACTCCACTGTCTCAGCTTCAAGGCGTCCACATCAGAGAAGGCTTGCTTGGCAGCCAGTGATTTCACGTAGCTCAGTTGCATGCATTCTCACCCCTCAGAGTGTATCGTCCATGATGGCGGCGGCTACACAGTGAAAGTGGTCACTCCACTGTCTCAGCTTCAAGGCGTCCACATCAGAGAAGGCTTGCTTGGCAGCCAGTGATTTCACGTAGCTCAGTTGCATGCATTCTCACCCCTCAGAGTGTATCGTCCATGATGGCGGCGGCTACACAGTGAAAGTGGTCACTCCACTGTCTCAGCTTCAAGGCGTCCACATCAGAGAAGGCTTGCTTGGCAGCCAGTGCTTTCACATAGCTTAGTTGGATGCATTCTCACCCCTCAGAGTGTATCGTCCATGATGGCGGCGGCTACACAGTGAAAGTGGTCACTCCACTGTCTCAGCTTCAAGGCGTCCACATCAGAGAAGGCTTGCTTGGCAGCCAGTGATTTCACGTAGCTCAGTTGCATGCATTCTCACCCCTCAGAGTGTATCGTCCATGATGGCGGCGGCTACACAGTGAAAGTGGTCACTCCACTGTCTCAGCTTCAAGGCGTCCACATCAGAGAAGGCTTGCTTGGCAGCCAGTGATTTCACGTAGCTTAGTTGCATGCATTCTCACCCCTCAGAGTGTATCGTCCATGATGGCGGCGGCTACACAGTGAAAGTGGTCACTCCACTGTCTCAGCTTCAAGGCGTCCACATCAGAGAAGGCTTGCTTGGCAGCCAGTGATTTCACGTAGCTCAGTTGCATGCATTCTCACCCCTCAGAGTGTATCGTCCATGATGGCGGCGGCTACACAGTGAAAGTGGTCACTCCACTGTCTCAGCTTCAAGGCGTCCACATCAGAGAAGGCTTGCTTGGCAGCCAGTGATTTCACGTAGCTCAGTTGCATGCATTCTCACCCCTCAGAGTGTATCGTCCATGATGGCGGCGGCTACACAGTGAAAGTGGTCACTCCACTGTCTCAGCTTCAAGGCGTCCACATCAGAGAAGGCTTGCTTGACAGCCAGTGATTTCACGTAGCTCAGTTGCATGCATTCTCACCCCTCAGAGTGTATCGTCCATGATGGCGGCGGCTACACAGTGAAAGTGGTCACTCCACTGTCTCAGCTTCAAGGCGTCCACATCAGAGAAGGCTTGCTTGGCAGCCAGTGATTTCACGTAGCTTAGTTGGATGCATTATCACCCCTCAGAGTGTATCGTCCATGATGGCGGCGGCTACACAGTGAAAGTGGTCACTCCACTGTCTCAGCTTCAAGGCGTCCACATCAGAGAAGGCTTGCTTGGCAGCCAGTGATTTCACGTAGCTCAGTTGCATGCATTCTCACCCCTCAGAGTGTATCGTCCATGATGGCGGCGGCTACACAGTGAAAGTGGTCACTCCACTGTCTCAGCTTCAAGGCGTCCACATCAGAGAAGGCTTGCTTGGCAGCCAGTGATTTCACGTAGCTTAGTTGGATGCATTATCACCCCTCAGAGTGTATCGTCCATGATGGCGGCGGCTACACAGTGAAAGTGGTCACTCCACTGTCTCAACTTCAAGGCGTCCACATCAGAGAAGGCTTGCTTGGCAGCCAGTGATTTCACGTAGCTTAGTTGGATGCATTATCACCCCTCAGAGTGTATCGTCCATGATGGCGGCGGCTACACAGTGAAAGTGGTCACTCCACTGTCTCAGCTTCAAGGCGTCCACATCAGAGAAGGCTTGCTTGGCAGCCAGTGATTTCACGTAGCTTAGTTGGATGCATTATCACCCCTCAGAGTGTATCGTCCATGATGGCGGCGGCTACACAGTGAAAGTGGTCACTCCACTGTCTCAGCTTCAAGGCGTCCACATCAGAGAAGGCTTGCTTGGCAGCCAGTGATTTCACGTAGCTTAGTTGGATGCATTATCACCCCTCAGAGTGTATCGTCCATGATGGCGGCGGCTACACAGTGAAAGTGGTCACTCCACTATCACAAATTCAATGTTTTGCCAACAAATTCAATGTATGACTTCTGTCTGTATTTTTGTCCTATGCTTTCTTGTATGCCACTAACATTTTTCTTCTGTTGCAGATATGGCTTCTCCTGGCCTCCAAATTTATTGTAATATTTATATGTTGTGCTTCTAATAATATCTCTATTATTCTGTCGGTTGTAACGGTTCTTCGCTTGTTCCAAATTTTATGTAATATTTATATGTATGTGCCTCTAATTGATATCTCTGTATATTTGTCTATGCATTTTTGTTATGAATTTTTGTTTATATATTTTTGCTATGTATTTTTGTTTATTTATTTTTGACTATGTATTTGTTTACGTATTTTTGTCTATGCTTTCTGTATGCCGCTAACATTTTTCTTCTGTTGCAGCTTGATTTAAATTTTATGTAATATGTATATGTATATGTATATGTATATGTATATGTATATGTATATGTATATGTATTTGTATATGTATATGTATATGTATGTGCCTCTAAAGACATTTCCGTTCTAGTGAAGTACCAGTTTGCTTCTTGCAGCCAATAGGGAGTTCCCTAGATGCTGATATTCGCTCTCCCCAGTGCAGTCCGTGGGGGAGGGGGGAGGTAATTTTAGTGGGTATGCCTTTCGGGATCAGTCCCACAGTATCTCTCAGGAGAGAGATCTGCATAAATACGCATTTTTTCCTCCCTAAAAAAAAAATTCCATAAACAATTAATTACGAGGAACAAATTTAATGCCAAATAATCTATTAAATAAGCAGACGTTATCAATTAATTTTGTTATTGGTAATTTAACACTTTCATACATTGAATTGCTCCGATAACCTTCTCATTAAAAATTAACATTATGCTAATGAAAAAAATTAATAATCTATATCTACAATTTATATATTATTCTGATTATTTAACTTCTGTGTTTAGAAATGAAACGTCTTTAAAAAGAACAAAGTTAATCACAGATTTTCAATCTTTTTGAAGATTTAATACATTTCCTTGGTTGTATGTAACAGAAATTACTTATCGACCTACAAGGAAGTGTCCAAATAGCTCCTCCAGTGGTTAGAGCATCATCTCGTGAAGCTACTGCCTCAGTTCGATGTATGCTTTCTCTGTTTAATTGTACTTAATTGAGAACAATCGTGTTGGGTTCAACATGTTACGTCAGAAGGGTATACGATTTTCCTTTAATTGCAGCTTCTGTACTGAACGTTCGGCTCCACTGGTGGCAATGTGAACCCAAGTTTTGCAAGCTGTCTTACTATCTGCGTTTCCTATAATTAAATGTTATGAGTTAATTGTTCCATTTTAATTTTAAATTAATCTGTACGGACTCTTCATACAACTCTACTGACCTACTGGAGATCTGATTCATAGTAATTCACAGCCTGAAACGGTCACTTACAGAAACAAATTTCTTCCTCAAGAATCTTCAAAATAATTAATACCTTTATAAGCCAACCAATTTTTGATACTATTTGGAATGACAAATACTGATGATGATTTTGTCGTACATTTCTATATCTAGATAAAGAATTTATATGAATACAAACATATGGGAATACAAATCAGATAATGTGTTTAGAAATATATAAATTTTGAAAAACCTTATCAAGAGGAGTGACTGTTCCTATCAATGTGTTTTCGGTACTAATGAACCAATGTCTAAAGAATAACTTTCTATAAGAAAAAAAAATTAATTAAATCTGTGAATTTGATTAAATAAAGTTTTAAACAAAAAATAGTCGTTAAACTGCTATATTTTCTCAGATAATTTAGAAAAACATGATAAAAAAAACTTTTTACTTTAAGTATAATTAGATCGTGGTCCCACAGTTCATGTTGCATTAAATTCAATTTTGCATAAAATTTTATTGATTTTTAAATTGAAAGATTATTTTTAGATGAAAACATTTGTATATATGAAGAAATTTACTAAAAAACACTTAAAACATTTAAAATTGAAGAGCACATAGTAAGATCTAGAAAACAGAAACATTTAGTATTGTCTACAATTTTATATAAACTTGGAGAAGAAGTCTCAAATGATTCAAAGAGGGAGAGTCTACCTCTCCATGTAATTGGTTTTTTTACTTCTATGATTTAGATTATTAAATAAATGACTTGTTATATTTTCGCACCACATCACAACAAAAATTCTACATCTCCCTGTTTTCAACAATTATTTACAGCCAAATGTAAATAACTTAAGAAATACTAACAGAGACGTTTCCAATTTCGGGGTATTATAAATTGATATGGTGCAAGTATGTTATGAATGATTTGAGCTTAAATAAAAGGAAACTGTTTGAATTATTTAGAATCTGTTAGAGAATAAAGCTGCCATGGTGTTTAATATGTAGAATTGTCCAATGGTAAATTCAAATCTGTATATTACAGTGACATGACAAACTTATTCTATCAACAACCGTAGGTATTTGATTTCATGACTATCGTCTGTCCAAATATGCTCCAATAATGTATATGGTATACTAGATACAGGAAAAAACTGAGATTAAAGATAAATAAATAGATGGAGGGATTGAATGTTCTGGTTTGAAATTAGGCGATTTTCAAAGATATTACATGAAATCAGAGTACAGGATTACTTTTTTTTGCGAAATCTGAGAAAGGATTGGATTTGCCATGGGAATTTAATTGTGATCATGCTGATATTTTTATTATTATCATCGTTAAAGACAAAAAAGATGTTGAAGCTAAGGTATTTTATTAAAGTATAGTTAAATAAATAGCGATTATTAAGCTTATCAACAGGTGTTATTGTACTATTAGTATTAGTATTAGTGTTATTGTACTATACAGTATGCAATTTTAATAAAGTGTAGTTTTCTTACAATTAAACTTAAGAAAATCATTGGAAACTGTGTGATTTTACGCAGTTTGGTCAATCCAGTTAATTGTTTGGATTCCAGATATCATCCCATTATCTACATAAATATATACAAATAAAGAAACTAAAAATAATAAAATCAGTGTCACCTAGATTACTTTACAAATTACAAATGTAGATAATACATGAAAACTGCAATGGTTTTGTTTAATAGAAACAATTTTTGAAACATTTTATTTGAAGAAACGTCAATACCTTTTTATATAAGGTACCTTTTTCTATTTAAAATTCTACAATGTAAGAAATCTAAACATTCCTAGTGTGGACAGACTTTATTGTTAGTAAATGTGTTTGATTAACTTGCTTCTTGCAGCCAATAGGGAGTTCCCTAGAACAAACTTATTTTATTTAATAACTATAAAATGGTCAGAGTTATTAATACTGAAATCACACACTTGAGTTGTTAAAAATACGAGAAAATTACACTTTGTAATGACGAAAATTATAGAGATACGAAAAAAACAACAACGAAATAACGCCAAATCTGAGTTAAAATCCATTTCAATTCCTGCATAAATTGGCTAAAGAAGATGACCTTTATTAAAAATAACCTTCGGAACATTTTATTTCGTCATGGTGTTTGAAGTTGTGTCGGAAATGAAGAAATATAAAGCAATGACTGTGGGTGTTTAGCTGAAGCTGTGAATCATCTATAATGAACTTGAAAGTATTTCTTAAAGCTTGATCTTAAAAGCGTATACATTTATGATGATCTGCTAAAAGTATGGAATATTTAAAATGAACAAATTCAGTGGATTGGATGAAATGTTGAGATAGCAAATTAATCAAAATTTCGTCAGGGATGTATGTCTAACAATGATAATTGGGTTGGTACATTCGAGGTCGGTGACATTAAATTTAGAATAAAAATCAACTTATTTTCACTTAATTTAGTATAGTATATGTGGAATTAATGCAAAATATAATCAATTAATTATTTTAAAACCATCACCGTTTTCAAGTTTAATTAGCAGGTCTTAAATATTGTATGAAGTTGGAACCTAATCTGTCAAAAAAAGTTCACCAGGTTGAACATATCGAAGGTGTTTCACATAAATGGCCCATTATCCACGTGAAAACAAACAAAAAAAGTTTATAAAACTCACGTCCAGAAACGCCAGGTTTTCGACTATCCTCCTTTTCTTAAAAAAAAAAAAAAAACAACAACAAATAACAAGATATTGAGTTCAGATTTTGTATATATATTTGTAAAGTAGCAGTATACATGTGTACTAAAATAAAAACTTTATTACAAATATATTCAAAATGGCGGTCGTTAAAACTTTAACGTAATAGCCTATATTATGAAAACCGTTAACTTTACACAAAATATGTTCTTATTTAATGACGAATAAAATGTTTTTAAATTCGTTTCTGTAGCTCATAAGATAACCGAGCTGTCGATGAAAAAACAAAACGTCTTATGTATTCTATTTCTCTAAATATAAAATACATTTCTCTGCATGCTAATGTATTTGTTTTGTTGTTTTATTTATGATTGCTCAATTGTTCTTTATTTGTTCAGCAATGTCCATAAGTAACACCCGTGAGGAATTATAATTACTCAAGTTTAGGATATTTTGCTGTGAAAATAAATATTGAATAAATAATTTATTCAAAAAATGGATAATAAATCTTTTTTATTTTAATAATACTATAAAATTATTGTGTTTTCATATTTGTATTATATACTTACTTTCAAAAAATCACTTATTTTCAGATACGTCTGACTGCAGTTTCGACATCACACTGTCATTGTCGAAGACAAGAAGTTTTTTTTTTTCTTTTTTTTTTTTTTCTATTACACAATTAAATCACATTGCAGTTACACAAAACCTCATAACATTTTATGTTCAAAACTATAAAATAACGACAATTCTGTGTCGTTAAAATGTATATAACGTTTTCACTCAACACGTCCACTGTTGGGCTGACTCAAACGTGAACTCTGACGTTTAAATGATTGTGCTTTAATTGTGTAAAAAAAAACTAGTCTTCGACAATGACAGTGTGATGTCGAAACTGGAGTCAGACGTATCGGAAAATAAATGATTGTTTGAATGTTAGTTTATTATAATACAAATATTAATAATTTAACAATCCAGGAAGTAGGAACCAATAAAACATGAACAATTGTATTTTTACTCAAAATTTTTATGAAAAATGTCTTAATTTTTGTAACTTGATTAAAATTAATGGAAATGATTAGTTATTATTAATGAATTCATTATTTTCACTTTCAAGTATCCAGGTCACTACCAAATAAGATAAATATTAAAGAACAATACCTTTCAAAAAAGTATTTAATTTATTTTAGTTATTCTTAATCAAATTTATTTATTTACTTTTTGGTGTTTAGACAGTTAATAAGAAATTTAATTTTAATTTTATTTCAATAACTGGTTATCAAACACTTACAAAAAAAGATTTTTAAAAATCTTTTTTTTTCCGTAAAATACGAACATATTTGGTTTCTTGTAAAGTTTTTGTAAAGTTAACGGTTTTAGAATTATTAGATGTTAAATAATTTCAATGGGGGCCATATTGAAGTAAAGTCTTTGTTTTTAATACAGATGTATAAATACCGTCATATTAAATATGGTCAAAAACATTTGAAATCATTATATTTCTATTGGAAAACTTATTATTTTTATATAACAGAATGACAGTTTGCCGGAAACGTAGTGTTTCCAGAAATATATTTTATGAACTTTTCTTTTTGTTTTTACTTGGAGAATGAGCTCTAAGATGCCGGGAAATCTTCGTGAACTCTGTATAAATCCATGCAGATAGATATTGAATTTCATTCGTATTTATTACAAAAATAAATAAAGATTTCATTTACTTTTTCCGAATTAATTTTAGTGCCCTCTCTATTCTATACTCACGCCACTCTCGTACAAGTCCGATAATATATAGATGGTAAAAAGTTCGTATACTTATAAAATTAACTGTTTATTTATTTACTCTCGGCTTCGCATATTGAAATTTTTGTAAATCTTCACATTTAAAAAAACTATAGCCTTTTTTTTTTTTTTTTTTTTTTTTTTTTTTTTTAATATAGGAACATATTAAAGACAGAGTCCAAGTTTATTTTCCCTTTTTACGGATAACTCGTGAACCGGTTATTTAGGGAGATTGTTACCAATGTGTTTTTGTAAAATTAGATCAAAATTGTTAAAGTCAAATTTGAGAAAATCTTAATTTCTATTCCAAATTTTGAGTCAAAGAAAAACAAAAAGCAAAATATGCGTAAATGCCAAATTTTACAAAAATGTCCGTTCGTTAGGGCTGTGGACCAACAGACCACTACAAAAACTTATTTATCTAAATGTGAGAAAGTAAAATTTAAAATCCCCCCCCAAATTGCTATTATTTCAGTTTAGTTAGGGGTTAAATTTAAATTGGAAAAGTCGTGTTTCAAACCTCGCAGGCTCATTTGGTTTGCTCTTTGAATGGTTTCGTCGAGATGACAGGTTTGGATACTATTAAATATGTTTACTGGGAAAAATCCGTTAAATCTATCAAAATTTGTAGACTTGAGACAAGAATAATGAGAATAATGTTTAATCAAAATTTGTATTAGTCATATAAACTTTTTTCCAGAAACATAAAATTTTAACGTTACCGTGTATTTATATTTACGAAATTTTAAAGTTAAAAAAAAAAATAAATAAACCAAAATATTTTTGAAATATATCAACACCACCATAATTATAACATGCGGAAGATGATTCTGCAGTTTCTATTACACAAATTAAAATTTTTGTGTGTGGTGTACATTATTCTGGTTTGAAACTTTACATTCAATTTCCGGATAATATAAAAAAAAAAATTTCGAGAGTTTTTGGAGTTCCTTAGGCACTTTTTAGTATGTTATTTCACACTTTTTAATTAGTATTTGGTGGTATGAAAATGTTTTTGTATTAAAAAAATAATTAAATGCGTAGTGTATTATAAGTGTAGTTGTGTATTTATATAAGTATAATGCTCGTTTGAATGTAATGTAAACCTATAACTTCAATAAAGAATGACGTTTAATATATTTAAAATGTATATAGACTAAATGCAAGAAAATAAAAGTAAAGTAAGTTATCAATTTATATTGATGTTACTTGGACAATGATTCAATGGCCATATTATTCAGTCAGCTTTATTATGTTTTATTTAAATAAAATAATGAAAACACAATTTTCCACATAAAATCACTTTATAAGGGCAAAATGACTAAGTCATCATCCTCAACTGTTACATCCACAAAAACCCTGCTGCCACTTGTATTGCACAAATAAAGAGATTTTTTTTGTGGAAATTTTTGTTTTCATGATTTCGGTTATTGAAGTTTCCACAAGTGTAGTTCTTTGCAGTCGATGTTTTATTTGTCTATGATTGACATATTCTTCTTATATATCTTCCAAGAAGCTTAGAGCTTATATTTTAGTAGGCCTACATTTTCAGTGTTGGTCTTATGATCGCATCCCTTTAATAACTTTATTAATAATTAATGAGATGAATACAGACAATAGCAGCAGTGGATGAATTCGTTTTGCACTATCAAATTAATTAACAGAAAGTCAATTAGCACGCAATTAGTTCTATTGCTTATATATTCTCCTGCCATCTAAAGCTGAAAGTAAATTTCGTAGTTGTAATTAATGGAAGCAGTGCAAAATAATTGAGGCTTTAATGTTTGATGGCATTTGACCTATGTGAGTGAGTGAGGTGGGTGTGTGGGGGATATTGAGTCATGGTGCGGTACAAGAACGATATCACGAGTTATTGATCACAGAATACTGAATGCTTGCAAGATCTGGGTGCGGAACATACTGTGGATATGCATAGGTCAAGGTAGCAACAACGCCAAACGCCAATACAATAACTATATGATTCTTCTACACTAATTTGATACTATGTAAATCTCGGAGTTATGAATAAATGATGTAATACTATCAATAAGTTCCAAGCAATTATTCCTCAACATTAAACAACAATGTATTATTATATTAAAAAATGTGTATTTTTTCTCGGTCATTATAGCTTTATAAAAAAGGGAGAGAATAATATAAAACCACTCGCCCTCGAATACTCTACTAGCGTCACAGTCGGGTGAGAATAAGAGTTGGTTAAGAGAGACTTAATAGGAACGATGGAAAAGATGGATCTAACCCAAGACTACATGAAGAATGATATAGATTCAGCTAGATCATTCGGGATTTCAACGCCACTGTTCACTATAAATGAACCCCTGAGGGAAAGTTTATTTGTAAAGAAATTTACATTCCTAGCAAGTCGGGTAAATGGTTGTTTTACAATTTCTGATGTGTTTTTAGAAGAAGAAATTATTGAGAAGTTATCGGAACGAAATACATTGGAAAGAAAAATTTACCTTGAGTGTATATATATTAGATTATTACAAAAATCGCCTGTGAAAAAAAGTTACCGTGTTTTTTTCCTGAATAATTTATACTCTATTACAAGTAAAACAGTAGTATTTTTTCCCAAGTATCTCAGACATTATTGACTGTACAAAAAAAGGCATTCCCAAATTTATTTAAGATTATAAAATTCTGAAACCAATCTGATGAATCTTAACTAATATGGCCGAGTACAATATACAGGATTTCTATTAGAGGTAATCCAGTGGGTATAATCTCAACAAATTTTAAGGTATCGACTTGAAACTTGGCATACTTAAAAAAAGAAACATATACCAAGGTTCAAGTGGATATCTAAAAAATTATTTAAACTCATGCGAAATTCAGCAACGTCTTTCATATAAATGTACCAGCTCCAGATTTCCGGATATCGCCTGGAAACACAGCACTAGTATGAAATATACAACTTTACGTGTTTACGACTTGAGCCTATATTTTGAAGATTGTTGAAAGTTGATGTGATGCATTTATGAAATACGTCGTTAATTTCACCGCACTTACCACCTCGAGTTTCATCAATTTTTGAAATATCTACTAAAACTTAGTATACTAAACTAATTTAGTAACTTAACAACTTAACATGTGTGTAAAGAGATTTGAGTTGATATCTCAAATATGTTTTAAGAAATAAAGCAGATCATGATGAATTTTTTTACTTACTGACAGCAAGATGTTGCACGCGTTATTGTCACTATTTCCAGATATAATCGTAAAATTTGATATACACGTTTACTAGTCAATGTTTAACTAGTGTACCTTCAAACTGATACCTTGAAACCTATGAAATAAAGCCAGTAATCGTGGCGCCAGTATTCATATTTCTTCAAGCTTCATTTTTTAAATGTTTAAGATATCAACTCAAAACTCTCTATACAAGTGTAAAAGATTTCTTACACTTGAGTTAACTTGAATACCAAGTAGATATCTCTATAATTATTGAAAAAAGAACCGATAAATGCATTCGTTTTTGTAATTCCAACAGCAAAATCCGTGCGTGTTCCATCTCTAGTTTCAACAATTTTTTGGGAAATATCAACTTCAATGTTGATATATACGTTTACCAGTAATACCGTCCTAAAAATTATCGAAACTGAAGTTCGTAGCTGCATGTAGTTTTATAGTATCGACAGCGAAAACCTTGTGCGTTATCGGCTCTATTATCAAGAAATTTTCTAGATATAGAGTAAAAATTCAGCACTCTATAATGAAAAACATATTAATTTATGCATATACTACATTTTGAAGTTGATATCTTTAATTTTTTTAAAACTAGAGCTGCTACATTCATAAAATTACTTTATTCACTCCAACTATATTGATCAACTTTTGCCCGGAAACAAAATAGAATTTTGTAGCCACAATAGATTGGATACTATCTTTTGGAAAATTCCGATTCTGGTTTGTTTTATCAACAGTGGAAATAAACCGTGTTTTATTGAAGGACCCCGTATGAACTGAAGTTTCAACTATTGTATTTTTCCTGTATTGTACCAATTGTATCGAATAATTCTTTCTTACAGCGATTAAATCTACTATGAAACTAAATGCATTCTAGTTTACTGAATTATTAACAATCTTCAGATGACAGCATTAGAAAGGAATAGTAATATAAAGAACTACTAGTAATGATAGCGCTTTAGTCACGGGACACTACTACACGTGAACGTCAATCATGGAGGAAAAAATATGTATAAAATTACTTTTATTATTAGAATCATTGATCATTTAATAGTCTCGGTTGTCGGTAGGGTTAACATACCCACACCTTGCCAGACCCAGTCCTGCGGTTAGGATTATGGTTCAGTTCATTATTAGCAAAACAAATGATAGCTTATAGAGTGATGTCATCTCTAATTGTGTTGTTTGCAGACAGACACTGAATTTTAAATAAGTAATTAGACATTGTGAGTGTAGCATTGTCGCCGAGTTTGTCTGTCTATCATGTCATGGTCTTCTACTTCCTTCTCATTGTTTTATCTATGACTTGGCTTGTTTATGTTTAAATGTGAAGATATTATCTATGATTAGCAGTTCTTAAAGAGACATGAACTACTGATGCGCACCATTGCATCGAGGAATGCAGCAAACCGTGAACTGAAAGAAAGGCTTGTAAAACCTTATAGATACTCACCATACGCATGTAGGTTAAATACCACTTCTAATGTAACATGGAAAACGCAAAACGTTTTAATTGACGGTTCGGCAATGCTGCTAGGACCCAGTGGAATTTTATTGCCCTATTTTTTTTAATTGTGTACGATTTAAAAAACATTTCGCTTCTATATCGATATTAGAGGTATAATCTACTTATTTAGTATATTATGGAATGTTACAACACTATCTTTACTATTGCTTAATGGAACTTTTTTGGTTTCTACACTTTATTTTTTTCTAAAGTTATTATTTTTAAAGAAGGATAATTTTACAATGTTTTCCTCCTTCATCATAACTAAAACTAAAATCTACTTGAATATGATATGGAATAATTATAACCCTATGACGACTATAAAAAAAACACAACTTTTTTGTTTATATCACTCTCAGTTTTTCCAAATTTAACATTTTTTCAAAAAAGTTAAGTTTTTGTCTCTGGGGAAAATATTTGAAACACCTCAAATGGAATTTAAAAATTATTCAAATAAATGATTCGAATTTTTTTGACACTTAGCACACACCATAACTTTGTTATAATATTTATTTTGATTGATATTTATTGATTAGGACAAATGCTTACAAATGTAAGGATTTGCTTACATGATAAATTGGTTGAATCCCAATTAAAATTATAATTGTTAAAGTTATGATTGCTTTATTATATGATGCGCACTCGCACGCACGCACGCACGCACGCACGCGCACACACACACACACACACACACACACACACACACAATAAAAATAAAGGTTTTCACCTTATAGTGAATAAAAAGGACACTTATAGTGTCACTATTTAAGGACATTTTCAAAAAATTTGTCCGCCATCTTGAATTATAGTTTTTTTTTTTAAGTGAAAAGGTGGTTGTATTATACCTTATTTTTAACTGCATTTTAATATGAAATTCAATTATGAAAGCCGATTTTGATCTACTTCTTTCCTTGAGGAGTTTATCCCATTAAAGTTGGGAAAATGTACAAAATTAGTTGAATGTTATCGTAAATTCAATTGTTACTATTCATTTTCTAAAACTAAGAATCGGTTTATAAATTAGTTGTAATGGATTAATAAATATTATTATGTTTTTATTAAAAATCCCTATGTTTCAAAATGAAATACTGTTTAATGAAATAAGTTAATTATAATTGACAATAAGAATCCTACGAAAAATTCTTATTCAAAAGCAAGTACTCAAAATGTTTCTTACCTACAGTGAGCAATGAGCAAGTCGATGGTGGTGATATTTTGCAACATGTCTACCGGTACTAAAGTAGAAGCTTCTGTTATTCTATTGCATAAGTCGATCTCTAGGTTTTGTCAAATAAACTCTGCTATTTATGTAACCCCCAAAAGAAAAAAATCAGGGGCTTAAATCTGGAGATCTTGCTGGCCATTCTATTGTTCCACTTCTTCCAATCCATCTTTCAGAAAACACCTCATTCAAAAATGTTTGCACTTCTTGGCCAAAATTAGCAGGTGTGCCATCATGTTGATATCATACATTTTCAAACTGTTTACTACCATATTACCTAATATTTTTCTAATAGTAGACTAAATATGAACCTATTTAAAAAAATAAAGTTAAATTCAATGTGGTGTATGCAAACGGCGGACAAATATTTTGAACATGTCATTAAATAGTTTTTATTTACTATAATGAATAGTAGCTGAATTTTATATGATAACATTACTCTCCTGCGAAACATGTAGACATATCTAGACTTTTGGGACAACAGGTATATACCAGAGTGTTAAACAATTGACATATGGTTTAATATCTCTGGTTCTAATTTAGGTAGAGGTATGAAACAAACGTAATATTGTAGAAATCCATTTACTTCCTCTATCTACACAGAGTCGCAAAATTAGAGACTACATACAGAATATTCCGTAAATTCATAAATTTTTCGAATTTGTCTCACATAAGCATTAAAATTTAATTATGTTTTACAGATTTAAAATGGCGAGAAGTTGTAATAATAAAATGCCATTATCTTTGTGTTGAATTGAAGAAAAATCAAATATTTTAAAAATAATTACCATAGAAAATATACATTAAGATAAAACTCAGTTAATCTCAGTTGAACGAGGTCAAGTTTCAATAACAACATGTGTTAAGTCCGTTTTATTGAACTAAACTTTTCTAGGAAAATAAGTAAACTACACATAAAAATCTGAAAATTCACCTTTTATTAACTCTAATGTACGCAAAGGACTGCAAATTCTTTATAAAGGAGAAAGTACAATCATAAATAAGACTCTTTTTACAAACTTTTTGTGTTTCAACAAACTTTATGTTAACCAATAAAGTGGAAAATAAAAACAAAGTTCATTTTGAAATTATTAACTGAGTTAATAAACAGGTGGGAAAGACGCTTTTAAACTCAGTTAGTTTTCCATCATCAAACCAAAAGTAAATGATGCGTAGTAAAGAGCTATTCCAAAAATCAAATGTATTAATATTTAAAAATAAAACAAGTTCATTAGTAAATATAATTAGTACATTTAAAAGGAAACATAAGCCATAAAACACATTACAAAATCAAGTGCTAAGTATTAAGTGACTTCACATACTAAATCAATAAAAAAATATTAATAAAGCAAAGTGAATGATGTGTGTGAAGTGAAACTTAAAATTCTAGGAACTCAAACAATTTTGTAATTAGTTTGTTATTTCAAATTTATGTCAGACCTCATAACATAAATTACATAATAAATACTAAAGCTGGAATCAAATTAATACTAACTAGACCAAATCATAACCAATAAATTTAAAATCAAATAAATGTCAATAAAATCTGATCGAGAATAACTAAAATAAACCTAATATCAAGTATTTTTAACAATAGTATGATATAAAGATTAAAAACTCTTTTATTATAAATTAGTTGATATAAGATTATTACTATAACTTCCAAGCAATTTTAAAAGAGCTGAAATAAATTAAAAATTACATACACGATTATTGTCATAATGTTTTTAACGATTTAATGTTAGCAATACTATATTAGATAATAAGTAGTTTCGTTAAATTTCAAATTTTTTAAATTTGTTTTAACAATGTTTGATAAAACAACAAATTTGTTTAACAATAACTTTAGACAATTCAATCTCGTCTCTGTGCTTATGTTAACTTATAAATCTAAGACACCTCTCATGAAAAAGCGATTCTGATTCAAGGAATCGAATCTGGTGGAACCCCGAGTTAAAAAGCAAAGTAAATTAAATTAATACAAAAGGAAATCTCTAAAGTGTGAGATGGTGTAGGCACATAAGTCTCCCATGGTGAAGTCTTACAAAAGGAAATCATCAAAAAAGTTTGTTTACAAAAACTTGTTCCAATTTTTAAGGTAAATTATAATTTAAATTTTTTGTTGTTTTTTAGTTATCCTCTATGATTCGTTGCATATTAAACGAACGAGTAACAGAATCATTTAATAATTTATTTCTAGTGGCATTTCGTGACTTTTCGTTGTTCTCGATAGTTGAAAAATATTAAAAGACCAAAGGTTTTCATAAATTGAAGAGATAGTAGAAAATGTGAGGGCAATCTTCACTCGTCTTTCAGTTAAGGAGATAGATTTTGTATTTTGAAGCATGGCAGATGTGATGCAAGAATAATAATTTTGTCTTATTAATTTTTTTTATCGGAATTGATACATTTAGTAGAACATAATAAGCACCAAACGTACTAATAGATGTCAATTTACTGAGTAACGTACGTCAATAAATTTCATCCTTACTCTACAATAACCCCTAACAATAGATATTTTCAAAATCTAATGATATCATTGATCACCTTCCTAGACATCAAACTTCAGCATTTTGATTTCACATTTGGACAATTTTTCTTGAGCTGAGGGACATAGATGACGGTTAGGCAGCTTAAATGGTCTAAATATAATGTCTGAATAGGGATTCAAAATCTTGAATTTTCCTTCTATAAAATGATATTATAAAATGTGTGTAAGGGAAACCCCATTAAAAAAAACTGTCTGGCAATTTTTTACGCATTTACACGAATTGGTGGTTCGTTTTTCTTAAACCATTCTCCCACTGTGTCAGTAGATTTCGGCAAAACGACCTTTCCAATGTCTGTGAAAATAAGAGTATTCACGCAGTTTATGCAAATCTGTATTATTATTGCCTTTTTAAAAATGAAAACTTGTAAAATATATGATTTTCCGAGAGATTAGTTCGAATTTGACATCAGAAAAAAGTACTCTTTTTTTTCCCCCTCTTTCCAAAACCTAATATGATCACGAAATATTGCTTAATTTATAAAATTTTGATGAAACTTAAATTTTTAACTGACTGAGTTAGTAATGTTATCAATATAGTTTTCTAACTTTATGTGCGTGTAGTGTGGCCATTTTATAATGTTTAAATCAAACTTGATTCAATAATTGGTCATTATTGGAAAAGCTTCTTTTTTTAATCTCTACAAAGGGAATGGAGTTAATAGTTAGTTGTTATAAGAATCTTGTTGTGTACAAAACTTGTTATGTGAAAAGGGAGAAACACAAATACTGTTATAATATAAAAAAGTGAGTTTTTTACCAATACTGGTTTCAATTTGTACAGGTAAAAAAATAAAGAAAAATTCCAATATTTCTTTTTCACATAATGTTTAACTTTCACGTTTCACATTTCAAAATAATTTACACTTGTTAACCTTGTATTGATTTTAAATGACCAGATTATGAGTTTAACGAAAATTAACCTCTCACGAAACATTGTCTTTCTGTTAAATGCAAACCACTTTCTTTTACATGAGTTTAAAAAATTATATTACGGAACTTGACTCTATGTAATGGCATATATATTTAATTCAATCACATTCTTATTTTGTTTATGTTTTTCTTTATCAATCACATGGTTGTATCGGACATTAAAGCAACTATAAATTATTTTAATCATGCAACATAATTTTTCTCGGTTTATGTAATTTTAAACGGTTTGCAAAATTTAAAACCAATGAATAGAGAAACGTTGCGCATTATTACATCAAAGACAGCCAGAGTTTGCGTCAACAGAAGTTGACCTCTTTTATGCTGCGACAATGTCACAACAAGACACCTGACCCAATTCTATTAGTGTCCTCAAGTTTTACAAGAATTTCTCTTGAATCAGAAAGAAAGTGAGAGCTTACCTAATCCAATGCAATAGATTGGGATTCGTTGGCGGACCGGATCTTCCGCAGTTAACCAGTTGACCCTGACATTTCTTTCAGCTGGAGACTCATCTTTATTAGCGAAACTAACATGGTCATACCCCAAGTTGTCTACAATATTCAAACACAATCTACATATTTAATTTCCTAAATGTTATTTTTCTTTCAAAACTGTATAGAAATTGTTGAATCTTCAAGCATTTTCGACCCTAAATTTAAAAACATGTAGAGTCTAAAAACAATCTACGTTTCCCCTGTAAATAAAATTCAAATTTAAATCAAGCTGATTTCAACTAATTATTAAGTAATAAAATGAATTATGTTTATATTGTTCCTAATTGACTAAATTTCTACGCGATGCCAGCCAGGAATTTATTTAAAATACTTGATCGAAAATTAAGTAACAAAACATAAGTCACTCTTCATCTATGTTTGTGTGTGTGCATTTTATATAATAAATATTATATAAATTAACATATACATATATTAAATATATTATATAGTAAATACTTTCTAATTTAAAACGCTTCACTGATTGATGTAGTAAGATCTGAGAATAACTATGCATTCTTCTAGTTGGACATAACACCATACTATCTTGATAAAATACATAAACTAACCTTTACCATGCATTTATCTATATACTTTAATATGTATTGGTATCTATTCACATTTATCATTTCTAGATAAATATTTGTACTTATATCATATTATAATTAGACTAAAGAATGATTTAAAGACCAGACCTTGAATGTAAATATATGTTTTTTATTTCTCAAACGAAGTTGGTTTACAATGAGTTTTCCTCCTCTTAACGGGACATTAACTCAAAAATGTCATCAGAAATTTTAATTCACAACCTGAAACATTATGATGTTTCCAAAAACATATATTCTGCCAAAAGCAGGTAGAGATGCCTGAATTGCCAGAGGTTGAAATACTTTTTTTCTTAAACATTTTAATAGTTTGCGTGCTTGGATCGTTCGCGTGCGGATCACAATGATATTCCCCTTAGGTTTTAAAACCAAAACGGTAATTATTATACAAATTATAGGAAGAAACTTTAAATTGAATAAATTAACGATAACAACATTTTGTGTTGAATATTAATAATTATAAAAGTAAATTTTAAAATATTGATTGTCTTTAAATTGCAATGTTTTATTTTGTCAATGGATTAATACCGCGAAACAGTTGTAGCGTAATAGCGTTCATTACATTGTAATATAATGCTAGAATCAACAATTTAATATAGTCATTATTGTGCTAATAGAGTGAGATGAAATAAGAAGACAATTAGAAAGGTTTCTGGTGCGTTAGAAAGGGATCAAATATAACAATTAGAACACAAGCCTTGTAGAACTCTTTCTTGGAAAGTGTTTGGAACCAGTAACTCGAATCATATAGTTTATGTGTATATGGTATCGTGAAAATAATGGTAACTTTCATAGCTGCTATTTGAACCCCCCCCCAAAGGTTTGTCTTGTATCCCCAAAATAACATTTTATATACGTAAAACTTTCGGTAAAAAATGATTTTATAAAAGATAATTTGAAGGGCCGAACAAATTCTTTTGGAGCCATGATTGGAGAATAGTTTATGGTTTGGACATGAGGACGGCTGCAATAGTTATATTAATATGAAATAAAGCACAATACCTTACAATATCTATCCACAAACCAGATACCAACAAAAAAAATCATATTTATCGCCATTTCTGTAAAAATAAGCTACATATCGTAATAAAAAATAAATCAGTAAATTGATTTGTTATAGAGTATTCCCCCATATATATATTATGTAAGATATTAGCATAAATGGATGGGTGCATCATCTTTCTTCTTCTTCCTTTTTTTTTTTTTTTTCCATAAAAAACTTATTTTGATAGATATTTATATATTTAAATAAATCCTATGCTTGTCCCATAAAGTCACCCTAACCGTAAATCGTATTTGATTAAAATATAGCTTTTAATGACTATTTATTAATGTATTTTTTTGGCATTTATTCCGATCAAATAATTGTATTACTTATAGATTCATAATTGTATAAATTTACTTTAAAATATTGGATTGGGTATGCCTCATTCACCAAATCATATTTATATTTTTGTTGTCAGCTGCAACCATTTTAAATTTACTATGTATTCAGAATATATGTAAAGTAATGGGGACGATAAATAAATCGTAAAAACATTCTCTGAACTTTTTACATTTAGACGAAGTAAATCATATTAGTCTCTTCTTAATATGGTTCTAGCATTGATGTTTTTGGAGAAACAAATTTCTAGAAAGTCTGGAGATCTACTATAATCTAGGTGTGTTAAGTAATGGTTTTGAGATGCAGAGCAGTAAAATAAAGTGTCATATTTAAATGCCTAATTTATAGGTAGGTATATATCTTGAATCTTAAACGAATGTGATTTTCGGAATCTTCTAATCAAAGATATACTTCGGCTTACCATGTTTATGAAACTGAGAGGTTACAATAGATTATGTTCTCATAGATAATTTGCTAATAAGCTAGAACAGATGGTTGTTTAATATATTCCAAAGAATGCGAGGTCGGCTTAGAAGAGATGGTGTGTATAAGAGGTCATGGAAGCTCAGGTAAAGGAGAAGGGAAACGCTTTAGGTGTGTGGTAGAGGCTGTTTATATAGTTTGTTAATTGTAGGTTAGTTGAGTCCTTAAATACAAATAACAAAAGTGCATTAGTAAAAAATACTTTTAATGAAATGAGATCATATTCTCTTATTTTGTTGTATTATTGTAATAAATTGTTGTTGAGGTTAGGTGAAAGTGAATTCAAACGTACTCTCAAAAATAAAGTTATATTTTATTCTGTTTTAACTACAGCTGTGACTCAACTTTACCCAAACACTTTACTGGCAATGGGTACTGAACATCCTTACTGATAACTTGACATACACTTATTCTACTATAGAGGCCATGTGTTCTAGCATCATGGTTTTTCATGATTCTAATTAACCAGGTCCATAATCAATTCGTTATAAACAACTGATTTAAAGTAACAACACTTGTATATAAGCTATTCGTATGTCAACATAACTTTATTTAATAAATGGGAAAACGTAAATTAGAAACAATTTTTTTTTTCATATTAGTCGTGTTGATAAATCCATGAATATGTTAATCATTTAAAGATACGAAGAATTGAGCGCGGCGTCAAATTTGAAACTTACAATAATTTTGTAGTGAAAATGGTTTGGACAATTATTCTGCGTGTAACCATAGAATTCTATGTATCTCTGATGTAGAGGTGATTAAACTGGCCGAAAGGTCGCCACTAAACACAATAGATTGTCTAAAGGTCTATGCAATTCTGTTTTTAATGATTTCATTCTTTCCTCTGTGAATTCGACCTACCGGCACGACAGACAGACAATTCAATCGCCTCCCCGTGTCTTACAACGAATCCACTTTGTTTTAGCACAGCTACCATTCCATTGGTGGTCCTTTCGCCATTATTCAAATCTTAATTAATATTCTGACCAGAGTTTTTTTACATTTTTTGTTTCGTTAATTAATTTAGTTTATTAAAAGTTGTTCAGAGTTCAGATCCGGATTGTTAGAGAAGATAGTGCCATTAGAGCTTGTGATAAAGAGAGTACGATGTATGGTGTATCTAGTGCATTTTTTTGAATCTTTGTATATCTATTCAAATTAAGAATGTACAATTTGAATAGATATACGAAAATTTTAAAAAAATGCACTAGATACACCATATATCGTACTCTCTTTATTTATCACAAATTGTAATGTATACAGTTTATAACTGTAATGTGAATACGTATGTATAAATTTATGAACCAAAGGCCTTAGTCTCAACCCGGATTGTTACCATTACAGTCTATGATAAATAAAGGGAGTACGATGCATGGTGTACCTAGTGCATTTTTTGAATTTTTGTATCTATTCAAATTAAGAATGTCCATTAGTATGTATCCATTTATTTACCAAATCCCTTAGTCTCATCTCTAATAGCTAGAATAATTGAAAAATTTGTTTAGACTTGTGTCAGACGGACTGCACACTGGATGTTTATGGATTAGTCATTATGTCTGAAATATAAACCCATTGACTCTGTAAAGTCTTCATTAGTCAATATACCAGTATATTGGTCGAAGGCTTGAAATCGTTATAGAATACAAAATTACCACACCAATTAAAGTGGAGGTGGGTTAATAAAGCACATGAACGCCGTTGGACACATACGTTTTGTGTTGGACGCCGTTTCACACAAAAAGAACCCCAATAAACTTTTTAACATGAATAATGTGATACTAAATTCGTCTAACCTATAATAATATAATCAGCCCACCACTGAATCAAATAACTTGTTTGTTTAGTATTATCATATAATTTTGCATATTTAAATTATTGCTGTACACAACTCATAAGTAATTAAACAGAGGATATTTGTCTACGTAAATACTAATTTGTAAGTATCCTTCTTTTTCATTTTTTTTTTTCGATATTATGTAAATTATTTTCTTAGAAATGAAATAAAATAAATGGTCAGTTATAAGGTCAATTCCTTGCCGTCTAATTTATGATTTATCTGTTAAATAAATTGATCATAGTTTAACCGAAATTGTTTGAGTTGAATTTAAGAAATGGCTCTGATTCTAAATTTTATATAAAAATAGAAACAGGTTGTGTGCTAATAGAAAACCAAAATAGTAAACAATAGCCACAACATTGTTTTTAATTTTATATACAAAACACGTGTAAATACATTAGAGTTTTAACATAATTATCATTTTCTTAAAGACGCGTGTACCAACTCTGGTAGGTTTGGCAATTATTGATAAATTGATTTTTCGTATGATAGCTAAATTATCCCACGAACAACTGTGAAATATGCCATTGGTTTCACTCGCAACAAATAAATTAATTTCTATACACTTTACAAAACGTTCTTTCTGCGTAAGTTCAAATTTAACGCTTAAATAAGCTGTTGCAATGGTTTGGGAAGCACAATAACTATTTGTAAACTCTAATTTAAGTTTTTGATTTGCTCACAGCTGATATTCTCGAACTTGTCCAATGGTCTAGTTAAGACGTGGTGAAGGACACCAAGAAGATTGGGTAAATTTAATGGTTTAATGCACAGTAGAACACTTTAGTGAACAGTTAACAAAGATTCATTACGTTTTACTTAATAATTAGTTATGAAATTACAACATTTACAAATTGTTATATTAAAATTGAATGTAATTTTAATTGTTTTATTTATTAATATATTTTCATAATAAAATACCAATTTATTAGACAAACTTATTTAAATGACAATATCGAACAATTTAGTTATACATATTTCATCAAATGTGCTACTACTGAAATCTAATTTACTTTGGAACAGTTTTCTTACTTTTCTTTAATTGCAAAGAAAATGTTGAAATGTTTTTGGTTGGTTTTTGTTACACATTTTAATTATTTTCTTAAACATTCGTAGTATATAAAAGGTTCAGATTCCGAGTTTAGTCAAACAAAATTGAATATTGTCATACTTTTTGCCTATTTTATAAAATTAGTTGTTAATGTTGTCCTGAGAAAGAAGGGTATGAATATGTACTAAAACACATACAAAATCTAATGTTCAGTATCGGAAGTGACAATTTGAGTTAGGTTGGCAACAAACACTGAATACAGTTTTTAACATTTCTGCATATTGGTTTTAATTATAAAGTGAATAAAAAAGAGCAATAATATATATTTCAATTTGGTTTAGTATTTCCCTTTTCCTGGTTTTATATGAGGCAAATAAAATGAGAGTATTCATAACACTAATGTGGTGTGAAGATATGCAATTATTAAAATTCAATGACAATTTTTCGAATCACAATATCAATTATAGTGTTAGACACCTGCTTAAAGATGTCCAATCTAAACTCGTCTTTACCATGCCAGCACACATTCTCAAGGCCACAGCGATCTCATTTACAATTTGTTCATTTAATTGTAACCTACTGTCTTTCTTGCAGTTTCACTGTTAGAAACTGTTCATAACTTTTCACAGATAGTTTAGTAAATACATTCTCTTTTTCCTGGTTACTGACTTTGTATAGGTAAATTTAACTATGCGGTTATATGGTCTAAGTGAAAAGAACAATGTGAATTGAAAATAATCTGTATCTAGAGCAGGATTCGATGCACATTAGTATGATGAGTACATCAATTATCAAGGCACCAGTTAGCTAGTTGTCCATTGTATCAATAGACAAATGATACGTGTGTATATAATTATGCAGTTGTACCAAAGTGGGGGTATTTGCATCATTTATGTAGGGAATGTTGGCATCATTGCATATATTGTGGCACTCCTTGTACATGTTAGATGTGACCTCGTGGTTTAAACGATTGGGTTAAACTTAGTGTTATCATTTAATAACCTAGCTAATTCAATTAAGTTTATTTGGTAGGGTAGGGAAATTTCTTATTTTGTGATCATTCCGAAGTTTCTTCAGTATGTTAGCCTAGTTTTGCAATGAGCAGAGATCATGAACTAACCAGTTTTCAATCCAATAATTTAGTTTATAGTATCGTCAATTTAAATATACTAAGACAAAATATGATGAGAGCAGTAAGTTTGTTCCCAATTAATTAATACTAGCTCTATAGGCCTACACCTGTGTTCCACTTCATTATATTGATATTTTAAATGTTGTTTTAGTTTTAATAGCTGTTCAAAATGAGTACAGTGTCGTCCTGTTTAATTACAGAAACTGTGCATATGATCACCCATAGAAAATTATATTGTTGGTGGTATTCGAATTTAATGTGTTTATTAATGTAAGATTATGATATAAACGTAGTTTAATAAATAGTTTAAAATAATGTTCGTAGGTTATATTGAAAATTATAGATTTTCTATGAATTTTAAACCAAAAGATGATAAAGTTGATGATATTAGCTTCAGGGTTTAAAGAGCTTCCTTCTAAATGAATTTTCCGTTCTTCTTCCGATTACAGGATGTCAAGGATGACTAGTTTGAGAGATGATCGTGGAACAAGCAACGTAAAAGTGGTTGTGGTAGACACAGTCATTTTAAAAATCCACGTTAATGGTCGTGGCATAGCAGATCTTTACTTGGAACTGAAAGTGGTAGTCTGGTGGAACTAAAAGGATGCGAAGGAAGAAGACAGTGAAAATACACCTGAAGCCTGGTGTAGTTGCATGAATACAATAAATTCATTAACATAAGTCGTCTAAAGCTATATTATTTTTATTTCCTGGATCAAGTTGTTTCCAATATTCAGTGATGAGTGGTATTTCGCTTATGTATAAATAGATTATACTAGATTTTAAAAATTATTCTCAGTATTAAATAATTAAATAAGTATTATGATCAGTTCTAAAATAACAATTACAAATTATTTTAATGCACATTATTATAATACTAGAATTACTAGACCTATTGGAAGGATTGTAATCCCTTGTGTTTGAGTTTGAGTTTTTATAGGAATATTTTAGAACATTTTTTCAAATAAAGCAATCATAATTACATTTTAATTTTAGCTTGTCGAGGTCTTTAAGACCAAAACGAATGTTAGACTTTCAACAGGTTTAGAAATTGCTTTTACCTTATTACGATTTAGCTATCCTGATATTTCAACAGACTTTCGCACTGTTGTTATTTATTTCGTTTTTATTTTTTTATATATGGGATAAGCAAGTGTATGTAAAACAAAATGAAGTTCATTATAAGAAGCTTTTTTACCATGGAGATTGTTTAGCCTATCTGACCATATTTTGTAAGATTTTCACAGAATTTTGTGCAGACATTGAAATAAAGTTAAAAAATAAGTTAAATAAAAAAGTAAAACTTAAAATATAATAAAACAAAGTTTTTTTTAAAAATTTTGACTGATTTGTATGAAGTAACAGCATAATCTTTAAGTCCATATTCATACTTGTATATAATAATTCAACATTTTAATTTATTACAGGTGTTTACAAATATAGGCTTAACTATTAGTCATCAGTACAAATATTGTAAATGTTCATATTAGGTGACTCTTTATTCATTCTACTCTTTGAATTTGATTTTGAAATATTGAGAAATTTCGTGTTTTTCATTGTAATTGTTTCAACAAACTGTATAAGTAGAATAAATATCAAATTTTTGTTTTAGGTTTAACCATTTGAAATATATAGTATCTAAGGATAAAATAAAGCAATAAAGTTTAAAGTTTCAAAATATTTTAATAATATAAATATATAGTATCTCATAATAGCGAGTCATTATTGCCAACCCAGAAATGGTAAGAGATAGTCTTCAATAGTCTTGTGATATTTTATGAGTGTATTAAAATTGATTTGAGTACATTCTTCTGCCATTTGTTGTTACAAATGGCAGAAGAATGTACTGGCTTTAATTTCTGCTGACTTAGTTAGTTTGATTGGTGTAGCTCGTGTATCACTGAAGAGGACGACCTTGTCGTTGAAACGCGTCTGATACTTAGGCGTTTTTTTATGAGAATTGTGTTCTGTGTGTTTGTTATATTCTGCTGACTAGTTTCGACAAACTCCATTTTCCCAGCAGATATATATATTATCATAATAGCTCTATTAAAATGTTACCTTAACTTCACGGAAAGAAGTTTTTGTTTAAAATCTCTATATTTAATTATGAATATAGGTAGAATATAATTTTTGAATCCATGTATTGTTGTTACATTTTATAACACTACAACCATTTAAGAATGATGAGTATGTCTTAAAAATTTAAAGTTCGAGACCATTAAAAAACAAGACAGGAGTGTAATTAACAAATCACTTATGCCGTTATATTAAAAAAGAAAAAAGACAAAAAAGTTATTTGTACAAGGTCTAGATATATCTAGTGTTATATCAGAATAAAAACTAATTACCAAGAAACGTCGTATGTTATAAAAAAGACGAGGCTATAAATAAAATACCTAAACCATTGAACTTCAGAGTACTTAATATTTTTATTTTCATATGGAAATGAATGAAAAACAAGAAAGGGTTGGTTTCAAATTTATTTTTAGTGTCTCACAACTTAAAAGTGTTAAAATATCTCTAGTTAATCAAACTAGAACAAAATATGACATAAAATCAATTCTGTAATTTTTTTCCGAATTTTTATTTTTATAGGAGAAAAGTTGGTACAGTAAGTTTTTCTGGTAGAAGATTTACTTTACCTAATTTTTACATTACGGTAATTATTTAGGGTTTTGAAATAAGAATTCAAAATCTGGGTTCGTAGTCACAAGTGATCTACCCAAAGTAAAAACGGTAACACTCATTTAGTCCATTCGTGGAGACACTACATCAGGACGTCCGGATATTTACCGGTATTTTATTGGAGTGGTCTTAGATAGGTCCAACTTTATATACTTTTTAATTACTAATTTATTGAATTATAATACCTACAACCAGTTTATTCAGTAGATTATCATTTAGAAAAATATATGTAAAAGTAAAATATTAAATTAAAACAAGATGTTTTCTACAGATTTCCTCTTGTTGGTAAGGCGCTGTAGGAGATATAATTATATTCATTATAAGTTATTGGTCGTTGACGCATATAGGAGGATATGAAATTGTAAATGCGAACAGTTAAGATCTGATTGATAGGATGGACCTTGGTGAAAACCTTTCTAAACAAATGAATTGAGAAACCCCCACGAAGAGAATGTGTAATAGCTATTCAAGGTCATGCAGAGGAAGAAGAATATGACGTCATCGGAGAAACGGGATGTGCAGAAAGTGAATATAACGGAGAGTAAACAAGTCACGAAGTCCGAGAGACAAGTGTCCCATAATTACAGCTGACTATCAGATCAGGCATGTGATGTAATACAGAGATAATAATAACTTAAAGTCAAACTTTAGAAAATAAACTTCTTACAGTTAATTGACGAAAGTTGTGGTAGTAAGGTTCTGTTGGGATATAAAGAAGAAGATGCAAAAAACGAGACAAGTGCTTATTCTAGGAACTGTAATTTCATCACTCAAAAATTAAGTAGGTTAATGAATTTTAAACTGAAGGTTTTGTGTTTTATCATCATTTATAAAGTTAGTTTTAACTTTAACAGTTAAAACTTTTTAAACAGTTAAAACTGCCTTTTTGGGAAGAGCTATCAGAGAAGTTTCCTCAGTACAACCGAGAAATACGACCTTAAACTAGAACTGTGCCAGATCTTTAGAAATAATTTCAGTTTCTAGTTGTGTATGTATGATGCACATATGAGTGAGGATTCCCATCAGTCTATAGGTTTGAAGTTGTATTTGTATATGTATATATCCGTCGACAAGATAACTTTCGTACGATTTGATTGACGACTACCAATTTTAAGTTCCGTTATTTGAAAATTGAATCTAACAACGTTTACAACGTATACATTAATGACAATGTCTTAGATCTAAAACTGTCTTAAATCGTTATTACAGTTCTGGAGTCATTGTTTCAAATATGGACGTGAATCAAGCAATTGTCTCTTTGAAAGCTCAGTGACACTTCAATAAAAACAGACAAGTTTTATATATTGTGACTCTTATAAAGTCCGTTGTAAATGTTTAACGAGGTGTATTTAGATTGAATGCAATCTATTGTCGATGTAAGTAAAAATTAGCTAAAGGGGTGAACAGAAATTTTATCGTGCTAGCATGAACTCTTGCACTTGTCACAAACTCTACCATATTTATTTCTTGCAAATTTCGGTCGGACATGTTTGCACTATAAATAAAAGCAACATTTTTCGTCGTACTTTATCCGAGCTTATATGGACTAAAGATAACTAAATTCCGAGCGTGGTAATTTTTTATATTTTTAATATCTTTAATAAAAAAGTACGAAGTGAAACTTTCTAAATTCGAACTATTGTCAAAATAAACCAAACTTAGAAAACATTACAAAGATAACTAATTTCGCAATGCACTAACCTTTAGAAATGGCATTTTGCACAGTAATTTTCCGGTTAAAATATTATAGAATCTTTTCACATGCTTAACGTTATATTTTGGACATTGAATCTAAAATGATGGTTAAGTCTAAAGGACAAATACCGTACGATCCAATTAACATCAGTAGGGGATAAAAACATGAAAAATAAAGTAGATTACTCAATTCACATGCGCACAAGCAAAGAGATAGATTTTTAGCGAGTGTGATCTAATGGTTTGACACTTTAGAGTATTATTTATATGTACAGTAACTATATTCAATCCTGAACACAATATAGACAAATGTATGATAATAACACTGCCGATGAAGTGTTAGACAGCTTTCTTTATTAATGTAATATAAAAACAAATCCAAATTAATTCTTCCGAATTTTGAGTGCTGACATGTAATAGTTTATATCTGTGCCCTATTTAAACAGACCAAATGTCACAATAATTTGTAAAAATAGTTAAGTACTGGTTCAGACAGTGGTTAAAACCCCACTGACACACGCATTAATGACTGTGAAGGTAAGATCAGTGGAGAGTATTTCCAAGAAGTAGGACATTTTCTCATGACGTGAACTTGGGGTTTCTGAGTGGTTGTCAAAATATGAATTATCTGTAGAATTGAAAAATAAACTAGTTGTGTTTGTTGGAAGTGGGAAAAGTTTCATTGCTGTGATTTTGGTCGTAACGGCTAATTTCATTTCTATTATTTGTGTAACTTAAATGTATTTTTTAAAAACCGTTTTAAAATATTGCATGCTAACGTTTTTAAATATCTTCCGATAACAATATAGAATGAGTTTTATGTTATGTATGTATTTTTATGAAAATTAAGTGATATAAATGCCCTATATCAACTGAAAAAGAAAAATTTCTTCTTATTATTTTTTTAAATTTAAATAATCTAGAGTGGGAGTCAGAATATAAATGTGTAGGTACTATAGTCGCTCCATATAAACTACAACAAAGATTAGAAACGCATTATTTATGAAACAATGACAATAAAGATAATTTATCTTTACTAGTCGTTTTCAACAGATGTTAAAAAGCCTGCTATAATCACGACAATGACTTTTTTTTATTGTAGTTGGGCCATATTAACAAGAACAAGTATTTTATCTTAGATGATTAATGAATAATAATTCAAAATAACGAGTTATGACGTCTCCTTCTTATTATGGATCTTCTGTCCTAAATTGGCAATGTCATAGCTAACAAATGACGGCTAAGAAAAGTCATTGTTTTGTCTCTCAATAAAATTACTAATGACATCCATCCTGAAAGCCAAACGTAGGAAATGTCAACAGTTGTTGTTTTTGTACCCGTTTTGATAGTCAACGTTAAATCATCTTATTGTTATTTGAAAAACTGCAGTTTAATCAATCATTAGCTTAATTTATAAAATTAATAAGAAATTACCTAGGAAAAAAGTTCCAGTATGCTTTCTCTATGCAATAAAACTTTATATTACATGGTAAGGTTAAATTAATAAGAAAATTAGTTTATATAGAGATTATAAGAAATCATGTAATTTTTATTTCAAGAAACATGAAACTTTAATTGAGCTACAAAAGTGATTATAAAAGATTGCCTATAGGAAACGGGAAATTAATCATAACCTTAAAATATAACTAAAACAATAATCAGGGCAATCATATTTTATTGTCAAAGAAAATGAACATTCAATGCGGTAGTAATCATTATTAGATTTTGAGTCTAACGTTTACGTTAAAGAATAGATTATTTCCAGCCTCTAAAAACGATAATTAGTTTTATCATTCTCATTTGATGTTACATAACCTTTTTGCTGAGTAATTTTCGAGCTTTATATCTCTGTCAACGGTTTGAAACCTAAATAAATGGGAGCATTCACCTGGACTGCCAGTCTAACTACAATTGCAAAACTTTTCGTATGTGTAAAATTTATTTACGGATTGTGAATATAATATTTTTCGTCATGCTTGTATTAATGAAAAACCAAATCTAACAACGTGTGAAAATATTAATTACATATTCATTATCTGGCAACTCATGCTCAATGAGCCAATTCAATGTTGTTTTGTTGGGCTGACGTTGATTTTTATTTTATCATGTTTTCCAATCCAAAATACACTCGGTTGAATTTTTTATAATTTAATTAACGTATATAAATCGTTGCAAGCTTTGTTGAAATAAAAATTAAAGAACACATCAATGTGATAAAGAAATAACATATTATAAAATGAATGCATTTGGTTAAAACTATATACGAGGATGGAAACTATAATTCTTTTAATGGAGTCCTCTTTTGTGGTAAGTTAAAAAATGACTATTCTTTTCGTTTTAGACACAAATTAATCTTTTAAATATCATTTGCAACAGATTTCTACACATAGCTGAAGTTTTTTCCTTCCAACGGTCACTGGCTTGCTTGAATACACAGTTTTCAGTTCACTCGACACGGAATGTCTGGAAGGTGGTGAATCGTGGCAAGACTGTAATAATAGTTATGGCATCGTGGGGCGATAAATAATGTCAGAAATAATAGTAACATTGTTTTTTTTTACTTGTTTAAATCCTACTTAGTTTATACATGCTTATTTAAGCCTCGAACAAAATTGTTGCACTAACTTTCTCGCTTTTCTCGGTTACAAAATAAATCAGTAATATATTATTAATTATACTTTTTAAAGCAATTCTTGTTTTGTAGCTTTATACAAAATTTTATTTATAAAAATACTGAAAAATGTATATGACAATATCAATGAAAGGTAGTCATTACTTTATAACGAACCCAACAAGTATTAACTAACATCGATTGTCTGACAGTTTACAATAACTACAATTAAAGTTTGTCAAAGACCTACTTTCATTTTTATCAGTAATTGAAGCAGATTGAGGATAAAGTAGGGCCTGCAATTGATCATCAAAGTTGTGTTTAATTAGATACAAGCTTCTGTTAATAGCGACAAATTGCAATAAGAAGACCAAGTCTGTTATTATAAATAATTAATTTACTTTCTAATCGAAGTCATTATAGTAGAATTTAGTAAATTCCTACCCGAAATATATTAGTTAACAATGAATGAGGAATTTAACACTAGTAATGTTGTTTTATGTAATATTATTTTATTTTAATACATTGTTCTTTTTAAAATTCTCAGAAAAGTAAAAGAATATTTCAGTGTTTAATTTAAGTTACAATTAGAAATTATTCTGACAAACAAATGGCGCCCAATGCAAATGTCATGTTAAGTTAATCAATTTTGGTCTTAATTGTAACCGGAATAACATGTGCTATAAGGTATCGTAATAAAAATATTTCTTAGCTCATGAAGTCTAGTTTTAAATTCAACTATTTGGGGTAAAATCAGTTTGTATGTTTAAGTGTTTTTACGGTGAAACGCGTGTACCAATCGTTATGTAATTTAACCATAGAGGTTATGCTTAATTTGCTAGCTGGAGTTTGGAAAGGAACTGACTTCAAGCGGGTTGTCTGTCATACTACAAATTAAAGTCACATTGAACCATGATTATTTAAAAAGTTGATGTATTTTCTTTAAAACGACACCTCAACCGATTCTGTAAGTTACCTGAATAAACGTCCACCTGCTTTTAAAGGGTAAAGACCTAATTGAAACACCCTGCATAATAGTATGAGCTGTCGTAAAAAAAGAGACTATTTAAATTTTTATTCTTTTTAAAACCAATGGAAAAATTTTACCTAGCCAAAAAATAAAAAATTCATATATCGCTATATTTTTATTCTTTCATATATAGAAAATAAAACCTTTTCAGATTTCGTAGGGTTGACAAAATATTTAAAAAAATATTGTTTACATAACTGTTTCACTGTTATGTTCCCTAATACTTTATAAAACTTTCATGTAACTTGTACACATATATCTACATACATTTAATTAAAACAATAGTCGGATCGTTTACGATTCCAAAGAATTAGGCTACAAACAACTGTGACCTACTATTTGTGGAAGTAAATGTTTATTTTTTTATTAAGGCAGTCAGAAATTCTGCGTTTATATTCATCTATGGATAAGATGACTAAGTATTTGTTACCACTGTGATGAAGGATAAATAACAATCATAGTTGAACGATCAATGTAGCCATAAAGCATTTAACTTTTATTATGATTCAGTGTGAAGTGTTTTGTTCAAGTGTACAGTAGTTGTGCAATTATTTACTACTACTTCTTGGTTTATGAAAATTGTTGTCACGTGTAACCACATTGGGTACCCACATTGTATACTGTAACCACATTGGGTTTACAAGAATGATTTATTAAACGTGATAAAATATCCAAACCCTATTATTCACAGAACCACTAGTATATGAGCGCAGTAAACAATGTTTCTCACAACACTTTCTTCAAATTATGGTCTTCCTTAGAAATACCATATATATGTCATTATATTATTACTCTATTTTATACGTATATATTTATCTGATATTGAATTAGAGGTAATATATATATCTGACGTCACGTTTCTAGTGCAAGTTGTCTTGGTATTTTATCTCCACAATTTTCTGCTACAAAATTAGAACAGCATTTATGATACTGATAATATGTCGCTGATAAAGATTATCGCTATGAAAATCAACCTAATTACTGTGTATATGGTATGATCAGTAAACAGATGATTTGTAGAGCATGAAATGTGGAGCATACATCGAAAGCAAGACCATTACGATAATAAGACAGTAGTCGTAAATATGTGCAAGGCAATAGCCAGTGACGACAAACAAAGAGAGGAGTCAACAAAGAAAACAAACAAACACCAAAATAGTTTGCTTTGACTGAGACAATATTTACTATTTGACAAGATTTTACAAAACATATTTATTTGCCGTACACCTAACTAATAATTACTATATTTTAAAAATATGTTTCAATTTAAATTGCACCAAAAATATCTCATATATTTCAATATTCAGTTATTTTTAGTAATTTTCTTATACTTTTTTTTGTAGCACACACGTTTGGGCATCATTGGACGCAAATTTTAAATTGACACAAAATAAGCTATTAAAGGACGTTGAAGGATTGACAGGTAAATTGTTTTGGTCAAGAAGGAATCATACAACAGCAACAAAAAACAACAAAAATAAAGGAAAAGAAATATTAAAATCGGCCCGATTTTAAAATGTAGGCTATTGAACTATTTTTTTGAACTTGTCCAACGATTAATAAAATTGAGCGTACATAACAAATTTGAGTAAAATCGGTATCTTTAAGAAACAATCGGAAGCAAACGGAGATATTTCAAGCGAACGGAAATCGTTGACAAAAGAACTAATGAAAAATTGTGCGCAATATTCATGCACCATTAATTCAGACAAATTTAGTTTAATGTTTAATAATTTGTATATTTAATTTTTTTAATTCCACGCTGATTGAATAATTCATGTTGTTGTTAATTAGCAACAAATCTTACATGACATGGTTGTAAAAAGTGAGATTAAATGAATGAGTAGTAATTGCAGTCAGGTAATTACTTTCTAAGGCTCCACTTTCTCCTCACTTCACACCTACACTGTTATTCTATTGTTTCTACAATGAGTCTGTCTGTAGATATACTTGTAAACTATGAGTTGGAAAGGCTACTGATGATTTTCTAAATAAGAGATGCTACCCTAAATTCTCCATACACTAGCACGTTCGTATCTAGGGTGATACCAAATTACGTTAAAAACTTCAGGATATGTTTTTTTAGGTCAAAATAAGTAAAAAAAAGTTACTTTGAACATATGTCCTAAACTGAATAGTTTTCGGTCTGTATTTTGTCTTATTTACAAAAAACATTATATTTTTTGGAAATAAGTTGGATATCAAGCACAAATTTGGAATACATATGTTTTATGTGACTTTTTATCAATGTAAGAAAATCAGGACTGTTTGCATTTTTCAAAATGGCGGCCGTTAAAAATTTTGATGACTAATGTAATAAAAACCATAAGTTCACACAACAATTTAAACTGCTGCCATTTTGGAAACATTCAACACAAAGTCTTGACTTTTGGTACATTGATAAAAGGTCACAAAAATTATTTTTACAAATTTTGGACTCAATATCTATTTTATTCCAAAAATATATATTAAAGAAAACAACACAAAATGGTGGACAGACTGAAACTTTAAATGTTAAGACATATGTTTAAAGGAACTTTTGCTTATTTTGACCCAAAAAACCGTATCCTGGTTTTGGAAACGTTCCTATATAACACACGCGTAGTGTAAAATATCATTGTTTCTTTCTATTTTTAAATAACTCACCATATTTAAGACGTCGTGACTGTGGTTAGTTCATTTTTTATTTTCACAGGAATGTTATTTGAATTAATTTTAATTAACCCTCTACGAAGGCTTATATTATTCTATTATACAAGCATATTGTTTCATTAAAGTAATATCAAAGGCTGTTTTGTTTGTGGGTATTTCAATTTTTAGGTTAATATGAACAATAACGTCGCTATGCATACATATGCATTTCAGAAGCTAAGTTATTAATCGTATTTATAACTTATACTGTTATTATAACTTATTTATTCTTAATCGATCTTATGTAGTATAGATTTTCCATACCGATACTGTTTGGCCTACAATTAGTCAAAATTTCAACAAATTTGGAGTCGGTTCGACGAATATCAGAGATGTTAAAAGAAACGTTTTACAGCGAACAAGAAAACATAAGATATAGTATAATAATTTTTATTAACATAGATATCATTCATGTAAACACAACCTTTCAATAGAAGGTTTATTTGATTCTCTCAACCAGAGAGTTATCTTGAGATTTAATTTAGTCTTTATTCAATAAATGAAAGTCTTTCAATTTTTATTCATTCGCTAATTAATCATCAGTTGAAGTTTATTATTATTTGAAACAGATCTATTTTACTGATCGTAAGACAAAAAACTATCCAATCAAATAATGCATAAGGGTGTTGGCATAGATAGTAAAATTTGAAGTGGTTATATACCATTGTTACAGATTATATATTGTTCGTCATAAAATCAATTGGTTTTGTATTAATTAACTAGGACATTAAGTTATTAGTTATATAATTTGAGTTTCTCTTTGATAAATAATATTCACTAATTAATTAGTGTGAACCATAATAAAATAACTAAAGAAAATATATCATCAAGTTTGAGTCGCGTAAGATGAGTATTGTTTACATATATATACATAATATGTTCTGTGATGCATTAAGGATATACAACTGATTCGTATGTAAATGAAAGCCTAAAGTCATAACATTAACATTGGGATCTAATTACCTTTTGATCTCTAACCTGAAGTTGTCTCGTATGAAACATTCCGTTCTATCAAAGCATTCAGAAAGTGAATGTATGCGGAATTACCTAACACGACTGTTGCCCACATTGTCACCATGATGAAATAAATATTTACACGTGGTTGTCTACAGAGATCAATGGGTTTCTTTTATAGGTTAAGACATAATATATTAGACATGTGTAAGTTGGATGATTCATTCATTTATAACAGATAAACTCTTAAAGTAAATAATATTGTTTTCATATAGAGTTTTACTATTATTTCTAAACCTGTACATTTATACAATTATGATAATGTATTCCATATTAAGAGGTAATGTATTGTGTTACTTTAAAGACTATATAGTTTAAAAAATCTATAACTTTTTGTTTTGACATGTCTATAACTAAATTTATAAATATCCGGACACCCGTATCAACAGTTCAAACGGTTGAAACGATTTTTATAACATTTTAACTAAATATCTTTGACTGAATATATAACTCACTTCTAAAAAATCTAATAGAAAACATTTTGGTTGGATATAGACTCTACAAGGTCAGTCTTTAGGGTGCATAACAAAATCTAATCTGTTCCTCTGGAACCCGTGAAGAGGAGGGGAAATTTATTACCTCGTGAAAAAAAACCACTGAAATGCTACTTTAAAGAAACTCTCCAGACTGTAAATTAAAGGCTGAACTTAGGGTGGGGTCGGGTAGACAACTAAGTGCTTAAAATAAAAGAAAATGGCTTCGAGTATTGAATTTTAAATCCGCTATAGCGGCTATTACTGTCACAAAGATCAAATGAGCGTTAAATAAATTTAGAATATTTAAATCTCTGGGAGAAGATGGAATTTTCCCAACCTTGTTAAAAAAGGACCCAATCTCTTTAATTTTTCAGGTGCGAAATTTCAGATTTGGGTCTGGCATAGTAGTTTTCAACCTAAACCTGGTAAAGCTAATTAAAGAAGCCTTAGAAAATTTTGATTGATCAGGATGCTATCACCCTTTGTGTTGATGACTATGGAAAGAGCCATACAGTCATATTTATAAAATGGAATATTGTCAAAATATCCCATTTACTGTAATCAGTCAAGAAAATCCAATTGAACAGCGTTACACCAACTAGTTAGGATCGAAGACTCGATACATTCAAAGGAAGTTTTACTTGGAGTATTAGACATCTAAGGTTCTTTTACTTTACTGCATACTGTACAAGTAAATTATTGCGGTAGTCGAAAATCCGGGATTGAAGAAGACTAGTTACAAATGACTTAAGGGAATGCTTAGATCCTATTAGTACGGTGAGAGATGGGATGTGTCCGATGTGAGAGGCACTTTACAAGGATAAACTCTCTCTCATTTAACAGTATGTAGTATACTCTCTCATACCTAACTCAATAGTTCATGGTTTCACACAAGGGTACGCTGATGACATTTTTGTGTTGATTAAAGCGAATTCCTAAACACATTATAGAGCGAATAAATTGACTGCTTAGATAAGTTAGAACAAATGCACGGAGGAATTTCTAACCAATAAATGCTACTACAGTCCCCTTCATAAGGAAGACTAAACTAGAAACTATGATATTGCGTTTAAAAGAAACATGTATAGAGCTTTCAGATGAAGTCAAATACTGGGGGTAAAACTTGATAAAAGCTAAATATATGTGTAATAATATTAAAAAATCTACAATAACTCTAATAACCTGTAAACGACTTATGTAAAAATCTTGGGACTCTGTTTAGTTGGATGTCAGTGATTGTATATAGTCAAAGAGCAGCTTCAATATGTGGTGGAACGGAGCCTTTCAGAAGGATACGAAAGTCTTCAAAGGTTTGCCTGAATATTTATTTCAGGACCTTTTTAAGCTCTCTTACTGTATTTATTGAAACCTTGATTGGTACAGCTTCACCTGACTTCATCATCAAAGCAGACAAGTTTAGCTGGTTACAGATTAAAATTTTCTGGAACATGAAAAGGTAGAATGGAGCAATGAGACATGGCAAAATCTACCACCAAGAAACATATGATCATGTTCTGACCTTGACACCCGACTATATGATGAACACACTCTCATGAGCTAAACCCTTTGTAATGACTATCCCTAAAAGGAAGGACAAGGTAGGGGTAGATAAAACTATGAACAACTTCGTAGTGTTTTACACAAGTGTATCTCGTACTAGTCAAGGAGTAGGAGTGGGTACTTACAGAAAATTAACTAATCTTAAGGTGAAGATTAGCACAATCTTAGGATACTGTGCAAAAGTATTTCAGTGAGAAATGTGGGCTATACTGGAATGTGCACAACTGTACTCGGCAAGAAGATATATCAATAAGCATATCATACTTAGGTCATACAGCCAGGTGACGATAAAAGTTGTAAGTTTATACTAATAGCATTTTTGTTTTAATAAGAATCTCACCAGACCTTGGTTATTTCTCAATCCTAAACCAGAAAAACCGGACTTTACTTGTTTGTCCAGTCTAAAAGGATTCCATGGAAACCAAAAGGCTGAACAATGGAGTCCACAAATAAAGGGTTCCAACCTCTAATCATTATGAGATCTGCTTGTGGAATAAGGAAATCAGTAGCAAAAACTATCTTGAAGGTGGATTAAATTAAGGACCCTTATCCGTTGATTGAATTAATAAATGAATGAAGGAATAAATGATGTCTTTATTTATTAGGGAGGGAGGTTTGGGCGGTGTTTATTAATAACCCCAGAACAGAACAATAATTCAAATGAATAAATACAAATTAACATAATAATGAAATATATTATATAAAAATTATAATAATTACAATAATCAAATATACATAAAATAAAGAAACTAATATATTTATATAAAAAATAATTAAAGTATTAATAAAATATTCATAAAAAATAAATATAAATGAAACTTTAATAAATTTGTTGCGTCCTATCAAATAAAATAAATTTAAATTAACTTTATGAAAAACTTTCAGAAACATTTTTTCCCCATTGTTGTTTAAAGACGAAAACCTCTCAGTCACCATGAATGTATAGAAACAAATATACAATTAAAAATACATAACTTTTGCACCCATACACCCAAATGGGTGTAATACAGGAATAAAACATCTTAAAGCAAGGACAAAACATCCATTTTTTGAATAAGTGTGTATAATGATTTAAAAATCTGAACACGGCGATTAACTGACTTGGTAGTGAATTCTTCTACACGTGGCAAACAATTACAGTAAATAATTTGTTAAACATTACTGTTTGGTTTGATGCTGCGAGCAAGGTAGACCCTCTCATTGTGCTCTTTTTACTTACTTATATTGGAGGTGTATAAAAACTTTTTTGCTAGGTACATACCCATATTGGGTAGAAATTTGCATAACCAAATATGGAAAGAAAGTAAATCATTGAATCCTTTAAGTTTTAGTGTTTATAATATGATTTATAAGTGGAATAATAGAGATATCGGTATTTCAAATAAATAAAAAACATATGTAATAGGTTTGTGTCCTGCCATTTAAATACAGACTGTATGGCCAACACATAAAAACAAGATATAGTTCTTTTATGAAGGAGATTCCTGATCTATGATCTCCAATAGATGAAGAAACCTAGCAAAATCGATTCTAAAACTCACGAAGGACATGGAACTGAACTTGATTGCCTATACTCATAGAAGTGCACAAAAAGTAGTTTAGGTTGAAGTGCCATTGATGATGTAAAACCCGATTTAAGGAATCATAAACAAGAGTAATCTCTTCCTTAATTGGTAGTTGTGCACCACGGCGGTCACACTCTCTTTGCATATTCTGAATATGAGTTTCCTTACAGAAGAATTATTCTATAGATGAAATAATGATACACTAGCACATAATAGGCTATTAAAATAATTAAAGTACGGGAGTACAACTATGTGAACTAATTATAGCCTAATACTGCCATTATAGCCCTATACTATTAACTGTGGACAGTAATTTTACAACTAATTTTAATATTAAAAGAAACTAAGCAACGAGTGTCTCTGGCGAGTGGACTCCGAAAGATGTGGTGTCTCGACAGTCAGATTCTATGGTTCCTTCCATGGGAAAACTTTTTGTGGTGCATCAGAATGCTCAGTATCCCACCACTCACCAATAAGATTGAAGCATTCTTCATAAATATATTTTGTTTGGAACAACATTTAGATGTATTTGTTGTAACGGAACATGCTTTAAAATAAGAAAATATTAATAGTTTTATCTTACGTAAGTACTCATTTGTTACCAATTTTTGTTGAACTGCACAAAATTTTGACTGATTAAACATATTTTTAAAAAGTACCATGAATTATCGTAGTTTTGATTTATGTAATCATTTAACTGACTTTGAGCTTTAATGGTTGTAAATTGCATTAAACACTTCAGCCATTAGTAATTTTGTGTTATATAGAGCTCCTAAAGGTAACATTAGACAGTTTTTGGAAAATCTTGATGCTGTTCTGATATTCTGATTTCTAAAAAAATTACAAATATATGTAGGGATTGGAATGTTGATGTGTTAAGGAAAACACAGCCGGAGAGTCTGAGGGACTTGCTGGCTGTGTATGAATTGAATCTCTTGGTGAACTCACCCACAAGAGTGACGGGTTCTTCTGCAACCGGATTTGACATCATTTCAAATATTTTTTCTAGTCATATTGTGGGGGATATGGTCACATTGGATAAGAATGGTGTATTTTTTTCGGCCGGTACCATCCCTCAAATTTCTATTAAAGTAAGAATTTTAAATTCCGACAGTATAATTTATTAAAATACCTTTTAAAAATGAAAATTAGGAAAAATATATTCAATTAATGACTAGGAGGAAAAATTTGATTACTTTTTTTCTTTGTTTTTTTTTTTTGGATTGCTCATATATCCTTTAAGGGCTGGAAAAGTCAACAAGTCAACAAATAATTGTAGTAATCAATGGATTTCCAAAGGTATTTTGGTTTCAAAATGGAATAAATTGAAATTTTGTCATGGAATTAGTAAATTTACTAACTCTGAAGTTTTTTAAATATATATATATATATATAAGTGTTTAGCAGCAAAATCACATGAAGTCAATAAAAGGATTTTGTCTTCAAAAATTTTGTCTTGGAACATTATATTCAATATGAGAGGGAAAGATAAATCAAAAATCTTCCCACTAAAATTAGAAATAGATGGGAAATTATTTTCCAACCCTGTAAAAATTGCAAACAAGTTTAATAGGTTTCTTTTTCTGTATAAAATTTAATAATAGTCAGGGTAACTCAGATAAAATAGGAACTCATCAAATGCTGGGGTCCTTGGTGCTTTCTCCTGTGTCTGATGGGAGATTGTTGAGGCTTTAAGACGACTGAAGTCAAGAAAGTGCTTCGACTTCGATGGTGCTTCAATCTGGGTGATTAACTAATGTTCAGTCAAACTTATAGAACCTTTAAATTTTTTAATTCATTCATCTTTTTCTGAAGGAATATTTTCTAATAAGTTAAAGTGTTAAGTACCTTCAGAAATTTCAAATAATCATACAAAATCAGTTTGGATTTTTAAAGGGATAGTCTGCACCTGATGTTATTTTTAGTTTGATTGACTACATAGTGCAAGGTCTCAATAAACATGATAATATTCTTTCTGGACTTCTAAATATTCTAATATTCTTCTTGACTCAGTAAATTTTTAATTAATGTTGAATAAGTTGGAGCACCTTGGTGTGAGAGGTACACCTTTGTCGTGGATAAACACATAGGTCACAATGTCAACAGGTTGCAGGAGGGCTCTCTAATCCACAGAAATAGGTCTGTGTTGATTCTTGTTTATAAACATAATATATGTTTATCTGTTTGTGTTGACAACCTGGTTCAGTATGGATATGACACAACTATTAATATAGGAGCAAGCAGTATTCAGCTTTAGACCAAAAACCTTTTAAACAGTTGAATACTACGTGTCAGTTATATATGTAAAACTATTGAAAAATTAATTTTAATTAAAAAAATTATATGCATTTTAAGTTAAGCAACAATAATGCAGAACCACTACCCACTATAATGTTGGAAGATAACATAGGAGAGGAGGTGGATTCTGTGAAATGTTTAGGTTTAGTCACTGATAATAGATTAACTTGGAGTTGTCATGTGAACTACATACTATGTAAAAATATATATATGTTCTTTTTAACTATACTTGTAATTACTTATAACAAAAACTTTTTAATTATACTTCTTCGTAGTAAATTGAGATTCGGTTTGATTTAAACTATCGATGGATTGTCCCATGGTATTGAACTGTATCAAAGCATTTTTGCTCCAAGTTATGCACCGAATATGATTGAAAACGTAATGTTGAAACTATAGTAAACTGAATAGCTATACATGTACTTGTGGTGATAAAATTATTAAAATATATTAAAAATAACAAAGAGTCGAGAACTGCTTATTGTGGTATTTATGTTCTAGCTTGGGTTTTTTATAGACACTTCCTGCAACATTGACACGCTGCATTCTATTATAAACAATTTATTTTAACCATATTAATCGATCCCTCTAATTTCAATACTTTTACTTGTAAATAAAAACTAAAATCTACACAATCAAACCCTTTAACAAGATCTAGGAAAACACCCATGATTTTCCTTTTTGATCAAGACCTTCTAGCGAGAAATCCATTTATTTGACTAAGTAACTGAATTCGAAAGTTTTCGAAAAATTTATAGAATGGTGAGAGAATAAAAATAGGGTCTGAATTAGGCTATATATGTGATTTTTCTTCCTCTTTAAATAAGGGAAAGATCTTAGCAGATTTTAAACTTGATGATAGAATGAAGAATTTACTAAGGTTTAGCAAAATCTCCAGAACACGGTTTGATAACCCAAACAGAAACTTAATTAATATTGGTGGATTTTTAATTTTAATATTATTTATCACATATGAAACATCTATCTCATGGTTAGGCACAGAAATACTGGTGTCTTTAAATTTCCATTTTGTATTAGGACAAAGTTTTGAATTGAGAGATAGATTACTAAAAAATCTTTAATAAAAAATTGACCACATGTGATTGCTCAGAATTAATAACACCATGAGTATTCACTTTTATAGTACTAGAATCACTATTTGCCAAGAAGTTTTACTAATTACTTTAGTAGTTTATTCGAATTGCTGCTGGTGCTGTCATTATGGATTTATAACTCTGATGGTAATTTTGAAAGAATTTTTGAAATCTTACGAGGTACCTAGAGATTTTATAGATTTCATAATACAATTTTAACTTCTCTCTACAAACTAGAAATTCTCTGGTTATCCAGTTTCTTTGAATATTTTACTTTTCACACTATTTTTACTATTCTCTTAACAGTCATATTATTCTCTGTTTGAAATTATTTGTTAATGATGGAAGTTCAATTTTATTATTATGCATTTTTCGGACATTTGCCATCATTTGTGGCAAGTCACTTGATAACGAGAATTGATTCTTATTCCCGAAACGTCGTGTTTTGATTTTTAACACACAAATGATGGCAAACGTCCGAAAAATGCATAATAATAAAAAAAGTCATATTATATTGAAAGAAGATCCAAATTTTAAAATAACTTTTTAGACCAAACTTTCCGTCATAACCACCAAGGTTATAAACACACTTAATTTTAATTATTTAGGAGAAACATTAACATTTCCTAAATGATAATCCCTAATTTTACTAAAAAGTGATAGTTGTTTAATGGTAATTATTTAAGACTAATTGCCTGTGATTGGATATTCCAGAACGAATAATATTTACTGTTAAAAATCATGGGTCATTTTATATGACGTTTTCTATTACCGTAGCAGAGGACTCTACCACTATGGTAGGAGTCTACGCACTATTTAAAATTACTAGGTCGTCAATAGATCTCTCAATCTTTTTGTACACTTATATTTAATTAGAACATTAATGTTTAAGTCACAACAAATAACAAATTTGTAATTTTGAAATGATTTTCTGCAAGAGTAAAAAATGTACGTAAGGATGTGCTCTCGAACAAAATCGTTATTTTGATGTGGAATACCACCAGTCAAATATTTTTTTAATGGGACATTTAAATTATTTATTTTGTTAAAATAACGAACCCACACTTAAGTCATGATACACATACCTTAGTGTAATTTATAGAACTACTCTAGTGTTGTTCAGTTTGCATTCTTGATTGCTTCGAAGTAAAAGACAGAATGGTCGAGTTAACTACAAGGCACAGGCGCTGTGACATCATTTCAGTTGCATCACCGGGTTACCCAGCTGTAGATATGTGGCTATGGACCTCACCTTCTCTCTATCCATTGAACTCTTGATCTTGTTTAGTCACCACAGCTTTACTGTTTTCACTTCATTGCATACGTTGCAAATATAGCACACACAACGATATAATATTTCGTCATTGGTTTCAATTGTACAATATCATTGCACTTTCTTATTATACTCAGTTATAAAGAAGGTTAGTGGTGCAAAACAAAATGCATTCTGAATTACCTTGAGTGCAGAAAGTGGATTTTGCAAAATATATTTTGTGAAATGTATTAGATTTGCTCAATTAGACGATTTGACTATTTACAAGTGTAGTGTGAGTAGAAGATTAACACAATACAAAACTGTTCAAATGAAAATGTTGATGGATACTGCTATTTCTTGGGGCATACTGTTACCTTAGCATCTGTTGTAATAAATCAATATTGAGCTTGACCTATGAGATGGCATACTTGATAGAATAGCTGTAGTTTAGTTTAGTTATTGTAGCTCGTGCATCACTAAGGATGGTAACTTTGTTGTTGAAACGCTTTTCAATAATTGAATAAATAAACATACTATTTGCGAAAAATTGTATTGAAATTTTATTGTATAAAATCTAATGTGTTATTTAAGGAACGTGGATCATCCACTTCCTCTCAATTTTAATTACAGTACTTGAGTTATTGAGTGACCGAAAACATGCAGCTTATGTGAATAAGCAAATGTAAAAAGAAACTGATTACTTTGGTTTTCCATTAAATTATTTAAAAATACATTTTTATTTTTATTTCAAGAACTTTGAAAGCTGTAGGCCTAATGTAAAAAGCTTTTTATTTTTTTTGGTATACCTACAAATTATTAAAATTTCCCCAATTCTGTAAAATCGGCTAATAACATGTATACATTATTTTTAGGTTAATAAGCATATCTTATTAATTATGAATGTTAATTTTAGCAACAAATTTGGTTAAAATTGGGACAAAAATTGGAACAGATGATAATTGGCTAAAAAATCAACTTAAATTATAGCTTGTTGTGAGGTCATTAGCTGATTTATCTTTTAATATGTGAACAATCGGTTCATAATTTTTTAAACATAAAAATGTCATATAATCAAAGAGCAAAAAAAGATATTAATCATTCTTTGAATTAAATTCGTGATATTTTAAGCTTTAAATATTTTAAATACACTTGGTATTGTACATTACTTGTAATTGTATTACACATAGTGATTTAAAGAAAATAATTAGAAGTTTAGGTGGTCTAAATAAAATTTCCAAAATTATGTTTTCGGGAATAATTAGTTTATAGCCTGCTTTTTCCTGCTCTTTCTTAAAAATACAATTGTACCAAATCAAATCCAAATTTTGTTTAAACGTTTGAATTATGACATTTAAAAACTACGTGTATAAAATATAATAGTTTGATTATAATGAATTCTAAATTAATTATTTCTATTTAAAATTATGAATATAAAAATGATTAAACATTTAGAAGAGACAAAATTCTTAAATATTTCCTTTGATTTTATTTACAGCCAATGAAAAATTCAGTTACCAATCATAATAATTTATTGATAAATAATTACAACACTCAGTTTTGAAGAGTCCCTTTAGTAAACTATTTATAATTAAGAAAATAATATTGAGTACTTGATGTGAGGTACAATAAATACAGGGGGTGTCCAATTGCAATAATCTCTGATCACATTTGTATTTATTATGATAATTAAGGTCTAGTTTTATCTTCCTTGGTTACTAGTATTAATTTGACTTTCTAATAGAGTTTTAGAGTACTAGTAGCTCTATTATTCTTTTTATGTTTATCAAATAGTTGTTCTAACTTATTTCATAATGGTAATTGATCATACTCTATACATACATTTATACATTAGTTTTTTTCTTACATACATACATGCATACAAAGGATGGTAAATTTCAGAATAAAAGATATCCAATAACTTCAAAACGAAAAACTTATTTATCAAAAAAATTGATTTAGAATTTTTACGATTTTGATAAAATGTTACTAAAATTTAGTGACTAAAACAAAGTACAGGTTTCTTCTCTCCCATAATACCGACTTATCCGTATATAAAAATAGAATTGTTCTTGGAGCTGTTCAAAATCATAATGATCTGGTCTACTACTTCATTTAAATTTTGGACAAATAAATGACACAAACAAGTGCGAAAAATAGTAAGTAAAAGAAAATTAAGTCTTAGAAAATAATTAGAAAAAAACGAATCTTGACTGCTAACATTAATTTATATTTAGACGAGTTTATCACAATCGAACAAGCTTAGGCTCTATTTAACAATTTTTTTTTTTAAATATTCACAAAATATCTTTTGGAACATTTTATTTATTCAAACCACCTGAAACATTTACCAATTTATTACTACTTATTCTGAATCACACTGAAGTATGAGTTTCTAAAAAATCAGTGCTGTGAACTCTGTAGTATATAGTTAGTCTGAAACCTTCATTATTACAATATTAATATTGTTTATGTCTTTAGGGACTACTTTTGAGCAAGTTTTATAAAAATTATTAGAAAATAAAAATTTACAGTTGTTTGTTTGACTCCAGGTACTCCCATTTTTAATTACAAATAAGCTAAAAGATTCTACCAAATTTAATCAAACCTGTTTAATTGGTCTGTAGTGAACACTGTACACGTTAGAGATGTCAGACAGAAATCATTTCCACAACCACTTTTTAGTTTAGATTTATAGAATCTTGAAACGGATATTTCAATTAATAACTTGAATCTCTTTATCACGCATCACACGTATGTGAGTCAGTACAATCAGATCTTTCCTTACCACTTAAATTAATCAACAGCTTCGCACTAATTGTTTCAGTGCTCTCATGGCCTACGTAATATTTAATATTTGGCTGCTCAATATTTGGTTTAGGCCTACTCAAGTTAACACCGCCAGGTATTTGTTTAATTATAGTTGGGTTTTTATGTCCGTAAACGAAATGAAACATGTGGTAAATCTTGCCACATTAAAAAAAAAATTTGTATACATTGGTAATACTTATGAAACAAAACTCTTATTTGTCTAATTGTCTAAATAAAATGAGCTAAAATTTAATGAAAGAGCTCTAAAAATTAACTAATGCATTTTGACAATATTTATCAAATTATACTTTATCATAAGTTAAATATTTTTCAATTAATGAAATTTTCTTAGATTACGTTTTGTTAGGTTATTGATTAATGTAAAAGGGACTATATCTGTAACAAGAAGTTCAATGAAGTGTAATAATTGACGTGTAATATAAATGACATGTAAAAAAAACTAAAACTTTTTTCTTGTAGTTTGTAGAGCAAGAAATAATAATAACTGAAAGTTATGCCATGGTCAGTTATTCGGTATGCATAGCACTAAGGTCAGCATCTAATGTACATGGTGGCATTGAATACTCAAGTCCTGGCTTTTCTTGTTTAGATCCTTTCTCTCTGGTTCTTTGTTTGTCGGGAAAATAAATAGATTTTTTGTGACAGTCACGTGAACACGTTCTTACATTCATATAAACTCATAAATAGTGTTTTGTCCTTTCACAATATGTCTTTTAATATAAAACTATTGTGCGATTTATATTTTACTTTTCTCTGACCTAAAATCCAAGCTAATTGTCAGAGATTGTATTATTCTGACCTTCCACGTTGTAGCTCTCTTATTCGCATCTTATATTTATTTAATGGAAATGTATAATTTTGTTTGTTTGAAATGCTTAAGTTAGTAAAATAAAGAGGAATCACAAAGTAGTTACACAAAAGTATTACTTATGATTTTTTTGAAAAAAGAATTGAATGATTATTTTGTTAGGTTACATAATACCTGAAAAGTTTTATTTGCAGATTTACACAATGTTCATTTCTTCTATATATTGTTAATACCATATGTTCTAAAAATACTCGTTCTCGTAGAGTCTGTAAAGTGTATTTAAAATGTCACCCGAATAGGCCTATGTACAAGTGTGATTTTAGAACATAGGTTCCCATGTTGATTAAGTCTTACTTTTGTTATTGTCTGGATCTCACCAGTCATCGTGGAGTCGTATACAGGTCTGAAATATGCTCATTGTTATTTATAGTCGACAAATCACAACAAGCCCAAAGGTAATGCAGAATAAGATATTAAAAGAAACTATCACAAAACGAACCATTATTTTTTCAATAGTTTTTTAAAATTGGTGTTACATCATATAGGGGGTTACATCATTGGTGTTACATCATTTCAGAGTACAACTCTAGTTTCATGATGAAACAATCAAATAAGTGCCCTTAAGAATCAATTAAACATGTCAGATTAGAATAGAATATTATTAACAAACAACCGTTTGAAAAATGTTAGGAAAATATCTGGAATTTAAGCATTAAGTATTACAGTTGCTTTAAGCGGTAGGAACAAGGAAAGGCCTATCCTAATATATATGCAAGTCAAAACCCACTGACTGATTACGAAATTTCTGGATCCAAGATGCCTAGAGCTATGAATTTTTTAACATGGTTTGGGGTAGGTCTGTAGACGCATACTAGGAAATGGTTTGGAAATGTTTCACTTCAAGGGTGTTTTTTACTACTTAAAGGGTGTGTTTACCCCTAAAAGAGTGTTTTATCTCTAAAAGGTTGTTTTTTAGCCCTAAAACAAGTGTCATATCTTTGTTATTTATTGCCCGATTTTGATAAAAAATTGGTGTATTTCTGTATTTGGGTATAATTTATTTTCATAGCACAACCATTATGAATGTGCTTAAAAAACTATTTCTTTATAAAACTATTTCAACTATCCCCAGATGAAAGTGGGGCCATCAGCTAGTTTCGTATACAATTACTGACAAAACGGATAATACTGAAGATTTTTAAAAATAAAATTGTATTTAGTGGTGATACTACTTTCAATTTCAGTGGTAAGCATCACAATATCGGTTGCTAAGAATTTACGAGAAGTTAAAACATGAAGTGACTCATAAAAGTTAAATGTCTTTTGCGATTTAAGATATTTAAGTGCGTGGTTTAATATTTTTTGCAGCGAACACTATAAATGACATTTTTTAGTTAGATATGATGCCAATCTATCTAATGCTACAAATATATGGTGGTTTTATTTCAACACGATAGTGTATCTACAAATTTCATCGCGACGTTACATTCTACCACAATCACATCATGACTACTTGGATTGGACTTGATCTAGCGCCCTTGGATTTGTGAAGCTATGTCAAACACGAAATTTATGTAACACTTCTTCTTGCAAGTCTGAATGCCTATGATTTCGGAACAATTTTGCGACGATAGAAAGGTGGTATGATTTATAGAATCTTGGACGCATTCGCTTATATAATGGAGTGTAATAACAGGAATCTATATTGAACGTTTATATTGCATGTGAAGTATAACTTTTGCCGAATAACTCAAGTCAGTGTGGTTTACTCTTATTACATAAATAAGCGTTTATTAAAGGCTTTAACATAATCACTAAACCAAAATATGCATAGGCAACATATGGGTTTATAAAGAAATATAAAAAAATAATAATATATGCCAATTTGTGTTAAAATTTTCTTACAAAAAGTTTTCTTATTTTCATAATTTTAAGAACGGGCAAGTACCCTTTTGAAATGTGTAAACATCTAGCGGTAAGCATCATCTATATCTATAAAAAGCAAAGTTTTAACCGTAAAAAACAATAATAAATATGACGAAGTCAGTAGTTACATATAGTTGTGTCTTCTAGACAGCCATTGCTACTAACGTAACAGTAAACAACTACATGCCTTGCGTACAAATCACGGCACGGTCCATATTTTGTAAAACGTTTGTTATCAATCTCATTCACTATTACTTCATGTTGGTTTCGTTTCGATCGTTAACTTCAGCAGCGGGAGAATGTTATTAGTGTGGCACTAAAGTCGTGAGTTTGCTTTAGGTTTAGAGTACAAGAACTGTTTACACCCCCTCCCACACACACACACACGCACGCACCCACGCACGCACGCACGCACACGCACACACACACACACACACACACACACGCGCGCGCGCGCACACACACACACACATTGAATCATCACTTTGTATCATTACTATGATTATTAAGCGATTAGTTAAATAATAGACAAAACATTTCCCTAAAAAAACGTTTAAGAGGAATTTATCCAGGCAACAATAATTACAATCCAGAAAAACAATAGATCCCTCACAATACCTTACTGTTACTTTACTAGATATTTGTATATACTATTTTAACCTTTCGACATTCATATTAAAGTCAAATTAACTAAAGTATATAGAGAAAATCGACTTTCAACATAACCTTAAAGTTGCTCAAGAAATTGACAATAATATTGTAATTATGAAAAGTTGTTTTTAATTTAACAATACCCCCTTGTTAAAATCTTTGGTGATGCCGACCACATAAAATCGTCATTGGAAAATTAATATCATTCTAATTTGAATAAAACTCACCATTTCTTTAATCTTGATATTTTAGGTACCGTAACTGTAGGATATAAAGGATTTTTGAAAATGTCAAAGGCTATAATAACTACAATAATTACTATTTAAGTATCACCTATTAAGGATATATTAAAAAAAATATATATTAAACATCCCAAATACAATTTGTAAAAATTTATATATTATATAACAAGATTAAAGATTGTTTTTTAAAAACAAACGAAACACAAATGAATTTTACCCTTTTAAATATTTAAACATTGAAGGTCATAATTAAATTTATGAACTTAATCTGAATAAAATAGTTTAACTTACAAAAATGAATCCTCTTTTTATGTCTTTTATTCCAAATAGTTACACAATCAACAAAAGTAATTCCACAGAATATCCAATTTATGGGTTCCCTATGGGTTTAAATCATTTTTTCTTTCCTCGGTGTTTATTTGGAGAGACGGCTTTCATCTGGTAATATTTGGTAACGTATATTCTTTGCTATGTAAACTTCTTGTTTACGTATCCGGTGTTAAAGCCTTTCATTAAAAAATAATGTACTCCTTAAAATATTACCAGGAGGAGATGGTATTTCACCTGTTGTATTAAAACAATGTCTTGAAATAGAATACTGCTCCTTCCTCGCATTTAAACGCTTGTTTTCGATTTGAGCAAGTACCTGTCTGTTTAAAAACTCCACAGATTATCAAGTTACACAGTCAGATTAGCAAGGTGAGGAAATAACATCTTACAGACCAATTCCACCTATATCTTATATCAGTGAGGGAAGCTATTCCTTAAGGGTCTAAAGCTTCCTCTTATGATTTGGATCATTAGTATGGCTTTCGTAACAAACACTCAACTCAAGGATAAAATAAAGCAATAAAGCTTAAAGTTTCAAATTATTAAAAAATATTACATTAAAATGTTTATATCATTTTAAATGTTACATTAAAATTAAACACTCAACTTTTGACCAAGTGCACACAATTAAAGCTAAAGAAAAAGCTTTGTAAAAAGAATCTTAATGTTCTGCTGAGTTTCTAGACGTTCATCAAACCTTTGACAAGGTTTGGTCTAAGGGTTTTACACTTAAGTTAGGCAAAAATTATCCTGGAAACTACGCCAATTGATTGAGTCCTACATTACAAATCGTCAATTCAGGATGTTATATAATGATATTCAGTTAACCATAAACCCAGTGGAAGCAATCATTCCACAAGGAAGTGTCCTCGGACCTTCCTTGTATTTGTTGTGGATATCAGATATCAGACATACCTGTACATAATGAAACAAAGATGTACACCTTTACTGAAGCTACAGCCATTCACAGCGATACGGTGAATTACTAAATGAAGCAACATACATAGAGCAGTTAACAGAATATCTCAGTGAACAAACAAATGGAAGATAAAGTTAAACGAACACATATCGACACATATTACCTTTTCAATACTTAATATTGACTAAATCTATTACATATATAGATTAATAGTAATCAATCCCACATTTGATCAAATATCTTGGTAAAAATAGGGAACAAATTAGTCTAAAATTTCATTATTGTACTGATTAATTAGTCGAAAATCACAATTGGCTCTTCACTATAAACGGCTAATATTTTTACCATTCTTGAACCCATCTGGATATATGGTGTCCACCTACGGTACGTACGAAAAATTCAAATTGTCTACAGATACAACGTACAGACACTCATGATTTGTGTAAGATAGTGTCAACGAAATGATGACCTCCATTCAGATTTAAACAAGAACTCTGTTGTCGATGTCATCAAAGAATTAGGTGTTCTTCACGTAAAGAGACTTCACAAACACACAAACATTGAGGCAATACTACTTCAAGATACAAAGTTCGGCACCAAACGACTGAAAAGGCAAAAACCTCTAGACGTGGTTCTGTGAAAAAATATGAAATATTACGTGTTTTCTTTTATGTCCTGTAAGTTCTAACCATGTCAATTTTTTGTTACACTTATTACTTATTTCCCCAGTAGCTTAAAATTGTAATAAATAAAATTAAAAATTAATATATCTGTTGTGCCAAATATTAACCAAATTTGATCGAAATTACTTGGACCAACTATGAAGTATTTAACTATGGCAACATTCGTAATTCTTTTTTTAGTGATAATTGATAAAGTCATTTTTCCCTGAGATGGAGATCAATATGTTTTTATGTACTTGATGGTTCCACTTTATCAACGACAGATCAAAATTGTTACAACCGATTTCGATAAAATGAAAATTTTCAGTTTTGCCAAATAGAACGAAAATGCATATTTACCTAAATTTTGGTAAAAAAGATAGGTGCAAGCAATACGCCGTTTATGTATCATAAAAATGTAAATCCGGTCGCTTGACATTCAAATGATATATGAGATTGAAAAAGTTAAGAATTTGTCTTAAAAGCTAATCTTTTCACAGAATACTGAATAATAACAAATGTTACAGCTTGGAACCAATTTAACCATCCATCCGTGAGTTAAAAATTTGTTTATATTGCCATAGAAAACTATCTAAACAAACCCATGGGGCATAAAACGTCAAGAATCATCCGCAACGCTAAATAGAAATTTGTGCACAATAGCATTACTTTCCTTACTACGTAATTGGAAAGTAAAAAGTAGTTATATGTAACAACTTGGTGTATGTAAACCAGACCGTTGAAAAGAAATTAAGTGATTATATTCGCATTTGTGACACTGTTTAACCTGCACTATGCTTAAATCCGAGTTAATACAATATCGTTATAGTCTAGTTACGTTAAAACTGTGTGACGGAGTCTTTTCATTGCTATGGTTAATGTGGCCGAAATTAGCATAGATAAAAAACGGAAGTGTTAGGGAATTAGCACCTTGCAACACTCAGCAATCTTTCTTAATCTTACAGCAACGACATTACGAATTAAGCTGCCCAGTTTCCGTAGAGTGTAAATAGAGTGAATTACAATTTAAATAAATATATTTTATGTTTATTTAGTTATTTCTTTAAAATAGCGTTTTTCATCATTTCGTTTTTAAATATAATCATTGGCGGAAATACGTGAGAGTAGTTACCCTTGAATGCATGTAGGAAACTTTTGTATATTGTTTATCATCATAAAATCCTTGTAATTATATATGCATTACTTAACACAAAAGTAAAATAAAATAATGTCATAAATACATAATCAAAGTATTTAAATAGCTATACAGGCTTGGATCAATATGCTTGAAAATCCGAAACTCAATAAGTCTAAAAAGCGAGAAATTGGATTTGATAACTACAATCCCTTCTTAGTACAATAAGTACTTAATACTTTTTATTATATAAGAATCACGATTACGACAAAATATCTTAATTTTTCTGACATATTATTAAAAATAAATATGAAAAATAAGTAGAAGTAGTTTTTGTAATTGTTTTATTTAATTTTGAAAAGTGGACAAAACCGTCCTTATTCAATATTAACAAACTACTGTCATTCAATATTTTGAGACTGCCATCAGTTCCACGTAATGAGATAAACTTCTTCCTATGAGATAAATAACTATGAATCAATTGTATGTTTTATTATAAACAACAATCTGTTTATGTTTCTACTAACACCTTCCTCCTATCCACAGTGTCAAACGCTTTAGCCTAAGTCAAGAAAAAGTACCAAACTATATTTCATTAAATTAAATGCCTCATTAGTAATCGAGGAAGGTGAAATAAAGTATCATAAAATGTTTAATTTCACTTCCAAACTATGTAAGCGGATCTTTAATAATTGTGAATATCTTAATAATAAAATATACAAGGTATATTCACTACAGTTTCAAGACATTTGCAACTACATGTACATATTATTTTATCAGTGTAAATATATTTTATAGGCGATATATAGAACCTATAAAGTGTGTGAAATACATTACTTTTAATATTGCGTATAAATGTGTTTTTATCTATGATCTGTTTGTCTTGTCTGTATAATCAGGTTAGTGAAAATTTGGTTTGTAAAGGTAATTTACATCATTCTTAATCATTTTATAAATGTGTTCGCTAACTTGAAATTTTCAATATACTGTAATTACCTGCGAAATTTTGTAAGTCAAAATTCTGATTACATAAACTTTTTTAATCCAGATCGTCTATGACAAATATTACAGATCACTATTTCTCTTTAAAACTCATAAATCGAATAATATTTTTCTAAATTTTTTTTTTGTTAAAACAATCTTAACCGCCAAGAGGTATTTTTTCGCCAAATTTGACTATTCTAACTTCGACTAAATTATGGATATTTTTTAAATCTATTTGGTCCAATCGAAATAGATCAGACATTAAAACTATCTCCGGTAAAAGTTTTGTTTTATTTATTAAAGTAAAACTAAAATTAAAATTTTCAATTATTGCATCACTATAATAAAGTAACCGCTATTTATCGTAAATAAAACATACTTTTGAATATATTTACATTATTACATATATGCACAGTGTGTGCTTACATTCTTTAAGCAAGCGTGTTAAACTATGAACGAAATTACAGTTGAAAAATATTAATTAACCTAGAGATATTTAATTTGTAATATATCTAGGGAAATAACTAAGTCATAGTTACTTTAATAATTTAGTTTCAAAATAATAGAATATCTCAAGGAGGACTGTGAGTGTGTTTGTGTGTGTGTGTGTGTGTGTGTGTGTGTGTGTGTGTGTGTGTGTGTGTGTGTGTGTGTGTGTGTGTGTGTGTGTACGTGTGTGTGTGTGTGTGTGTACGTGTGTGTTTTATGTGAACAGTTCTTGTTCTCTAAACTCAAAGCAAACTCACGACTTTAGGACTTTGGCTTAATTCATTCAAATATATTTGGAATATCTGTGGTGTTGTTAATATCTTCATTATTACTAGAATTTACTATAGGTGGAGATCTATGTGTCATTGAACTTCTTCTAAATGCATTATCTGCAAACCTCTACCCCTACCCTACAAAAATTCACTTAAAATAAATAACTAATAATCATAATAATAATGTACACATGACAGCTTTCAGAATTCCTTTTGATATTTTACAATTTACTCATGAATCCTATTTTTTTTTGTCATGATGGTGTCTGGTTTATCGATTTGGGTCATAACCTATCGCTTAATATTTATACAAAAATTAGTTTCGCCAATTTTAATATATTTGACATTTTATGACGGCTTCATTTTACGGTGGTTTTGGTTCGTTGAGTTTTTTTTATTATTTTTTTTTTTTATTTCAGACCCCTTTAGGGCCTTCGTAGTGACAGAGAGTTAACATTAGCAGTTATCACCCCCAAACTTTAATTATCCTGTTCGATAATTTTGCAAAATTACAAGAGTAAATACTATTACATTTCTTATTTATTTTATCTTTTAAAAATCTGCAGTTCCCAATCTTTTGATACTAGGATGGCTCTAAAACTAAATGGGTCGTCGAAGCGGCTGAAATGTAAAACTCCTCAATGAATAAAAATCTTTAATATAAAAATAAGGTGCCGAGATAAAATTAATATTTGTGCTATACACGCTCTTTTAGAGGTTTTTAGGTGATATACGAATGGCTCTAGGGTTCTGAGTTCCGACTTTTAACACACTTTGTATATGTGTTCGTCTCTACTCGTCTAATAGTTATTACGACAGTTTAAGAGTTACCCATTTCCTAAAACGTTATTTACATCTCCAGTTATCACGAAAGTTATTCACGGTTAGCACATTGCACCTCATTGGTGTTTTAACGGTTGTAGATTTGTACTTATTATACTAAAAAAAACAACCATCATATAACAAATTAAGGGCTTTAACTGTTTTTCTTTATCATGTGAATGTTGTTCTTCATGGAGAGAAAAGTTCATTGTATATTTTACAATAAAATAAGTATTTCATATGCAATTTATTTCAGGTGCATCCAATATCATTCTACTTCAGTTGATCTACCTCGTTCATATAAGAAGGTTCATCTCTTTAACTGTTGGATAGGTTAAATTGAATCAATCAAAGATAGTGCTGCTACAATAATATAGTTAAGGATTGGGCATCGATAAGGTCAAAAGTGTATATACAGAGTTTTGGAAAATGGTTGCCCCGATTTAATTGAACAAACTTAATATTATTTTCAATAAATTAAATGTCTTTTTTAAATTATGACTGAACCAAAACCATGATTTTCAGACGATGTGGAAAAATTATTGCACGCCGCGCAACCTGTCAGTTCAATGATGACCGTTCAACAAAATGCCTGTTTCTTGTAGTTTGCCGAGTTTAAATCTGTAATTATTAAGCAAAAAACTTTCCAGTGTGTTTATGCTACCAATCATCGTTATAATAAAAAGATCATAAGATGTCATAACCAGTTTATACGAACTGGCAGTGTTGACATTACAAAAAAAAATCTCCCGGATGATGAAAAACATCTGACGAAAACTTTAAACGTACTCATCAAACATGAAGTCCCGAAAAATCTATAATCAGGCGCAGTTTAGCTTTTGGAATCCCCAAAACATCAATTCAACACGTCCTTCACAAAAGGTTACATTTGCTTATAAAAGTCAGGTATTGCCTGCAGATAGTGTTACATTTTCAAATGAAACCCTCAATATCATTGACGGTAACGCAAAATTTTGGACACAAGTAATGATCTCCGATAAAGTTACGTTTAATGTAAATGGTTTTGTATATTGGCATAACTGCAGAATATGGGAATCTGAGTAACTGATTTTGTTTTTGAAAAAGTAAGAGATTCGCAAAAAATGATGCGGCTTAATTGCACGAATTCTTTGAAAAATGAACAATCGCAGACATCTTCATATTTGTATTGGAAGAATACGTTTTCCCGCAAGTGAGAAAAATTGAACAAGAAAATAACATTAGCACGATTATTCCACAAGACGGTGAGTCCCCACTTTACAGTTTGACAGTTGACCCGCCTTCAATGAAAGGTTCTCTAATCGTAGATTGGTAGGGATGATCCGACGAAGTAGCCTTCGAGAAATCCTATCATGACCCCACTGGACTTCATTTTCCTTGGATACTTAAAAAGATTGTATATAGTGTGAAAATTCAGGACAGAAATATCTATAAGAGCTGATTCTAGCCGCCGTTGATAGAGTGACACCTGACATGATAATCGCAGGTAGGTAGCTATCGACTATCTATTTAAGGTGTACAGAATGACTAATAGAAGAAATCGAGGCTAAATGAGGTATGCAAAAAAAGAAACGATTATCTAAATATTTTGGAGAAAAAAATATTTAAGTCAACTTCTTGGTGCGTTATGATTTTATGGGAAATCCTTCTCGATGACGCTATACGTATTGAATCGTCTATTTTTTATTAAACGTATATAATTTAAATATTTTTAAGATATTAGTTTTAATTTGGAACTGTTTATAATTACTTGGTTTATGGATTCCTCAAAATTCTAGATTTCAAATGTATTTATTTGTAGATCTATTTCAATATTTGCGTTTTAAAAGAATTAGTTTGAATTTGACATTAGATTTTACGTAAGTAATTTACAAAAGTTATATATTGGACACATCATCTATTTTCTTTTAATAATTGACTACCTTGGTTTATCTTATAACGGTTTATTGCTTCTATAATTTTTTATTTAACAATGTTATCTATATTACAATATATACTCGTTTACAAAATTTTGTTTTTGTTTGTTTACTGTTGCTGACGTTGTTGTTTTGTTCAATAGAGATAATATTTTGTATTAATTGGAGTTTTATTTTAAAAACAGAGAGACAATATTGAATTACTCTTGTGTGCTAATAAACGATGTGAAATATATATTTGAGGTTTTTAATTATGGCAAGTTGGTTTGTTAACTTGAATTATATGTAAATAGGTCAGTAAAGATTGTGTAACCCACGTATAGAAGCATTAGTCATGGCTATGATGATTGGCAAATCTTTGCTTTTGATTTTCTTAACGTAATCATTATGGCTGTGAAATTTGTAAGTAGTGTATCTCTATACATACTGAGACATTTCTAGTCCTGCAACCTGTCACTTATTGGTAAATATACTGAAATGAAATGACATTATGACTTCCTTGTTACTTTACACACACACACTCTCTCTCTCTCTCTCTCTCTCTCTCTCTCTCTCTCTCTCTCTCTCTCTCTCTATCTCTCTCTCTCTCTCTCTCTCTCTCTCTCTCTCTCTCTCTCTCTCTCTCTCTCTCTCTCTCTCTCTCTCTCTCTCTCTCTCTCTCTCTCTCTCTCTCTCTCTCTCTCTCTCTCTCTCTCTCTCTCTCTCTCTCTCTCTCTCTCTCGACATGGCCATAGGCATTGAATGTTTACTTTAAATAATAGAGAATGTAGTGAAATCCTTGAAAATACCGTATTTACACCGTCTTGGGGAGAATGAAAGGCTTCTACGGAAAATATAATTAATATGAAATGTTTTTAGTACAATTTATATCTCCAAAGGAGAAAACTCACATGGTAATTAATTCTTTCGTCTAAAACGTTTCTTCTTTTATGCGAATGTAGAAGTGTCTCTCCTTTTCTATCACAAAATTTTCTAATTTTCTAGACTAGACGCTAGTTTTTTATAGTTATAAACACCCGAAAATGAAATAAAAATACATAAAACTCAAATATAGTATAGAAATGTGATCAGTTCTTCCCAGTGGTGCTACCATTTAGAGAATCCTGGATGCCAGGGTTACTTTGGTAATTAATACTTATAGTTTGAATGTTATACTATTTTGGTGTAGAATAAATGGTTCCATGATCGATGGTAATGAGGTAATGGGGAAGGCTTGTTTGTCTCAGTTATGGAGAGGTCCTTTTATTGTGAATGGAGGTGGGAAGTAACTCAGTACATATGGAAAACGCTAGGGGTCGCTAGGATTGGAATCTTGCTTATGGATGAGTGCAAACGTAAACTCAACACATTTGAATGAAGGTGAGTCTGGCGTGGATTCTGGGACAATTTTGGAATGGAAGGGAACAAAAAATTAGACTTAACTTTAAAAGGAGCCCACGTAAGATGTGCATGAGGCAACTTAAAGCATACATTCGTTCATAGTATCAAAGTTGTGGAATGGTAGGACGGGTACTGTGCTAGGAGGGCACTCATCAGGGTAGGTATTGGTGACCTTAAGATGGTGACTGGTGAGGTTTGCGAGAACCAGAGGTAGTTTGAGAAAAGTTAAGTGCTTTTTAATATGTAGCTATAAAACACTCTTGGAGGTCTAACTGCTGCCGCACTATAAATAATAATGACCTTAATATAGAGAAAATATTACCATTTAAACAAATAGTCTACCAAAGTGTGATATTGGTAGGTGTAGAAAGTTTGTACTATGGTTATGTACAGTTTAAACCTCATAATAATATCAACAAAGTTAACAATACAGTCGGGCGTAGTTTGTGTGTGTGTTTCGTAAGATTTGGTCCTAACAACGAAACTATTGAAAACAAAAAGGTTTCACGTGAAATTTAAATGACGAAACTGTGCCGAATCTAAGTGAGTATTAAAGTGCTGAATAATCGATTGCTTATGGTTAAATGTTTCATCCTAAATTTTTCTAATAAATTAGTTAAAATGAGAATGAAAATTGATGAACATCTAATCTTTATCACTATATACGAATCTGAGTGTAGTAATAATATTAGGCTAGTTGTTAATGTTACTTAATGTGCGGCAGGTAACTGCTAACCTTACCAGACATAGGTTGTCCATTTTATGTCGGTTCTCTGCTCTTTCTCCATCTATTGCAAGACTTTCTTACCTATTATATAGAGATGTCTCTTCAGGAATTAGTGACCTAGCAATAGACTATTCTAAAACTTACAAAATTAATTCTTTTTGTATAATTAATCATTTTTGGTTTTAATAACTTCCTTAAATGAAATATTTAAGTAATTCTATTTAATAATAATTTCTATACACTCCTCTGCAACGATAAAGTAGAAATGTTTCAGAATCTAACACTATTCAACTAAGGACGTTATGAAGACAAGGAATGTTACACAGATGCATTCATAGTAAAATTTACAGTAAGTTTGGTATGAATTTGAACCCTGAAAGATAGCGTATAAATGTCAACGTAAAAAAATAGTTTTGAAGAAAAGTGGACCTTAAACGATATAATTTCTATCTATGCCCAGAATAGTTGCAAATTTTCACGACGTGGCGGCACAAAAAAAGTGTTCCTGATTTATTAGTCCATATTTATAGTCCATTATTTGTGATAGCATTCCTACCTTATAATCTAGTGTTCCTTGTTCCTTCAGATGTATTATCCTATTCCGTTTTAAAAAACATTGAAGCTAAGGCGTTCCTCAAGTTGTGGATTCTGGCGATCTGTTGCACGAACGTATTGTCTGGAGTATAAAATATTTCAATTAAATTTCGTGATAATACTCCGAAGTTAAATGTTACTGGAATCCAAACTTACAAAGCGAGACGATGCGGCTTCCTTGTTGAATTGCACAAGAGCGGCACGAATTCTAGGCGGAAGCAACCTACTAATTAAGAATTATAATTTAATAAAGCGTGTATTACGTCTATTATAGTATTACATCTACGTCTATATTTGATAGGATCATGGCATGGAGTCTATTGAATAGTTCCACTGACATCTTGGATGTCTGTGATAGGTAACTGTTATAAGGGAACAAACATCCCTTGCGGCCAAAACTTAACTTTTAGAAGAATAATCATTTTAAAATCCGTTTTGGTTCGTGACTAAAAATAACCTAAGCCAACTAATAAATGTAGATAATTTTCACATTACAATTTCTTAGAATTAGGATAATTTACAACTATCTTATATATATATATATATATATATATATATATGTGTGTGTGTGTGTGTCTGGAAATATGAGGTTTACTTCAAACTTGAAGGTCGTTTAAAACGAAAATTTAATTTGAATGTTGGGTGGTTAATAAACTCATCCATTGGTGATTAGTCAGGCATCCCTTCAAAATTATATTTTACACCATACTATCAACCCATTATTATCAATTCTCTACATATCCTAAACAAGCTTAATAAGTAATATTATTATCTAGTAAATCAAATCCTAAGAAGCCTTCAACACCGCTTACGTTTACTCCTCATACTCTCTTATTTACATATCAGTATTTATTATTTACTTATTGTAAACCTTATTTACTTATTGTTATTAATGTTCTGTTGTTATCGGTTTACCCTGGCTCTGGATTTGTTTTGATGATGAATACAAAAAAGCTCCCCATCATGGTATAACATATACATTTCTTCTTAGTAAAAACCAACAGGTTGTAAAGAGTTCTTCATGTATATAAAGAAAAGAGAAGACAATATTTTCGTTAATATTTCTTTTATTAAAAATTTATTCTTAGCAATAGAAGATAACAATGTATGCAAAAAATATATAAATTAAAATATAAAATACAAGTTGATATTTTACAAATTATATACCAGTTCTACTTTGAAAAATATGGTTATTCATTTATATATTCATTTAATATATATTCATTTGTAATTTATTACACAATCAAAGAAACAAATAATAACATTTAACTATTGTGTCTGAACAAGGTAAAGTACCGAAAGAAATTTTCCTAATCCAATTAATTTTTTAACAAATACTTTTAATATGGTGATTAAAACAAAATATTATACAAGTATTTATCATTTATTTTCTGAACTCCGTAAAGCTACAAAAATAACAAATTTTATGTCCATTCCTCCAGATAAGACAGTATTGTTTTTAGTAAATGATTTATGTAATGAGTACCACAAAAAATAAAATAAATGAAAATAATATTTACCAATTTTAATATCAGAGTATTAGGGTAAAAATTTTTTTTTCCTATTTACATTCCTTCAGCAGGTGGGACAAACCCTGTTGTTTCTTTAGCAAATTATTTCAATTAGAGGGACCATCGTTATAGAAAAATGCAAAACGAAATCATACACAACTCCGAGGGGTTGTGTTTCCGAAATGAATTAAAGAATTATTAACAAAGATCTAAGTATGGAAAAATAGTGGTTCAACAGGACAGAGTTATTATAGAAAATACTTAAAATAAATTATATTAAAACAATCAAAAACTTCTAAGGCTATTTTGTAACAAGAGTATTTAATAGAATTTGTCAGTCACAGTTGACTCTCCAAGTCATCATCAAAAGTAGTCTGTAAACTAAAGCAGAGAGTTTTTTATTTTTACTTTCCGATTACTTAGTAAGGACAGTATTTTTATGCTACTTTTCCGGTGGGTTATCAGCGTTATAAGCATCTCCGAATTCATTTTTAACATTTCAGAACGATATCTATCTCTGTGTATAAATTTGTCTGCCTTTATAATCGTCTGTGGCGTTCATGTCACATGTTGTCTCAAGAACAAGTGGTCTGATTGACCCAAAGGTTTGACACTTGATATTAGCTGGCTGTCATATGGAATAACCAGAATTTAAGCCATGGTCTGAGTGATGAAAATGTTTGCAATTTCCCTCGTGGTATGTGTAATACGTGTATTATATTTTTGTTAAAATCTCCAAAGTAGTAATAATAAAAAAGAGGGAGGATGGTATCTTGTCAATATAAATGTTGAATGTGTTTGAGTAACATTATTTTGTGTGTTTAGTTAAATATTTAATGTGATAATGGACTATAAATATCCGAAACATATTGTGTGTATGTCATTGAAGACAACTTAAAAGGATTACTGGCGGTAACTGATGTTACAGTTGTACGTAAGCATATCCGGTTGTTCTAGAGTAATAAATACAATAAAAAGAGGTTTGTAAATTTAAAAATGATCTGAATTTTATGAAACTTGAAATATTTATGTAGTACTGCTTATAGCATAAAATATGTCTTTAAACAATAAATTTAGACTTTCTGATAAATTTTGATAAATCTGAAAACAATCATGATTTTAGAAGTGCCGAGTTACATACAACCTAGGGTGCAAGTGGCTTTTTGATGTAAAAATATAATAATAAAAGAGTAAGCTTGATGAGCCCAGGAAGTCATATTAAGGTTTTTTTTTTTTTTAAATATAAACAATGAGAACTAGTTAGCAGCTGCATTTCTTATCTGTTAATGTCTCTGTCAAATTTGCGAGCATGAAATATCAGATTTAAAACTATGGAACAATTTAAAGAATATAATAATTGATAAATCATAGTTGTTGTATTTGTGTATGGGCCGGAGTACTTCAAATTAATTTAAATATTATCCTATTGATACAAATAATTTTTAATTTGACATTATACTTGAAAGTCGATCATTGATAAGGTAACGTTCTTGTTTCATTCATCTGTGGATTACACCTCTCTGTTTTTTGTATACATTGTGTATATAGAAGTAAAACATGTTGGTAATGTATTATAAAACATATAATCCGACAGCAGTGACAATAAATATCAAAAAATTCTTCTGGCTTATTAAATTTCTTTTCGTTACACAAAATAGTTCCATAATTGGTTTTTCCCAGATCAATGGTATATGACTTGCGGATTTATTTCTTTAACAATTCATCCATACTTTTCCTAAAATTTGAGTCACTCTAGGCGACTTTCACTGCTAAAACGTTTTTTTAAAACTTGAATCGTTATCAATAAGTAATTGTAACAATAGTTATTTGTGCGATGAGTCCATCCAAACGGGAGAAAAGGTTTTCCGCACGGTACATAGTGGAGTGTGACAATTTATCAAGTTTGAAAAATAGACGTATTGCACTTTAAGTTTTTATACAGTTACAGGTAAAGATGGAAATCAACACCAGTTATATATGTATAAGAATTAGTATGTTCCTATAACATTAATTTGTTTTACGAGCTTCTGTAGTCTAGGAACCATTATTGATGTTAGAACATTTATGTAGTACTGTTGTTGCCATGGCAACCGATAATGTGAGAAAAACAGCAAAACGAACTGTGAAAACGGTAGAATGTAGAAAAGAGATGTTTTGCGAACCGTTTATCGTTAAATAAATTCAAATTTGAAAAGCAACTATAGAAAAATATTTCTTTTTTTGACAAAATTTACCAATTTTATATTTCTTATCGTCTTGTGATCTATCACCAAGAAGAAAATTTTAAACAACATGTAATGCGTAGGATAGATATTGAATTTCTAAACTACCATAAAATAAGATTCCTACGGTTTAGATTATAAATTGTATAACCGTACAAAATTTCAAAAATGGTACAATATAATATATAATATAACCTAAATAATTGTATTATAAATAATAATTTGTAATTTATTCCTAATAGATGTAAGTAGTTGACGTTTACGCACAATAATTAAAAAGAACAAAGGAGATGAAAAGCTGTATTTTAAAACCTGACTTTTAAAAACTTTATTATAGTGAAACTTATTTAAAACCTGACTTATAGTGAAACTTTATTGTAATCACCTTTACGTTAAGTCCCTGACTTTATGGGTAATAAAATGCAAACCAATCTTATCGTTCAAACTACGTCGTCATAGGTTTGTAGAACCTATATATATATGTATATATATATATATATATATATATATATATATATATGTATTAAACTCATTAACACATATATTAGTTTCCCATGAAAGATATTGTTTAAATGCACTGTTGCAGCTTATGTTTTTCATTGATCCAAAAAATTGTTTCAAAATAAGTTCGCGTTGAGTACAACAAACCAGCATGCAGACATTTTTATTTTTATTAAATTTGTCCTATTTAATAATGAACCTGATAAAAGTTAAGTATATTGCCGTGAAATAAAGCTTCGACTAAATGCAGCAAGTCGACCTTGAGGCTATTAGACATGACTTATGACCCGAGAGTTGTTGAAATATCCTCAGGAGTAGCAAAGGCGAGGCTTCGTTTGATCTCTCCATCACAGCTCGTTACACTCGGATTAAATATATTCAACTAAGCTTACACACTGGAAAGAAAACATTTAGCGTTTACGTAACCTTTCGCTGGTGATTGCCAAATGTACAAGGAGGTTCGAAAACTGTAGTGTTGAACCTTCATATTGCATAGGACTGAAGGATCTTTTCCACATTCTGCAGACAAATATGCATAAGCATAAGTGTACACACACGATCTCAAATAATGATATAAGTACAAGTGTTGCTTTACATATACAAATTTATAACTCAATATTATGAATTAAAATCGTGTCCCAATGGTTTAATTTATATATTTTTGCCTACGGTTCTCGAAATGTATTTATTTACGGCTTTGCGATTTGGAAATAAATAATTACATTTTCTAAAATACGATTGAGATTATGATAGTAGATTTATATAAAATACTATATTATCGGTTTGTTTACTTGAGATTATTCACAATCGACGTTGATCTGTGCATTCAATGTTTTGTTTCTGACTTTTAAGGTAAAAATTAAAGAGTTTTTAAACATAATAAAATAATTTAACGGTTATTTAAAACTATTAAATATAAACTTTCAAACTTTGTGTGTTATATGAATTTGGAATACTACATATAATTTAGGAGCAAGCTATTTAAAACTGCATAAAAACAAAAAAAAAAAGTATAAGATACCTATACAAATAACGAGGAAGCATTACTTAACTAACTTTTAGCTATTTTATAGGAAATTTATAATATGCCTGTAGTAAATTCATATATTGTAGCACCGTAGTAAATCCAAACGGACAAGTCTACACTCACTAAAACAGCTGATCATGAAGATCATAGTGACCGTTAGAAATCAATACAGTTTGTCCACTCGTTCAATGACAGCTATTATTATTTTAAAGAAATTAATAATAATTAAAATTAATACTTCGTGGCAAAACAGAAGAATAAAACAGAATGTTGAATGCATGATACATGATAATAACAATATTAGTCTTCTTCTATCCAGTAATGTATAGGTTGTGTTTTTTAAACAAATATTGGAATATCATATTTACTTTTTAATAATCCTGTACACTATATTTAAAATCTATAGTCATTCGAATTTTATTAGTTTGTTTGTAACGAAATCTGACTGAACTTTGAATCTTAATAAAAATATGCTGGCCTCCTATTACGTCATTCATTTGATGCGTAGTGAGTTTTGTTTTATTTTAAAGAAGAAGTCACTTGCGCTATTACAAATAAAATTAAAGTAAAACACATTTTAACTGTTTTACAAAATTTGGTACAAAAAATGCCACAGTGCATTTGTTTATAACCTCTTAAAATATTTATCTTAGTAAAATTGTTTTATCTTAGCTGTCCAAAGATTGAAAGATCAAATCTCGGTCCTTTTTAAAATGTAAGAAGTAAGAAGCTCAATTCAAGAATTATTAAAAGACTTTACTTTACAGAATAAGCTATAAATTACTAATTTTATCAAAATAAAATATACAGTACTGTTTCCGAGTTTCCACGTATAATTCTTATGGAACATAATTAGTGATATAGAAGGCCTTATACACGTTTTAGGAAATATTTTAAGGATTATATTTTTATACTTTCGTGTTTACAAACAATAATAAAACAGCATGCAATTTGGTTGTATGGATGATCGATACCCACGTTGTTTGGTATCGTCTGTTTATACCAAACGATACCCACGTTGTTTGGTATCGTCTGTTTATACCAAACGATACCCACGTTGTTTGGTATCGTCTGTTTATACCAAACGATACCCACGTTGTTTGGTATCGTCTGTTTATACCAAACGATACCCACGTTGTTTGGTTTTTTTTCTCGTCTGAAATGAAAAGTTATTTAGTTTGTTTTTTCAAAGCTCTGATGTCATCTACAAACTTTGAAAAAAGGGAACATTAGTTTTTCTCCATAACACAAATAATAAAATAATTGTGAAGTTCAGGAGTTCAATATCTTACTTCATATTACGTCAAGTCAAAAATTAAGATTTATGTTCCATATTTCCAATAAAAATAAAACATTTTTATCAACTCAAAAGTCAAGAATTGTTGATGTTATATATTTACGGTTCACCTATAACACATTTCTTAGTGCACTTTCAGGCAGTACTTGGGTTGGATAAGTTTTTTTTCTTACCTCAATTCAGAAAACACGTCATAATTACACTGTGCATAAATAAATTTTTTCCAAGATCATCAGTTCTCTGTGTGCAAGCTATTTTAAACGGTTTGCGACTTATTAATTATTTTTATAATCAGGTACACATTCAACAGAGTGATATTCCATTAGTCATACAATAATGAATAACCGAATTAAGATTCTTGAGCAAACATGCAAAGTTCCTTGAAATTAGTGACAAAACTTGAAATGTTAACCAATAAATTGTAATGTGTCACGATACACCCTTGTGACTTCTGCCAAATGGCAAATATAACTGTGTCAGACTTAGGTTTTGCAAGAACTAGGAGACAAACTTAGGTTGCAACGGCTCAACCACTAGACCATTGAGAAAGTGGTCAAGGTCGAACCAAACAGGTCGTGATATGACAAGGTATTTAGTAAACATTTCCTTTATGTATATTAAGCAATACATAAATAGCAACAATGACATTTTAGTTAACTAAGTTGTATTGCTTATATTATATTTATTTATATACCAGTCGTTGAAGGGAAATATTTATTTATCTAAATTTCCTGTTAATAAGATATGAGAATTTGCGATATATCAAACTTGCTGGTAGTTTTTCATGACTTTTGATTGGTATTGACATATATTGTGTGGCCACAGAAAACCAAACACTTTTTTTTTAATAGCACGGACCAGAAAATTTTATTTCCAAAGCGGACATATTGTTTTCTTGATCACCGCAATTTCAACTTCTAAGCGGTGACAGAATTATCCACTAAATGGCCTGTGTGAGTAGTTTTTACCTCATATTAAACTCGGTAGTTTTTATAAAAATGTGTTTTAGATTTTCTTGTATAAATTAACGATAGTTCAACAATAAAAATTGTTTATTAAAAATTTTGACCTGTTAAAAGAATGAAGATAACCTTTAGAAGATACGATAAAATAATTGTATTTTTTTTTTCTAATAGGCCAACATACAGTGGTCGAATAGCGGTTTGTGACTTTGAGCACTAGAATTTTGTGACATAATAACTAAATGAACGATTGATACTCCAAATTTATATGCGAGTGTTTTTCGTTAACCATAGGTACAATTAATGATCATAATTAATACTATAATTTAACATAACTTCCATAAAACCGGTTATTGGGATCTGCAGATGTGGGGAAGTTTGCAATAACCTTTCTGTCTTTTTAGGCTATATAATATGACGTGAAGTCTTTCAATGATTTTTGTATTAGTAATATATTTTCAGTGTTTTCCCATAAATATCATGGAAATATTGTTTTACATCTCCATAAAAATTAAAATTATTGGAACTAGTTCAATTTCAGCTATATCGACAGCTCTGAAGGTATTTTCCGACTATTGATATTTTGTAAAACATAAAATGTATGTCTACTACACTGTGGTATACGTTTAATGAGAGACATTCCGGAGCTCTCCAAATATAAAAGGGAATGTAGTGTAAAAACAACTTGTATTAAAAGTGACAAAAATTTAATCATTTTATCGTTTTTAATATTAGATAACTCTTTATTAAAATTATATTAATGTGTATCTTTAAAAATTGAAAGTCAATTTATATAAATTAAAACTATATCCTAAGTGTAATTTTTAAGTGTTGGAATGAGAATAAAAAGTTAAAAACATTTTCCGTTACTAACTCCTATTATGTATCCTTTTTCAAAATATACGTAAATTCCTGCGAGAATTTCAAAATTGTAAGATAGACACATACAAAAGACGAGTTTTTTACTGCTTACGAGAGAAAGGAAGAAGCGTATAATGACTCTGAGTACAAATGGCGGTGCCATAAATTGATCGTTACTCGTCGAGCGCATAACACATATTATTATTATATGTATTTATGTGTGTGTTCTTGTATGATATTGTTTTGCTTGTTCAATTTTATTTGATCTCTGCTCTTTTTTCAGGTTGTTCATTGCTACTGTATTGTTAGTCTTTTGTTTCTGTGTAGTGTTTTGAATTTTGTTTAGTTTTCCTTATAATTTTGTGTTTCCTGTATAAAGATATCTATCCCATTTCAAAAATTTGTGATTACATTTTAATATTTTAAAATTATTATGTTTTCAGTTTTTTTTCTTCTTTTTACAGCTTGCAAGTTAACACTAAACTTTATCCTGACTATTTCTATTTATTTTGAGTAAATATAAAAAACAAATACAGTCAATTATAATCTTATAATGAATATATAGAAAAAGCACTCAAAATGGTTTACAAATAAACAAATACGAAATAATACAATAGTAATTGTTCCATATTAAACACATATTTTATTCCTAGAATAAACCTTATCATTTAATATCGATTTCTTAGATATTCCTTTAAAGCAATTCACTAAAATAAACTTTTCAACCCATTTTTCTCTCCCAAACTACCTTTGTATCACTTTTTTTCTCTCCATTATAGATGCACATATACAACGCAAGGATATATTTCTGACATTAAAAATTCATTGTGACTTGCATAATTTGTAATACAGGTCTCAGTTAGAAAGAAAACTAATTTTTTGCCCTTGTTCTTATTTATCTTACAATGGGATTGGAACATCAGTTCATTAAGTGCATAGGTAAGATCGTGATGTTTGTGCAACTGACGATCAGTAAACTTTACTTAACTGTTTTGGCCGATTTATGGTTGAAGTGATTGTAAACACAATTCCAATAGTTGGTATGCATATTGAGGTCAACTTTAGATTGTACACATGTCCTCAACGTGACCTTGTATCATGGTCGGGTGATACTTGTATGTAATTCTTAGAATATTAGTGGATTGATGCGATGTGGTAATTATTTGTGAAATATCAACCGTCATTTTCGATTCTTCTCCGAATCGTTTCTTTTTTAAGCTAAATCCTGTTTGGTCGAATTTGCTGATAGAATTGCATAGGAAAATATAATCTGAAAAACGTGTTAAAAATAGTATTAAGAACATTTTTCATTCAACATCATCTTGGATAAAATAATTTTTTTAACAATTAATTATAAAGTAACAAAAATTGAGGTGTAATGTATACTACACCATAGATTCAAATTCTTTTAACCACGAAACTGTCCTTAACACCAATATTTTTGTATCATATACAAGTTTTAACAGTTCTGTAAAAAAAAAAGAAAAAAGTTTTCAATTTCTATAACTTGAATCCACTTATATTTTCTTGAGATTCAAATTTCGTAGGTACTTATTTGTATTTCGATTTAAAAAATAAACCATTTATCTGAACAATTAATTAGTTCTTTTAGTTTGTATATAAATTGCATTTAAAGATTTTAAAATTTAAAAAGGTTTTTTTCTTGTTTTACATAAAATAAATAATTGTTTTCATGACTGAACGTGAATTTATTTCGTAAGTAACTCTGTCCTTTTTCTAACCTATATCTGGGATTAACAAAGACAGTTCTACAAAATAAACTATTATAAACACATGTAGTCCAAGATAAAAGAAATGATCGAAGACATTTCAAACAGACACCAAATTTTCCTAACATTTTAAATAAAATAAACAAAAATCTACTTTACAAGCTAATTTAATTAAAGTTTTAAAATTTAGCCAATTTTGTTTTTTTAGTAATAACTCTCTTACTTTTTATTGGAGAAAACATATTTGGGTATCATTGTATGAACACATAGCCCCAAAAAATGAATTATGAAATGATGTACGACTTAAGGAGGTAAAAGTGTATGTATAAAATATTTTTAATTTGAAAATGTTTATTGACTACTTTTTTTGAGTTCATGAACTTGTCCAAAGGTTTATAAATCCGAGTCTACGTACTAAATTTGAGCAAATTTGGACCAAATTTTTGAACTCTTAGTGAATTAACGAAAAAACACATACACACAAATTGTGTCGAAATATACTTCAAATTCTCCTATAATGTCAAGGACATTTCATGGTCTCAAAAGGAAGTGATTTTCGCGAGGATCACATAACTAGAATTGCACATTAAAAATTCGCTAATAATGATTTTTTTTTAAATTGCCTTTCTCTCCAATTTTTTCTTTTAATTTAAGGACAATTCAATTCAAAATATTTTAGCTTACATCATTTCTGTACAGTTTTCTTTTAAATTGGCTTATCCATTGTAATTAAATAATTAGTTTTGAAGATTCTTCGTCGTATTAAAACCAATTAATTATAATTTGTTTTTAAACCCTCCTAATTTACAACGTTATTTTTAGAAACTCAAAACATTCTAAAGGTAGGTAAAAAGTATTCATCAGCATTTAAAAATAATACATAATAATTAAAAACAAACAATTGTTTATTATTTAAATACAAATTCGTATTTAATGACGTGAAACAATACGTACATTATGTTAATAAATTTAATTTTAGGTTTACATCTTAAAACTGTGTCATCTTTATACAAAACAAAAATATTCCATATTACATCATAGAAAGTGTTGTTCTACGATTACTTAACTAACTTATATTTTATTGGCTAAGGCTCATAAATGTTTTCAGTTTGTAGGAAGAAGAATTTAACTTTCGCCCATAGGCGTTGGATGTGGGTTTGAAGCGTCAGTAATGAGGACGTCGCAGCCTGCAGGCTTCAGGAGTTCAGCGAAAGTAAAGTCAAAGAGTAAGAGTGGGAGATTTCAGTATCACTTCGTACAGTACTCTAACGGTTCGCAGACCATGTGGTCGTAAGTTGTCAAGGGTCGCAGTGCTTTACATCAGTTAGTTGTGAAAAATGGATAATCTGGGGACATGATCTTTTAGTTTAGTGTGCATTTAATTATTTTATTGAACTGAAATATTTTAAACTAAATTTGTGAAATAACTGGATATTTTACAATTTTTTTTGTGATAATTATACAGTTTTATAATTTCAATATTTTGTTCTTCTTTTTTTTTTTCATTTCCGTTCCAAAATATTTCTGATAATAAACCATTGTATTAATTGATTTGGATTACATACGATTAACAAGGAGTGCGTACAATATTACGAGGAGTGGGTGTTGTGGATTTTTGTGTCAAGTGTTATCGTATATTGCTGTACAAGATGATGTCCCTATATAGGACTATTAAGGGTGGCACGCATAAGCGCTCTAGAGATAGAAGGTATTTATTATTTAAAAATTTTATTACCTTATTTTTTTGTGAATGTAGTTGTTGACTAAATTGGAGCATCGCAAAGAATGCAACGAGCTTATAGTAAACTAAATCTCATAAATGGTTAGCATGATTTTAAACATATTTGGTTTAAAATATGTTTTAAAATTACATGGATAGTTCCATGAACTACATTTTGCGATTTAAAAATAGTTGTTACAGAATAATGTCTTTAACTGAGAAATTTCAATAGGTTTTTACCAAACAATTTTAACTTTCTTAAAAGTAATATAATAAAAATAAAGAGACAAATTTGAGTATTGTTTTATTTTAACTTTGAGAAAGAATATCGAAAGTAAATGGTTAGCAGTTTTTAAAGAAATTCATTAAACATTCATTACACTAAAATTTTTAAAATACCGTAATTCTGTAATCATTCCGATAACTTTTATGTCAAAATCGTCATACTTGATTTGTGATTTCGGCATTTCTAAAATTGAGAACATTTTTAGACATTTAATGTTAAATATCATACATTTATACGTAATTTGTCTATGTCCAATTTTTTACGTTTCAGCTACTCTAACATTGAAAGAGTATTTCAGATAATTAAGAATGTTAATTTATATAAAAATATATATATAATTTTTTAGCACTCTTTGTATGTACGCTTTTTGCGTGAGGTTAAGTGGTAGAGTGGACCTGATGGTTCGAATTTTGCTACTTAAATAAAGACTTCCTTTAAATAAATATTTATCTCTCTCCACTTTAATGGTACGATTAAACAAGAGCACTTGCCGAAAATATATTGATTAGTATTTACTTAACTTATTTGTAGAAAAAGAAAGTTTCACATATTTCAGTTTATTAAAAATCTTTTTTCAAAAGTACAAAACAACAAAAGGCAAAATGGTTTACCATTTTTCATAATATTCTTTTGTACTTTTGACAAACCAAAATCTATGAATTATTTTAAATTTTTGTTTTCTTTTGTATACAATTTTAACTATTATTAAAGATTACTTGACATATTCAATATTCGTTTTACTTCTTATTGAACTCATTACAAACAACAACTTCTTTATTAATCTAAAAGACACAATATAATTATAATATCTAACCCTTTAGTATTTTCAGTTGCATTTTATTTTAGTTAATGAAAATACATGATTATTCTATTATAAATACTCAAGTAGTTTTTTGCTAATTATTATTAAAAAAAGTAGCTACATATTTATAATACCTATTAAAATTTTATACTAAAATAGATTAAAATGTTTTAACAATAAAAATATTCTTGCTCATTATTTACCTTCGAAACATATTTAAAATACTAACTTGCTGTTACTCGTTTTTCCGCTCCTCTTTTTATTAAATATCAATTAAACTAATTTTGTAAACAAAGTTAGTGTGAATAATATTTTTAATTTACGAAGGGAATGACTTTTTAATTTTCGAATTTACTATATCTATATGTTGTTTATGCAAATGGTTCGTTATCACATTTAAAGATAATACCAGATTTTAAATTTGGGAAGATAGTAACCAACAATATGTATCAACCTATAAGGAAGAGCTACTTTTGAGCAACATTTAAACAAAATTGTTATAACTGAATTTAAAAACATAAAAAGTTTTCAGTTCACTCTTTCCGAAAAATTTGTACGAAATTTTATCAAATTTAATATTTAAAATTATAAAATTTTATACTTAATTATGAAAAGTGCTCAGTTTTAAATTTAGTCAAAATTTGGTTAACTAGTAATATAAATTAGGGGGACGGTAAATGAACAGTTAGACATAAGAGAAGAGATCTTATTCAAATATTAAAAACAAGAATATCATTTCATTTAATAAAAATACAAGACATCTCATACGTCTAAGCAATTATTATTTTTTTAAGTTCTGTAATAGTTAGGAGTACAAGTACGTTGTGTTATCAAATGTATAATAGCAGGAGAATTTCAAATCTTTGATGGTTAACATATTGTCATTTTTTTTTAATTACAGAAATGAGGAACTTTTCATATGATCCCACTTTAAAAGTAAAAATGTATTTATATAATTTTTGTAACACATAAGAAACAAACTTCCTGTATCTTTTCGATAATAAAATGAACACAGTGAATGTGAGTTTACTAATAGTAGATTACCACCCTTCCAGTAATCTGAGTTAATTTTCAGCTCGCATAATGTTTATGTAAAAATGATTGTATATAAAATATGTAGTTTTTAAATGAATGCATCTCATTGACCTTTGCATAGGATGAGGGAGGGAAGACAGACCTCACGATGTCGGCATTTCCAATGTCTCGGCTAATTGATGTATTGTTGGCGAAATAAGTGAATGACGGTAAGGTCCCACAGTAACCTACATACTGCAGGATACCTGAATATATAAACTACAGTTACAACTTGCAGTTTGACATTCCTAAAAGCAAAGCTCAGTTGTTAAACTCTGAAATTGTATTGCAACTCAATTTTTAACTTTCGTTTATGAATGTTTTAGAATATAGTTTAATAATATTTGTATGATTTCATACGATTATTTAAATTAAATAAGGAACTCTAATTTGTACGATTACGGTAAATAAACAGTGACCCAGTATTGAGCAAATAATCGCATTCGCGTATACAAAGAAAGTTTATTGTTGTAAATATATTAGTTACAAACAATAGATTACGAAATCGTGATCATAGTTGGATAGATGGTTTAATTTAATTTTTAATTATTACAAACGGAAAAGCAATTGGTTAAATTTATTTTAACAATAACACTGTAATTATGCGAATTTATAATTAGGTTTTTTAAATTCTAGTGTGTAATTTCTTATACATTTTGGTTCGTATTAAGGTCAAAAGAATTACCAAAAATGTTGTAAATATTCAAAATTAACCTATTACAATGATTGTACTCGTATGTCAATAATGTAAACATAACAAGAAAATTATTAACAAAACGTTATTTTCATTAAATTTCAGGAAAATAATAATTTTTTAAATTGTAGTTTTAACGTAGTTAACAAAGATCACTTTTATAAAATATAAATTGTCATTAATGAAATTTTACAGTTTATGGATGTTATTCAGAGAAAGTAATGTACTGGCTTTAATTTATCTGAAGTTCACGACGAATTGAAGAGTTATGTGTAGCTAGTTTTTAAATACAGACGTTGTGGCGAGTTAGTAGTTAATTGAAATTTCGTTTCACACGTGCTCAAGTTATTACGCTAAATCAGATTCCAGTTTAATCCGCTAACTTTCACGCAATTACTTTGCGGAACATACGTTGAGGAATGTTGAAGCCACTGGACTAATTGCTAGGCCATTGAACGAATTACTGGCTTAATTATCTAAGCCTTCTCTTATCCGATCACATTATTGTGCGGATTAAACATTTCACTATCTTGGCAAGTAATCTGCATTATTTATTCATTGTATTACTTATTAAATGATAAATAGAAATCGGAAATAAAGTGTGAAAAAGTTATTCAGTTGTAAGCATGCCTTTATTTGTTCTTCATTGAGACAAGTAGGTAAGTTTAAACTCAGTGTCAGACGAGTTTGATTGGCAAACTTATCAAGTTCAAGATAACAACTGATGAATTATTGGAAAATCCACCTTAATAAATTAATGAAAGTTAGTCATACCATTACCTACTAAGTCATTTCTTGATAACTGCAGCGTTTCAAGGTATCCTTCTATAACAACAAAAAAGAATGTTTGATTTTTTTTTTAAACCGCCTATAATACTTTGAATAATATTTTTCTCAAAGGAATGTCCATAGATTTGAAATTAAAAAGCCTAAATTATCATAAATACGGAGTTTTTATCCAGAATGCTCATTATCCACTTTATTTGATACGATATTCATATACTAGAATTTCAACAGAGCTTTGCTTATGCCATAACTTCGACCGAAAAGTAAATATTATTTAATTAGGTGGGTCAAAAGTCTTTTTTTTTTACTACTTGAATCTAAAAATAATTTTAATTACTTGCAATTCGACACATTGGTCTGTTACTTAATATTTACTTTCACCAAAATGTGAACGAAAATGGTAGACTCATTTTTTGAAATCTAAGTCTTTTGTAATAGCTTCATGGACTTTTTTTTAAACAATGACCACCGAAACGGCATTTTTTGACGACCAATATTTTTTGTTACATTTGAACAAATGTTGATCAAAATCGATTTTGACAAATTGGAATGACGAGTTGTAGTCATACACCTAAATCTAAAGTTATAAAAAAGCCGTCTTGAGATAAAGCTAATAATCACTAAATTTGATCAAAATCGATCCTTTGCGTAAATATTATTCTCGTATTTATGACTAACTTTAAACCTCTATTAGTTACATATGTAACTAAGATTTGTAGGAACTTCTTAAGGTGCAATGTGGCTTTTATTATATTTTAATATTTTCCCCTTCATCTGTTGAAAATTAATTAAGCAATCTGAGCTCTGTGAACACTGATTATTTAAAAATCGATTTAAAGGTTTTCAAGTATATTACCGAGGTTTCAGATTGCCCTAAGCTAACCAAGTATTACGACAACTCAAGTTCGCCCGTCAAAGTGTTGAGTAACTATTGAATTCTTCAAGTTTGACCTATTAAACCAAACAAGTCTAACCAGTTTGGAACATCATCAGCTGATTCCATTTACAGATACTAATGTGAATTTATGATTGGATGATGGTTTTGTAGTGGCCAGCCACTTAGTGACTTATACAAATCATAAGAAAAATATGAAATTATTAAATAGTAGTTGAAAGATTCTTTATTAATAAAATCAAGTTGTTAGATTATAACAGGACGCTGTGGGCTTTGATAGGAAGCCATAACATCCTGGTTTATTTTAATAAGCAACCGAGTGAGCCATTTCCCATAGCCTACATGACTTATTCAAAGTCATATAAAATTCCCTCTCTCTTATAATTATTAACCAATGAAATCGTGAATATGATGGAAACTGTCATCCATCTTTGGGTGTGGCATAAAGAATAATAAAACCAACTGCAGGGCAGGGCCCCGGGAGAGTGGTGTTGAGCTCCTGCTACCATGAGCAGCACGATGGTCCTCTCATCTTTTGGTAAACCTTAACTCTGAATTGTCTAAGTGGTGCAAAATTAATATAATAATGTTTAAATAAATATATTAGACTTTTTTATTTAACCTTAAAAGAACTCTTTCAAAATTATAACGTTAACTTCAAAATGGCAACTCAATAATTTGAGTAATTAAGAATATGTTTAGAAATAGATAACAGATCAAATATTGTGTGATGTCTAAAACTGTTTAAGTAGTAGTTTGTTTTTTTAATAATGTCAAGTCAAATTAGAATCATGTTTTATAATTGAGATCATGTTTAAAAGTAGAATCATGGCTAAATAAAACAACCTTTTTCGTTCAACTTAACCAAGCTGTACTAATTTCTAGTCTATAAGAAATTCTCCTCCTCATAAAGTGGTAGTGTTAGAACCTACATTCCTTATTTTGAACAGGTCAATCGGAGGCACCACAGTTTAATTGCTATATAGAAGAATTGTCTGCATAAGTGGTGGTATCTCCAATTGTACATGTATGTATATATGCATACATGCATGTAAAAGTTATCCAAAAGGTATATTTAAATTGCAAGTTGCTTAACGGTTCTTCGTTAAAGATCTGCATCCGTTAGTGTGCCAATAACAGTATCGACTTGGAATTACTTTGGACGTTATTTATATCTCCATGGAAAAATAACATGTTTATGTTGCTAAGGCAAAATTTTTAGAAAATGACATTGCATATGTCCTCGGACCTGACTAGGAAGTGTGGGTTATCTCAGATAATACATTCTATATTTAACCTTTCATCATATACTCATCATTTTAAGTACTGGTACGTATATTCCCACAGGACTGATCAAATATCAACCGTTAGACATGAAGTAAATGATGGTGGACGTGCATTCATATAGTTGTTAATATTTTGTTTACATAAAATGGAAATTTTCGTAATAATGGTAAAATAACTAAAAAAATTAAATCTATCAGTATTATAAAGTTGTCAACGTTGTTACAAATGTTGGCATTTTCTAGACTCAAATTTTTATTCGGATTACGATTCTTCTTCACTTATGCTCTAGTGGCAAACAACTTTATTGTGTTATTACTTACTGGAATTTATTGCAAAGTGATTGTTACTTCAATAACTAACATTTTACTGTACATAAATATTTTTGGCAAAAACTAAAATGTATGTAAATGGGATCTATACGTCTACATTGGGTTTAAAACAATAGCAAGGTAATTTTTACCAAGTACATATACCAAAAAAGTGAAGAATATTGACATTTTGAGCTTCTCCTGTACAATACAAATTTTTTCTTACACCCAATTTTTGGAATATCTGTAATATTAATTTTACAACTTTTTACAAGTCTGACCAGTTAATTAAATGCATTATTTTATTATACCGCCTACAACACATCATATATTCTTCGTAAAACAAAGCGTATTGTATTTTCAATTTGTATATAATTAAAAAAAAAATTTAATTCCTCCGTTGTACAAAATTTTTAGCGTATATTAGTTGTCTTTAATTTATGAACAACTTTCAAAATGTTTATGTGTTAGCATGTCTACGATATTATTAAACTTGATATTTAAAAAACGAAATATCCTTTAACTCCAAATTTGGAGTTTACGTTTATTACTTATTCCACTAAATTATATATATATATATATATATATATATATATATATATATATATATATATTTAACTACGCCTTCTTAAATGTATTAAAATTGGATGATAAGAATGAGACTTTTAAACTATAAAAGGAGATACGAAATAAAAAATAAAATCCGTCTCATAATGAATACGAACAATTTAAAAAAAGAAAGAAATGGTTCTGTTGATAGCTAAAAATTTAGACTACGTTTTATTTAACTTGTAATTATCACATTTAATGCTCATGTAAAGTGTTTTTTGGAAGCAAATAAGGATAAACAAATATGACACAGATAAAACTGAAATTCAAAAATTTCTAATGCCGGTATATCTCTCTAGAAATTTCGAACTCGTCATAGAGTGTGCCATATTATATATGATTATATATTGTTCAAAAGTTATTGAAATAGAAATGCAATTCTTATAAAAACAGGCAAACAATAATATAAAATTACTCTTTGTGAGTTGTTTCTACCAATACATTAAGTCTTATGTGATAAAACACAACATGGCTGGGGATGGTGGTTTAAAACAAATTATAAGGTGGTTTTTTTACAAGACCACTGATGGAAGAGATTAAAAAAAATGGCGTAACAATCGATTCAACTATTTAGATGATTGTTGATTGCTTCACGAAGTCTTAAGTAAGTTTGAAATAAAATGTTATCAAGTTTTTACTTCAGAGTTTTAAATATCGCCTAGAAACGTTGAATATCGAGAAAATTAATAATATTCTAGGATTTGGTTATATGAAATGATTAAAAAAATTATCGATAGGGTATTAAAAAAGTTTAATTGAACCTAAAATATACTTAAAATCATATTTAAGTGTGTTTTACGAATATTTAAACGGTTTTTGTATTTATAAACTAATCATATTTATTTGTCAATTATAGTTTGCGACTTCATTGAAGTTTTCATTGTTTCTGTGACTTATTTCAACATTTAATTAATTTTTTACCCTCTTTTGGGACAATTTCAAACCCCGAAATTGCACAAACTCCTATTCCCCTTCCCGAAAAGTTTAGATTGTGTGAATTTTACTTTAAACTTTTGTCATACTTGATCTTCTTCTTATAAATACAATTTCAGCCCAATTTTCGGCTCCCATTTATTATTCTTTTCTATTGCTAGCGTAATTTCTTTAATCCATTGAAAGTGATATTAATTACTTTAAACCTACAATGTATTATTGAGTTGATATAAAAATATGATCTAATCCCTTTGCTTTTGTATGTAAATCGACTCTGAGGATTTAGTAAGGCTACTTATTTAAATATTACCTCCACTTATTTTAACTTTGTCGGTGACATAGAGCCTTCAATTTTTTATTCAATGAAATTTCGATTATTTTTATAATTGGCATAATAACATAAAATATGACATTCAATAATGTTTTTAAATAAACCTTACACAATAATTAAAAGATATTAAAAATCATTCTTTAATGTAAATTCAAAAACTAAAGTTTGTCGACATATTTTTTAAAACTTAATTAGTATGATGTAAGCAACTTCAAATCTTTTTAATTCTAACATGCCACTGATTTAAGAGTATTAAAGAGCATATTAAAATTAATTATAATTAACTAACAGATAATAGTAGTACTAACAAATAATCAGCTGTTAGTTGCTATGTGATAAAATGAATCACTACCGAGAATGTTTAACTAGTTAACTTCAAAAACTCCACAATTACCAAAATATTACAAGTATAATCCTCATACTAATCAGCTCAGGTTCAACAACACATATTTCAAACGAGATATTACATCTACTGTGTTCTCCAAATTTCTTTCATAAATTATGATTTCACAGAATTATATGTACGTATACACAATCTTGTTTGTATCTCTGATCGAGTAGGTATTCAAGCTATTGGATTTCTCATCTTGATTAATAAGCTCTGATGTGAGACTGTACTACAACATTATATTTTTAGGCGTATATTTTACATATTTTATAACTTACAAAAGTGTTGAAGCTTTCACTAAATCCATACCTGAGAAGGAATTTGGAGATTTCTTTTATTTTATATGCAATTTAAAGCCAACAACCTTCAACACTTGGGAAGAGAAAGCTTCAGCAAGCATTTAGAGTCTGCCGTTTATGATCTTGTCTTTGATGTATTTACCCATTTAGTGGTTAATAAATGTAAAAACACACTTCCTTCAAGAAAAAGTATTTATTTCAAGATGATAACTTTTAAATGAAAAAGTCATAGTTTTTCACAAGTTTATCAATTCCAAGAAATTAAACCAACTGTGGAAACCCGAATGAAGTGTTTCGAGTTAAATGTTAACTGTGGAATTAATTTTGATTCACTATTGTGGTAGTAAATATTGGAAATTCATAATCATCTGTAATGGTTGCGTAATTAATTCATTATACGTTTTAATTTTGCTTTCAAGGATGAATTAGTGTACACTAATCGATACACTAAAAACAAAGGAATATATATTCCAATGATGATGCCAGTGTAGAGGAAAATGTGCCTGTTATTTATTCGATATAAATAATTATAATTATCTCTTAACTTAAACTTTTTTCGTTGTAAAAATGAGTTTTCTACAGAAAAACGCCATCAAAAACCAAGGAAAATTAATTGTATTACGTTATATTTGTTCAATTGTCAATATGTATTGAATAAGCATAATCCAATAAACTCCTCGTAGCTTAATATTGGCAAACTGATTGTCAGAAGGGGTTTTATTTGTTGAATATTTTCTGCAGAAAACACCCAAAATCTGAATACAATCAGAAATAAATGATCCACGGAGATTCTAATAATTCTAATTCCCTGTCTCGTTAAAACGTACAACTAAACTAAACATACTTTATAAGTAAACATTTTAAGAAAACAAATTTAATTGTTGTTTCAAAATTGTCTTTAAATGAATTAGTTTTTTATATTCAAGAATTATTTTTCGCCAGTGGTGCGGTTTGATATAGGATGTAAACATTGGTAAAAATTACAAAAAAATATGGCTATACGGTATATCTATTGCCAATTTTTATAAATAATCGATCGTTAATGGTTAACTAACCTTGCTTTCTAACTTTTAGCTCATGTCTGGAGTATTTATGAGACATGCTTTATAACGTTAAATAATGAACTTTATATAATATAAAACGAATTATTTGACAGTTTCTTTTTGCACTCATTTTCTACTAAAACAGAAAAATACATTTAGAATTTCTTTGATCATTTTGATTAAAGTCCTAGGTATTAACAATTAACATCCTAATATTTCAATTTGTCACGCTCTAGACATACAGGTATTAAACATACATACTTATTGATAAAATTGATATAAATACCAAGACCTTCCTTTCTAATAGAACTATAAAATGAATATTTGCACCTAAATTCAAAATAAATAATGTCGACTTATAATTAAATAGTTATAGTAAAAATGTTAACTTCTTAAGAACTATCCAGGACCCACACCTCACAACACCTCCTAACCTAACCTCAACAGAGGTTCGTTCTCTTCCGTCATGGCGAATAATATTTTTTCTATTGTTCACTAACGGCGGACAACGGAATTTTGTTTAATCCGCTAAACCATGATATCCTTCCGCCGAAATAAAGGAAAGTTGAAATAAATTTATCTAAAGGTCACAAAATAATTATGTAAAAATCTCTCTTCATTAAAACATTTTTCTAATCGTATTCATATTTTAATTTAATAATAAAAGTTAATTTCTGAGATTAGGATATTGATGTATGGATGTGGAATTTCAAAACTGGTCAAATAAGAATAAAACTCAAAATAAAACGAATAAAAAAATCTAATAAATTATTTGCCACTATTATCTAAATACTTTATAAAATATATACTGCCAAAATATTTTGGCCATAAGATAATATTCTTTTCAAATTATGTTGTGAGCCTAAACAAACAGAAGACTGGATTTTGAAAGAATCTAAATTTAGTGACATATTTTGTAAGCAAACATTTATAACAATATTGATATTAAAATATAAAGTTATCCGTAGAGTTTCTATGGTGTGAATGAAGAAACTATTCTTACCTTTGTATGTGTGTCAATTGTAGCTGTAGGCGTAAAGGTGGCTAAGAAAGTACGTGAGGACATTCACAATTAACCAAACATCTAAAGACATAAATATACTGTATTTGTAAAAGGGCAAAGTTCGCCTTGCTAGACTACCGTCCTAGTTAGAGACAGGTTCTATCTAAGAGCATCCTTAGATCGGAGGAGATGTTGTGGAGACCGGTGTGGTATTTATGGAAATACTTGAAACGTAATACTTGTTAATGCGCAGGTCTTGATGGCCCTGTCTTGTTGATGTCGTCTTACATAATCTGTGAATATGTGTATGCCATATTGAGTTTAAGTTTCAAAGTAAAAAGTTTTATTTCATTTTCACCCACTTTTATGTGGTTGTATACACTTTAAATATGTCCTTAGCCAAAAAGTTGCAAGTATAGACAATATTTTTCTCACTACGTCTTCAAACATTATGATCATATTATTATTGTTTCGTACAAGAAATAATAAGGCGGATTTATTTAATAAAAATCTCTAATAAGGATTAATATATATCAAAAATGTGATAACAAAAATTGAAGTCCAACAATATTGGCACAAAAAGTATATTATATTACAAACAGTTGCATTTTTCCAACAACGATTCAAAAAGCAAGAAAATACGATGAACAAAATACACCTTCGCCGAACATCTAGACACATTTTATTTTTCATTCTAGATAATATTTTATGTATTAAGAACTTCCAAAATATTAAAGAAATGAACGTATAACAGGAATTAAAAATGTATACATCCTTTGAAGAACACCTCTTCGATCTATTAATTGATAAATTAAACTGTAACTTACATCCATTGTATAATAAAAAATAAATGTAATTGAGAGTTCTACAACTGACTGATACTTTTGTATGTTACCTATTATTATAAACGTGATTTTATATAGTCAGTTTATTAGAAACACATCTAAAATGATCTAGAAGGATTGAAATTGCGGTCTTTGAAGAAATAAGAAAATATCACAAAAACAAAGGTAACTTTTTACTTTATTTAACAGAAAATAATCTAATTAACATGAAATTAGTGTGCAGTCGTGCAATATAATGTAAATAGAACTGACCATAACTATTAAAAGTAGGCCTACTTTAATAAAATCCTAATAACTTTTGAAATAACAAAATATAAAATATGATTTCATAATTTAGTATAGATCTATTGGTTACAAAGCGACTTTCAGCATGACAGCTTCTTTAACACAAAACTGGAATTTTTAGTTTTTTTGGGGGAAAATAAAAATCATCTATTGTTTAGGTCTTAACGATGTCTCGTTATAGATGACTGTATATAGATTAAAAAATCTTCATCTAATTATATCTATATGTATTTTATCCTCTAAAATTTAAAAGATTTGTTTTTGAAAATTTTAATTTTAATCGTTTATCTTCAAGATAAAATCAGTAATAATCTCTCCAACTTCTTTTACAAACCCCTCTCGATAGCCTATTATGGTCTCAGACACAGGCAAAATATTTGTAAGGATGAGGAATTTTTAATTTAAATTTAAATTAAGATAACTGTTTTGAACACGTTATATGCCTAAACGATTGAACTAGTTACCCAAAAATTATTCAATCACATAAATAGCATAATTGTCCAGCTAGATTTGGTTTTAATCTTTTAATTATTCATCAGATATTCCATAACTGCAGTAGTTACAATTTGAATTGAAGTTTACTCAGACTTGGACATAAGTTAGGTTTTATTTTTTATTGTATTGTTTCTAAAATATAAAGATTGACAAATATTAAAATGGGTCATGCGATAGCCTATTATATAGGCTCATTTTGTTACAACACTAAGGCCAAAGTTGTTAAATTATGCTTAGTAGAAATTAGTGTTACATTACAAGTATGCCAAGTTTTATTATTTGAATGTAAGATTAAAAATATTTATAAGAACTTATATTTCAACATATAAATTTCGTTGAACTGTGTCCGCCACTTATAAGATAAGTTTAATTTTCGGTACATTTTTTGAACTTATTAATTTAAAAATAAACACATCAAAATAAGATTCTTTAGAGAGGAAATTTTATATAGCTGAATTTACAAAATAAATAAAATAAAATAAAAATGAGACACATATATAGTTTGTAAAACAAACGAAGAGGTGGCCTTTTTAGCGGAAAGTAGCCTCACTAACCCACAATCAGTTTTCACTCACTCAAACACAGCTGATTATACTTGGCCCTTGGCGGCAGGTATGATTCACCTACTGGACTCACCTTATTCCAAAATCTATTTTTTACCTTTCAATTGAAAGTGAAAATTTTGATTTTTTATTATGTGTAAAATTTTAAGAAAATGATATCAAATAACCAATTTCAAACAATCGCTGTATTTATTTGACTTTCAAGAAGATGATTACACTGCTGTCGTCAACCATGTTAGTTAAACCGGTGTATTAGTCATAGTTAAACGGTGTATTAGTCACAGTTAAACCGGTGTACTAGTCATAGTTAAACCGGTGTATTAGTCATAATTAAACAGGTGTATTAGTCGTAGTTAAACCGGTGTATTAGTTATAGTTAATCCATTGTATTAGTCATAGTTAAACCGGTTTATTAGTCATAGTTAAACCGGTGTATTTGTCGTAGTTAAACCGGTGTATTAGTCGTGGTTCAACCGGTGTATTAGTCGTGGTTCAACCGGTGTATTAGTTGTAGTTAAACCGGTGTATTAGTCGTGGTTCAACCGGTGTATTAGTCGTAGTTAAACCGGTGTATTTGTCGTAGTTAAACGGGTGTATTAGTCGTGGTTCAACCGGTGTATTTGTCGTAGTTAAACCGGTGTATTAGTCGTGGTTCAACCGGTGTATTAGTCGTAGTTAAACCGGTGTATTTGTCGTAGTTAAACGGGTGTATTAGTCGTGGTTCAACCGGTGTATTAGTTGTAGTTAAACCGGTGTATTAGTCGTGGTTCAACCGGTGTATTAGTCGTAGTTAAACCGGTGTATTTGTCGTAGTTAAACGGGTGTATTAGTCGTAGTTAAACCGGTGTATTTGTCGTAGTTAAACGGGTGTATTAGTCGTGGTTCAACCGGTGTATTAGTCATAGTTAAACTGGTGTATTAGTTGTAGTTAAACCAGTGTATTAGGTTTTTTTAAAACTTTTTAGAGGATTTCATAATTATTATAACGATATCAGACAAAAAAACTCAAGTGAAAGCAAGGGCTATAGTAGCTTCAGTGATTGAGTATTTTCGAAAGAAAAAGAAAACAATTGACCTGTAAGTTGAGTTCAGAGAATAAATTTTGAAGTGCGCCATGTATTGAGTGTCAACTCAAACGTCAGTCAAATGATGAAGGAGATATGAATTTAACTGGAGAAGGACGAGATCACAACATTATCTCTCAAGAAACTCACAATGAAATTAGTCATTGGAATCGATAATTTCGATAAATCTACTATTATTTGCCACATATACGAAATGTACAAACAGAAAGAAGCACCAGGTCTCAGTAAACTGTCATCTCTCTTCAGGATACAGGTTTATTTTGTTGAAGCTCACTTTAATCACTATAGAAGGAAATTCGATATAAAAAAGTACCCTGGATACCCCACTAGGAAAGGGAAAACAGCATGGTTAATAATTTACTATGCAGGAAACTAGGATTAATAATAAATGCACAATCTCAAGTATTTCAATCAAAGAAGACCAAAGACTACCATGAAGATATGAGTGTGGATATTTTCGAGAAATAGTTCTTCAATACCCTGCTCCCAGCTAGACCACATGAGTCAAGTATTGTTATCAACAACTATATAAATCCTTTCTAGCGATCTTCATCTTCTTATTTGTCTCCACAAACCACTGCAAACAACTTATGTAGTTGCCCCAAAACAACATAATTATTTAGGTTTTAATGATTCGCCTCCTTTCATACCACTGTCACTACAATCATATGTAGAAATGGTATAAGCTTTTTTGAAGGGATATAAGAAAGACGTTGTCTTTGTATGATAAGAGTTTGCAGTGGGTGAGTCACTAATTGGGCAGTTTGTCTCGGGCAGGACTACTGTGAGATAGGGTTTCGCCAGGTAGCCAGACGCCTTAGTTAGTCTTACAAACTCTAGATGCCATCTTGGTTTTTTAAAATTATTACACACGAAATTAAAACAAATCAGGATTACTATTAACTACAAATAATTAATGACGTAATGATTTGTGAAGATTTATACAGTACGACAATGAAATAAGTCCAGTCTTTTTTCCCTCAGTTTGTTTGTATTATTATAGTTAAACATTTGTTGAAAAGAAATTCATATATTGATGAATTATTGAAAGTGATGTTTTTTTTTATATTTCATTAATTACCTACATAAACAAAGACCAGAGCACTGTGGTGACAATATATACAGATACACTTTCAAAAGTCCCTTACCACACTTGGTATAAACAAAATAACATAAAACAAAATTTTTTGTCAAAAGTCAAATGTTTATTCCTATTAAACCCTTATAGCTATTACAACATCAAAGTTGTCATCTTCAGAGGGAATCTTAACAAAGACTATAAGAATCTAATAGGAATAAACATTTTACTTTTGACAAAAAATTTAGTTTTTTGTTATTTTGTTTATTCCCAAGTGTGGTAAGGGACTTTTGAAAGTGTATCTGTAATTACCTACATGTATAGTAAAATTACGAAGTATAAACATTTTTGTGTATTAAGAAAATAACAACAACAAAAGTAAGTTTGTTTTCTGATGGATTGTCGAACCACAACAATGACGACGATAGTATGCAAAGCGTTAAAAAATAACGATAAAATTATAACTTTTCCCAAACCATAAATAATTTACGATAATTGCCAATGATTTAGATTTGGAGTCTAAACCTTTTTTGGATTTAGGAAATTTAATAATTAATCAAGTGAAACAACCTAAGTTAAAGGGATGTAATTTAAATTGCAATATATTTTAAATTTCATAATTTACCTTTTAATACACATACATTATTGATTAATGTTTAAACATTTCAATGTTATGTTAAAGACTAAATTATAAATTATATTTTTTAATGAAACTAATTTGAGTTATGTAAAATGGGGAATGTGTTCATGTGTTTTCTACATACAGTATTGTCATAAAATAATTTTGTTGTTTTTCGTGAGTACACAGCAAATCAGTAGATAATTTGAAAAATTAGAATAACAAAACCTTAAATATTCATTTCCAACTGATACTGTGGTTGTTTGGTTATTAAGCCTTGTGTGGTTATGATTAAAATTAAGCCTTGTTGAGTTTTATAATTAAGAAAAAGCTCCATTTGTTTTGTAGGTTATCAAATTCAAATCAATAATATCAATTCCGTGGGGATTTCGTTGAATATTTTAATAGCGACTTACCGCATGAATGTGGTTGGCATAAATAGTTGAAGGAAACAGGATCGTTGGTTAACAAAAGCAATCTGGGACATTTAACCAGTAGACCATGAGTAATTTGATTTTAACATATTGAACTCTTTCTCTCGTGTAGTCTACAGTTCAAAATGCCAAAAAAGTAAGTTACACACTAATAAAGTTTAACTATTGCATGAAATTAAACACCCCGATTAGGGCTAATATAAACTTATAACTTTTTAATACATCATAATATAAAGATGATATTTAAAAAATGAAGTTACTTCTCATATGGAAGCTTCTCATATATTGCTATATAAAAATCAAAGCTACTTTACTAGACAAAATTCACGACAGTACGGAGCTGAACATTTTTACATATACAGAACGGGATTTGTACCTTGACAGAACTCAAGTTATTGTTATTATGTTTAGTAAATATCTAGTGGATGAGTCTTTATTATTTTTTTGTAAAATCTATAAAATTAATCTCGTCAAGTTAGAAAACTATTTCCCTCAAATAGATTATCTGAAAAAAAGAAGAATATTTTAATAATTTTTTACTGAAATAAAAACTGTAATCTAAATCGTAAACGAGTATAAACTCTTCAAATAGGTAGGAACTGTATTCCGTCACTAAAAATAACAAGTAGTGAAGGACAGTAATTATCTGTTTACTGTACAACTGAAGTTGTTGCTGTGCGACTAACGGCAGCATCACGGCCTTGAAGTAGCATCTCCACCGCTAAGCTAGGCGAGTTACCCACATTTGCATATCAAGTTGACTTGAACACTTACACCGGAGAAAGTGTTAAAATGAATCAGGCTTTGCTCATGCGCTGATGTCATCCCACTGGACATAATCCGTTGCATAATATACCGAAGGTGAATTATCAAGAAACAAATGTCTGTGGCCAATGAATGTATTAATAATATAGGTGGTCGCAACTTACAGTTCAGTAAAAAATAGTAGGTATGCATTTAGAATTTGTAAAAATGTTCGATAAAATATGGTATATAAAAAAAAATGGTCTAACTCACATAGATTCAAATATTTAACATTCTCAAATTTATGTGTAAAAACAATATTTTCATTGTTTTAACTTTTTTTTTATCGATTCCTCACGAAGCAAATTGTTTTATTAAATATTTTTGATGATATATATCTTTGTTCTTCGCATATAAACAAAGTTTTTTACAATCATTACATGTGGTTTTTTTTTAGTATTTGTAATACAAAATGGCATTACTCCCACTTCTTTTGAACCCCATTTTGGAATATATTCCACATAACATGTTATTTAGGACTTATAATTGTTTTAAGCCAGACAAAATTGATAGTCTTTAAACAAAATTTAATAAGATCGTGAGAAAATAACTTTGAGTTAATCTAACAGATAGTAACTTTGAGTTAATCTAACAGATAGTAACTGTGAGTTAATCTAACAGATAGTAACTTTGAGTTAATCTAACAGATAGTAACTTTGAGTTAATCTAACAGATAGTAACTTTGAGTTAATCTAACAGATAGTAACTTTGAGTTAATCTAACAGATAGTAACTTAAAAAATTTTTTTTGAACTAATACTTATATAAGAATCCAAATTTTCTAGTTTCATGTATAACATAAACACTATAGATACTTACATAATTTGATATATCTTTTACAGTTTCAGAAAAAGGTTCTCAAAACTATTATGGGAGAGTGGTTTGACATAGAATGAAGCATTAAACCACATAATAGGAATTTCTTGAAAATACTATTTTAGATAAAGAGTTTTGGTGTCCTAGTTTGAATCTCAAAATTTTCAATTGTAAACGTAGGCAAGTGATATCTTAATGTAAGCTCTTACGAAACCAAATATGTTGAGATAAATTTATGTATACAAAATCTCCTACCATTTCAAAATAACGGTCCTAAATTCTACTTTGAATATGTTAATAGAAATAATATAATAAAATAATGTATCAACATTAACACAGCTTTAAACGTGTTACATGACTTTTTTTAAAGTTTAGCCTTAATTGTGATGCCCGAAATACCATTTTGGGTTAACATTGAAATATCTGTTTCTCAAAGATAATATGTCATTATTATTATATTATCATAATATTTTATTGATGATGACTTTCAACTTAATCTTGTTTGTAATAAAGAAAATCGATCTATATCATCGACTAGCACAATCCGTGACACTAAAGTAAGATGTTTTCAAATAATATCTAATGTTATAGACTCAGAACTTTCGGATAGTTTGTATGTTTTACGAGAACGTAACCAATCACGACGAGCTACCGAGAGTAGTGAGAGGAGAAAAGAAAGATTGGAGGGACACGACAGCGCGTGTCACAGAGCAACGTATACAAAGTTTAGAGAAATACCTACATTATTGTTTAAGAAATCTATTTATTTTAATGTTGTCACGTATATATTTTGTAAGTATATTAATTAATAATTGTACTTCGCTATTGAAATTTACGGAATACCAACAATGATTCACAGATATTTTTACTTTCAAAACCATGTTAGATATTATTGCATTCACTGACATATGTTTACTAATATGATTATGGTTTACATGATTATGGTATGTAGAATAGGAATTTTGGGATTGAAATAAAAGTCCAGAGCGGAGCTCAGTAACATAGGTACTACTTGTTAAATTTCCGAATTTCAGCTTCAAAAAATACCGTCAAATACAGTATAAGTAAACCAAATTAAAAAAAAACCTCAATGCATAAAAATCTGCTCATCGTTCCAAATTACATAAATAGTATGAGTTTATTTTAAAAATTGCACCATTGCATTAGATTCAACCGATATTTTCATTTTAGCAGTAACAGTTAGCATTAAAAAAAAATCGTATTATTCGAGGTCACATGTGTCCATGTTTTTTTATTTAAGTTTGTCTTTCTGTCTGTGGTTAGTGCAGTGGAGTACGGGTGGATAATTTAGATGTAATTTGATTTGGAGAAGTATTTGTATTTTGGGAGAATGCCAGAGATTTTTTTCAAAAACTAAAAATTTGTGTGGTGCCTGACAAGTGACCAAAATACTAAATAGAAAAGTACTGATTTCTCAAAATCATATTTAAGGACCTAAACGAAACGTGTTAGTACAATAGTCCTAATAATTCCGATTCAGGAGTTATCTGTGAGAAACTAAAAATATTCCATGATGACGTCCTATAAAATCAAATCTCAAAACCGGCTCAAGCGATTTCTATCAAATTTTCATTTATATCCTGAACCAATCTATACGTAATATAAAATTACAAGTAAAATGAAAATATCAGAAAGTGTGTTCGGGAGGTGTCGCTAAAAACGGGAAATGAATTTTGGATGTCGTAAAGTTTGCATATCTTAAAATCAGATCAATTTATTTGGGAAATAAAGAAATGAAGCCTGATCGTTTTCGAGTTTGTTTTAATTTTTTCTAAATTTCTTAAAAATCATAATATTCTACTTGTGGTTTTGCATATTGGATGGGTTGTAAATAACTTTACATACATTTTAAATGAAATCACTTACATCGATTTTAAGATGTTACATCTTTTTCAACGGTACTGATGGTTCAATTTTTATTTTTAACTCATATCTTTTGAATTGGTAACTTTTGAGAAGTAACCAATATTTTATTTGGTCCCTTATTACCAAATTTTACTTTAATTTGATTAGGCCTAATATCATTAGACCCAATGTTGACAAATTATATGTTTTGAGTTTGTCCTTAAGACAGTTTCTTATATAAATTTTGAGTTCAATTAATATTAGATGTTGTGTTTGAATCTATTAGAAAGTATATGCATAGTTTACTTTTTTCACCGATATTATGTGATAACATCTGAAGTGTTGTGTGAAATGTGTGAAAGTTAGTGCTATGTATATTGTTTTGTATTTTGCTGTAATGTATTATGTTGGATTAGGTCCTATGTATTCAGCACTTATTGTGGTCTGAAGCTTCTCTTTTTGGAGTAATGTAATATTGAGTTAGGAATGTATTGTTAAATTATAAACTGTAATGTGCAGTCGTTAAATCTAATGTATTTTATATATAACCATGTTCACTGTAAGTCTATGTAAATAAAATTGCTTATGGGAAAGTAAATTACAGTGTACTACCAGGAAGAAATGTTGTTTACGCAACGTAACGGAGTAATCAAGAGTTATGCAAATATGACACGACTTAAGTCCGTAGGTTACGTATTTAATTATGTAGGCCTACTTTGTCTCTCTTAATAGTTTATAATAATGCATATTGGATCAGATGTTGAAACTAAACAGTCCTTTAAGATGAGGCTAATCGGGATAAGAAGTAAACTACATAACTTATATATATATTTAACTTGTTTTAACCTAACCCTGTTTAATGTTGGAAGTTTCAAGCATTTTTGTTTACCAAATTTCTAAAAATCTCCCTCTCCCCGATTTTTCCTATAATTTTCGTGATATCGATTTGGAACCAAATGAATTTTATATCTATCCTATCTCTCTTACTACGTTTTATCATGTTAAAAATGTTTGACCGCCATCTTGGATTTGAGTAAGTTTTTTAATCTAGTGTGACAAGTCACTAGACATTGTATGTGATTAAACACATGCATTTTTAACGCTGAGTTCAAGTGGAATATTTGGTTGTAATTGGTGATATAATAATTAAATGTACATATCTTTAGCTATTTACAAAAAACTAAAAGTTTGTCATTTTTAAATGTATCAGACTTAATATAACTAGAAATAAATTGGACTTTAGATATTAAATTTTCTTACTTCATTATTACCTAAGATAATTTTTTTTTTAAATCCCAGAGGTGACTGAGTAGACCACTTATAAGCGCCAAGGCGTTCAATTGTGGAGCTACAATATTGAACTTCAAGCAACTGACAATAATTATATTTATAATATGCGAAGGGGGTTCCCTTCTTGTTAGAACCATTCTAGAAACAGAGGTGCATTCGGAACATTCGGCATGATACGTTCTCCACAATGGTCGGACGTTATTTCCGATTAAGTTCCCGACAGTGAAAACGAATCAAATAAATAATTCAAACTACATGTCGCACCAAATCACCTGCTTTCCGTATCATGCATTTTGCTAGCAATTTATTTTTTTTATACTGCACTAATAGCTATAGTTTTGGTGGTTATCCCCTATATTCTAATAGGAGTAGCTTCATCGGAGAACAATGTTCGACTTAAAAACTGCCGGTCATTCTTAAACCGTTCCAAAACCAATCACAAACTCCTTTTTCAGTAGTGCTTATTTTCAGTTTTATATTGGTTCAGTAGCATTTTGTATTGATACAATTTGTTGGTGTGCAAAACAAGAACGTTACTGTTTTCCAGAGATAGACGCTGAGAATATGTCTGTTGGAGTCATAGACATAGCTGCAAAGACCATCGTTTTTGTCTCTGCAGTAGATATGGTTCTTTGGCGTTAAGATCTTGTTTGGTTTCTGATGTTAAACATTGTCTTAAACGCCATTATATTTCTCAACTGTAGATTATTTAGGTTCGGCGGTGAAACCTGCCGCCGCTTGGCAGATGGTACCTGACACCACTGGTAAAATGATATGATACTGTTTTGTTAGAGCGATTTGTATCCTGGTAGAAACAACACACGATTAGTTCTATTCAAACGAGAAACTTGTAAGAACTAAACTTTATCAACAGAGGTTTAGAGACAACCAATCATGATTAAATTTACAACAGCCAATAAAGTGCTTTTACATTGGTGTTGTGAATTTCGGAAAATCCAATACTTTGTTATGTTTTGGGATATCGTTAAAGATTTAATTTGTGTATTCTCTTAAATATCAATTCTCAATGCATTAAGGACTGACTGAATGATTACTTATAATTAAAGTTGAAGAGGTTACTTCACTCAAAAACATACTTTCAGGGAACTGTAGAATATAACTGAGCGGTAAAAATATAATTTTCAATTAAAATACTAAATTGACATCAGAGTGTTGGATAAAGTGCGCGCGCGCGTGTGAGTGTGTTTGAGCGTGCGATAGCAACCGCATTTCTTGTCAGAGGTGGACTAAAGTTGTTATAAACTTGATATTTTGGCAATAGTTCAATGTCACAAAATATCTGATAAATATTACAAATTTTTAAATAATTGAACACCAAATTTTTGTAAATTCTTCTTTTTTTATGGCAAAAAATCTCTCGGTTTTCTTTGCCTAATGGAAAAAAATGAGGAAAGAACATAAAATAAAGACCCCTATCCCTCAAATACACTAATAGAGTCGGAAAATAACAAGAGTTGTTCAAGAGAGATCTGATAGGAAAGATGACAGAGAGGGGTCTCACCCAAAATTACATGACAAAAAGGTGTAGATCGGTATTACTAAGCCCGTAACTAATTACTATACTTGAGCGTTTAGTTTCTTTTTTTGAGTTAGTTGTAATTTGTAAAATTAACAATATTTTATATAATGGAGCATGTAAAGACTTAATATTTCTCAAAACTATTAAAAAGTATTTAATTTGTTTACTCTTGTTGTTATATATATCATATTTTAAGTATATATTTCCAATCGCTTTAATAAAATGAAACAATATGACAAACGTTTAATATTCTCACGAACAGATACAAAAGCTGTCTTTAACACAACACCAAAGAATGCGAATAGAAATGAGTGAAATTACAAATGCAAAAATTCTTGGCATTTACATTTTGTTGTCAGCAAGGCCTTCAACTATTTATTTATTCGCATGCCGTATAATATGTCGAATCTATTAGCATGTACATAACTTCCATATTCTGTTATTTATATATTACTCTCTATTCCCAATAGAAAAAAAACACAAAAACTATAAGTACAGTTTTAATAATATTATGACCTTGTATATTGGTTGTAATGTTTCTAAAGGGAAAGGGTTTTAACACACAACTTTAACATGTAACGGTATTTTAGTTGTTATTTAATTTAATAATTTGTTATATTAAAACAGTATGTAAGATTTACATTACTGGTGTTTTCTCATTAGTTTAGTATAACCTATAATAATACGTTTAAGTATTTTTATAAATCAGATTGTTCACAACCCTTTCGATTTTGAAAGGTAATTTGATTTGTAAGAAATGTACCAATACAGTAGATTAAAAGCTTATAATGTGATAATTTACACAAAGATAAGATAACTTAATTATTTGAATATACAAATTAAAAGTTATTTTTAAAGTTAACGTTTTAGTTGTAAAGTATTTCGAATTATAATTTTTGATATTTTAACTCTTCTGTAATTTTGCTGCAGTTCATTTTGACCTTTGATATTTTCATACTTGTTTAGTTAATTCGATTCACTAGGAGGTAGACTATAATTACCAGATGTATTAGCAAAGAATTCATAGTCTGAAAAATGTAAAGCTATTTCTCTTCTTCCACAGCCATCTTAAATTAATCTCTCTCATGTCACAAATCCCAGCGTGTGGCATCTGTTCAGTGCAACCAACATTGCCAAACAATAGTTTCCTCAAGTCAATAGAATGATATTTTCTTCTGATTACGTCTGTGTTTGAATATGTCAAGACCTCTCCTGAAGAGGTTGATGAATTTAATACAGACAACTTTGAAATGGACTTGACGTGCCTAGTACCTTGAATTATGTTCAATTTAATTATTTTTTTATAAGTAATGTTTTTGTAATACCCAGATTTTTTTGATATCTCACTTACTAGACTAATTCTTTTCTAGTAGACTACAAAGTTTCATCAATTTCTTCATAATCTAAAGTGTGTTTTATTGTCCTTTTTTACAGTAACTTATTTAAAAAAACTTAATTTAATTTGAATGTAGAATAATCATATATTTAAAAAGAAAAAAATTCTAACCAAATTATAGAATATATATTAACTGTTGGATGCTACGATGAAGACCAAATCTCCACCCGCATACTGCTCTTTATGTTTACTTCAATTATCATTTACAAATGAAAAGTGTGTAGAGTACTGTTGGATGCTATATAGCCTCTAATGTACTCTCTTGTTCTTGGTCAACCCCGAAGTGGTGCTATCAGATGCTCAGTGGTTCACTAGTTTTTTTTTAATGTCTGTAATTCTCCTGATGATGCAGCATTATGTTATCCCGAAAATCTCTCTTCATTAGTACTTTATACAAATATGTGCTTTAAATCAATATACAGTAACAGATTAGTGATCCATTCTCCATTCCTAGATCACTGAAACTGTATTTATAGTAACAAATAATGCAAAGTAGATGTATGTCACTTTAACGGGCGAAAATATTGCTTGTCAGTGAAAGTGGAGAAATTTTAAATTGTATTGTGTTTGCAGATTCCAGTTTTTCTTTGTGCGTTTGTCAATAATCGTGTTTTTATGTTGATTTCTTTTCTATTATATTGAATCAGTGATCTGTAAGGAATTTTGTGCTTCCTGAAAATAAACAAAGAATGAAAATCGATCAAAAGTAAGGTCGAGTGTTATTGACCTAATATGGTTGTGTTTAGACGTGCGACGCCAGTAGAGCTTGGAATATAAGGTAAGGTTTTTATTTTGTGTTGTTATATACATTTGGGAAACCAATTTTGTTGTTAAAATAATAATAAAAGAAACATCCATTCATTACAGGTAAATTATTATTTAAGTTTAAAAGCGCCGGGGAATGAAGTTTACTTACACAATGTATGTACTTTGTGGTATATAGAAATTTCGAGTGATACTATTCGGGAGCTATTCTTAAGATGATGGATAAAAAATAACAGTAAAATTCTAATTTTTTAGCATATCTTTTTTGGACACAAACATAAAATAAATACTGGTAGTCTATTTTCTATAAAAACTGGCCTACTTCATTATTTATGCAACTTTATACTGGCTAGAAAAATGTTTGGACACTTTTTCAATTATATGTTAATGATTCGTGTATGTTAAAAGAATCTAAAACAAATAGAATACACATCCATACAAAAGGCTTATTAATTAAACTAACTCAAATGCTGCCATTACATTCTCACTGTTGTCTACATACTAATTAAGTTTTGTACCTAAACAGAAAAGTGAAACTATACAAGAGGCACAGGTTATTGTTGTGGGCGAGAGTGGTTCACAGGTTTACGACGAAGTGTCAGTGGCTTCTGAGTTTATTAAAAACACGATGTTGGAGTTTTGTTAGTTATTCAAAGTCATTTATGAGTTTCTACTATCAGATTTAATTTTAAACATTTGTTTTTGGAATTATTATTTTTTTTAACATTTACAACTATTCTACTGCGTATTTGGTTTTACTATTTTTTGAATAAAAATTAAGTACGCTGGTGACAATGCTGTAAAATATTAAATGTTTTTTGAAGTGAAACTTCTTTGTCCACGCTAGAGTGAATTAAATTTTTATTACTGAATGTAATACCCCCCTCACATGTTACAAAAACCACATGTCTCAAAAACAAATTTTCGTCTGTAAGACAAGCGCATTCGCTGAGGGGTTTCATGTTACATATCTAAGTACAGTATACTATTATTGTAATACACTTCTCTCTGTATTTAATTAATAATATTTTACACACGTTGTATTGGCCTACGTATAAATACGTCTTTTGAATGTTTTGTGCATATTATATATATTCCTGTTTTTAGTGACTCATATTAACAAGTCAGAGAGATTTGTGCTTCTAAGTGAGTCTTAGATAATGGTAAGACGATGGTAATGATTGCTATGTCTAAAATAATACAAATTAATTTACCAATATTAAAATTTGTCTCTAATAAGGTATTCAATATTTAATTTGCTAATAAAGAGGTCTCTTAATTGCCTATCATTTTGAGTTGCGCAGAGGTAGTAGTCTACAACCTTTGATTAATTTTTTATATTATAAATTAAATTTTGAAAGGAATAATGATCGTAATGTATCCACTACTAAATCGGGAAATAGATTTTGATAGATATTAAATACAATTAATTACAAATATTACAAATACAATTTTAATATTAATAAATTACAATCAATAACATTTATTTTATATTTTAATTATCATAAACCAATAAAATTGTATCTTTTCTGAAATATGAATAACCTATAGAAACTTCGTAATAATAAATCAAGATATTCAATAAATTGTGTACACTCATTGAAAATCACTTGGCAAACTTAACCTATTCCTAATTTTTTTGTGAAAAATACGCAGTCTTTACCGGTAAATCTCTCAGTAATTGCTATTAAATAAATTTGAGTATATGTAGTGTTGGAATTAATATTCTGTTGCTTTATTTGATTTAAACAAATAATTATAAAATCGACACCAATTATATTATGTTCATAATATTACCTTATTAGACTATGAATGATAGTTCGAGTTTTGTAAAATTTTTACTATTTTGTTTTTCATAATTTTTTGTTCTTCCATATTATCTTTTTGGATGCCTACTTTTTAGCCTAATATTTTCTTGATGTTTTTTTTGCTCTTGTTCATCTGGTGATAGTAATCTGTTTCAAATAAATCGTACTTGCGTATAAGGTATGACCCTATTGTATGAAGTCACTATTTATCTAAGTGAAATAGTTTTGTTTATGATATTTTATGAAAACACGTGTCCATGATTGTTTCATTTACTTATCTTTTATTTGTATTTATAAATCAAATCAAATCTATTAAGGTTGACCACTGACGGAATTCATAAATTAATTATAATTTATAGATATAGTACTGCATTTACAATGCAGTTGGTTTAGTTCCTTCTTACCTCATAAGAGCGCAGCATGTGGCGCTTAGGAATAGTCATTGGAGATGTAATGTACGAGAATCCAACATTGTGTAAAACAATTAATTCATATATATTTCAGATAAATATTATATTTTACCCTTTTACTTTGCTTATAAGATTAGTCTGGCAGAACTCTAATTATCTACCAAATACGAGTATTTAAATGGCTGATTAATTTTGTCATATTCAATTTTATAATATTTATTTAGTGTCTAAAACGGGTTATATTATTATTTGTTGAATTTGCTAACTTTACAAATAAAATTACCTATTGGCATTGTTGGGTTAAAATAAGAAATTTCACAGATGCTGCTTTGTAAAAATTTTGATTTCAAACTAAAAATTAAATAGGTGAACAAATATAAGTCCTAGATTTTACCTTCCAAATTGAATTTAAAATATTAGACGAAATCCCTTAGGAAAAGTAAATTTAATTAGATTTTATATATTTTAGGACACGTTGTGATTGTGTCAGTGACTGATTATATGTGCAAGACATTTATTCTGTTTTCATTACAATAACAATAGAAATAGCATAACGGCACGTAAAACCGGGACAATACTTATGTTAACACATTTATTAGAATACGAACAAATGTGAAAAATTGTGAATTTATTTGTGTTATACCTCTTTCTTTTGGTATTCAAGAGAATAATGTTGTTGTATTTGTATAGATAAATTAACTAACAATTTCTTGACGTTATAAAAGCAGCACACAGAGTGATAGCCGTACAAATCTAACTCGATATTTTATTTTACCCGTAAGTTAAAAAATAAATAAATAAAGTAAAATAATAATAGTAACATGAATAAAGTAATTAAATTAATGTGTAGGAAAAATTGGTACTGAATTATAATTATTATTTATTTTAAATTTTAACTCCAATAATATTATTTCACTATCCATACATGTATAACAAATGTAATAATAATTAAAGTGGGGTCGAAACAACTGGTTTACAATTAGCGATTATAACGTTGTTCAACAAATACTGTACACATTACTATATCATTAATTTCAAGGTCGTTTCCCAGGTGTAAAAATACCTAGGTGAAATTTAAAGAATGAGGAAACATACAGATTGTCCACTGTGTTATACATTCTACACAGAACTAATAATTTATTTATGAAATGGTGTATTCTAATACACAGTTTAAATAGAAGGTATAAATCAAATAACTGTAAACAGTAAACTTAATAATAATTATTTGTTCCTTTAACAATTATTTTTTAAATAATGATGACAGAACTAGATACAGATATAATTTTTATGAAGAGAAACAATCATACAAATATTTTATTTAAAACTTTAAATTAGTTTCTTATAGATGTTTTATTTCTTTTTCTAATTAATTAATAACCAATATGAATGTTTAAAACAAGAATAAATTTTTTTTTTCTTATAACGATGTGGCACCCAGGAATTGCGCTACGTTGACATGGCAAGGAGCGACTTTATTGTTATATTTGTGAATCTGATCGTTTTCAGAGATCGATCTCGGTATTAATATTTGCAGATAACCAAAACCAGCTTTACAGGTTATGTATTTTGGAGATAAGAGGGAACTTCAGAAAACAGTTTCAAACAGCCCCTATTTGAAAGTTGTGTTGCCATTCTTCATTCACTATATTCAACGAATAGTAAAACTTGCTTGAGATGCTAAATTTGACTAAAATCTATTTAAAATACCTACTACTAGAAATTGTATTGCTGATTCAACAATGTTGTTTTTCAGTGATTTGTTATTGTATAAAACACAATTTGGATACAGATTTTGAAGCTGCACAAAAAGATCTATTTTTACGTTGTAATACGTAGTACGAATACAAATTATCCTAAGAAAACGATTTTATAATATTTCGGTCACGATTTTTTTATATGACGAACTTCCAATGATTTGTAAATATAAGCCTACATACCACATTTAACCAAAATCGGATCAAAACTTTAACTTCTAGAGTATAGTCTACTATTTGTATAATTTTGTTCATATATTGTCCTTAATTTGTTTGTCTATTATTCATGATGTTTCAATAGCGTAATACTCTTGTTCAATACTCAATTCAACTCTTGTTATCAAGTGACAAACCTAAAACATAAAAACTAGAAAATGATCAACATAACCTAGTATGTTAAAATAAAACTAAAGCTAGTAACCTAAAAAAAGAATTTAAAAGTATATCCAGGCCAGGTCAAAACACCTAAGACTATATAGATAAATGTGATCAAGAAAACAGTAAAGGTTAGGAATCAAAATAATTACGACGGAAATACACAAAGATATTTTGTGAAAACAGTACTAGTTTATACTCTAGAAGACCCTCTCTCCTCTTTGTTTAAATTTGAAAAACCTTTCGGTCATCACGTCTTTTAGAAGACCCAAAACTGTTATATGAAAGAAAATTCCACCTTAAATATAGGAAAGAACAACATGACAAAATAATGTCCTAAAATTAAGTTAGATTATAATCTTGACCCGTGACCTGGTAAAACTTGCATAATAATTATTATAGTTTGTTACATAACCCAATCTTCTTACAATAAATGTGACCTGTCGGTGAATCTTACAAAGGGAGTGTCGTTGTTCGTCATATATATAGCCTTCATTTTTATTATATATACGTGGTATATGGATGGCTCCAAAAGTGGTAATAAAGATAGTGCTGGAGTGTATAAACCACCATAAATTATAAAAAACTCTTTGATCCTTCCTAATAAATATTTTGAACCGTGGTAATTGATATAACACTCTACGCCAGTGAGACCTTCAGTCACAGACATAGAGGGCAAAATCTATATACTATCAAAGAGTCAAGTTGCTCTAAAAGCATTTAATTAGAGTTATTCAACATTGAATCTAGGCTTATTTTAATGTCGGCACTAATCTAGATCAATCCACATATTAAAACAATCCCAAATTGCTGAAAGATACTAAAGTTCATCCTTAAATGTGTGTCCGATCATGCAGATATCAAGTGGAACATGTTTGTCTGGCTCTAGCAGGTGCAAAACAACTTCTTCATAGCTCGGAAACTCAACTTTAGAGGCCGTGGTGCCATCTAAGGAGCGTGGTTAAGTTGACAACTGATAAATTCACGCCTCTTAACTGTCTTAAGTTAAGTTAACTGTCTTAACTGGGAGGGATTTATAGGGCTTAGACAGGCATAGATCTTGTCCTTAAAATCCAAAGTAATAAAGTACACCACACTGAGCAGACAAGACTTACGGTGGGCCATAGGTCTCCCAACTGGACATTTCTCAATCTTATGGTATCGCCTAAAAATAACGTGAAGTCTAGAGATCTGATTATACGGTAAGATTCCATTCAAATTTGAAGTTTACACGGTGGAGATTTAGTAACTTTATATAGACCCTTAAGTCGTTAGGGTAGCTGATCCCATGATTGTCATTGGTTTCGTGAAGTGTCTTGGTAGGATATAAGAGTTGGGTCATGTATACTCGTATATTTCATAATAGAAACACTGTTGGACCTATTTTAAAACGTAGAAAGGCGTAGAAAAGTGGACTCAAATGAGGGCTGGGGAGCTGGGAAAAAGAAAAAGGAAAGAGCTGCACTCACAGACGTGTATGGACTTTCCTTTCGAGTCATGCTGAACATAATTATTGAAGTTATTCTTCTCTACATGTTTTCTCTATTTTAGACGTAATATCTAGTTAGCATGAATATTTAAAGACGGGGAATATTTTCGTTTTCAAATATTTATGAATACATTATATTTCAAATATGTGTATCACTGCCCCATATGTCACAATGCTGCATATAGTAAAACAATAAATCAAATATTTTGCAATATTAAAAGATTCTTAATTGTCATTGACCTTGTGGATATTCGTGTGGCTATACATAATAATTTGTTACGGTTACCGAGGAGTGTTAGAGTGACTAATGTGGTTATTTGTCTTCTGTCGGAGTTCTTTAACTGTACTTAATATGTAAATGGAAATTATATTTTGGCTAATCTTGAGTAGGCAGCTTACCCTTGACAGAAACATTAATTATACCTTCGACACACTTTTGCTATTATGTGATAAGTGCTTGTTCATCAAATATTGGCAGCTGCTCGGGCTGGTTCGTTTCGATTAAAAATGTAATTTAGGTACCATTTAAAAATTATCTAAACAGTCTCTGTTTTGTTCAGATTTTAAAGGTCAAATTACTTGCCGATATTCCGAATTATGTTTTTTAAGTGACCTCCACATCTTTTCTAAATAATTGTGAAAACAACAAATTACGGAATATTAATTGTCATCCTGACATTTAACCTACTACATGAAATAGATCATGTAAAATAGAATATATAATTAAAGCCCAGAAATACCCATGCTTACCATATGATTAACCTGCTCGTTACTAAGACATCAATTGTCAGATAATCATCGTCTTTTAGATAGAATTTCCTCATTTTGCGGCCAATCAGTGTTCAATAACACAGTCGGATATATCCTTGGCATTTACTTTCTGTATTTCTGTTTGTCTCCCCAGTGCTGCGGCCCCACCTAGGAGAGCATAGATAACTGTTAGCGTTAGATAGTTTCTTCATCATAAATTAAATCATTATATTTTAAATGATTTGTCCTTCAGTAAAATCATAACATTTCTTGAATGTTTTCTGTCATGATGTGGTATTTCAAATACTTATAGACTTCTCTATATAGAAAAATTCAACAGCAAATTTGATTACAGTAACAACTGAAATACAGTTTCACCCTCACTGTGAACCTTACTCTAAAAAATGTTGACACTATTTCATCAATCTTTTCAACTATTGAATCGAAGTGATTTTATCAGGATTGATGATCAATGTGAATCTGTTTCCCTTTTCAAACAAGTTCTACTTGTTTACGTACTTTATCTATGCCCGTCACTACAATATTTCAACATAATAATGTAATAACATAAAAGCTCGTAACACCCTTGATATAAAGGTAAGTTATTAACGTGACTTTTCTAATGAAGACACTTTTATCACCACATAAGTAAAACGGAAGGAGGGACATAACATCAATTATTTTCTTTTCATAAAACATTAAGGAATCTTTTCTACTTAAATAATTACATTTTCTAGTAAAGTGAAGTATTCAGACAGTTTTATCTTCTAGAATTGGATCACCTTCCACTTCTAGGGTTTATGCACATTTATGGGTAAAATATAAAATTTTTACTACCACTATGATCTCACTGAATGGTAATTCACAATAATACTGCAATGAGCAAGATACCCTTAAATCATTTAACTTATGTCATTTTCCCTGAGAGGTGTTTTCTTTAATTAAGTGTAAATGCGGTATTATTTAATGTGTATTAATCCTCAAAAAATATCGTTGCAAGTTATGTGGCAAGGTAGGCAGTAGTCACAATGGGTTTACAACTAAGATTTTTTTAATATGCAACAAATTTAAAGGGAGAAATCTAGTGTTCACAGAACCACTAATAACGTAAATAGTTAAAGGTAATAAGTTTAGTTTTATTTGTGTTGTAATTGTGCGTAGTGGAGATATTATAAAGTGACATATTTATGTATAAATATGTAAATTATTAATCATAGTTACATCATTAAAACAACAATAATATTTCATTTAAAATGATTTAGATGTCATGATCATTTCTAAAAATAAAGTATAAGTATGTCAAGGAATCCAGAATCGGTAAGCAACACTTACATTTCGTTTGAAATCACAGAAGATATGTTTGTCAAAAAATTATCATAATCATTAGAGCAGATTTTTAAATAATCCAGTTAATATGTTCTCTTTTGAAGGCAGGGGTTTCCCAAAATTTGAGTTCCGAAAATTATATGGTACGTGCATAACAACGTTACCTCTTTCAACCTCTTCTAGATACGAGATTTGAACAAAAGCATTTTGTGATTATATTTTTGAGATTATAAACACCTGACGGATATTTATAGTTTCATTGTAATATTGTGGACAATTTGTTCACTAGATTGAAATAAATATGTGACTTAACTGTTTGCACGTGTAACAATAGTCTGTCTTGAATAAAAGCTTTTGTGTGGAATAAATAACGTGAATCCAACAGATATGCAATACTTCACTAAAGTAACAGGTTTTCGTGTATTACATAGTTTCATATTTCAGAGATGACTTGTGCTTACGTCAACCAGTTTCGTCACTTCTTTTGTTGATATTTGGGAAAATTATGATCAGTAAAACTGTGTCACTCGGGTTACTTCATCGCTGCTCGATGCGTGTAATTTAAAGAGAGATATGTCCTATCATTTCATTTAAATGTATATCATGTAATCGTTACTTACACTGTGTAATCAGAAAATATCCCTTCTTCCAAATCATTTTGCTAAGCTTATAATAACATAAGTTTAAAGTTTAAAGGTTTACTGTAACATTTTTATTTAAGACTTGTTTTTAATTGAGTTATAATTTCATAATCAATTAAATTTCTATTAAATTTATTAATAGTATAAGCATATCATGTATGTAACTCATAATCCCAAACGTGCAAAGTATATCACTAACTCCCATTTGATAAATAAAAATAACGACATTAGGGACATATGTAAACGACAATGAACACAACCTTTAGTCATGTTATAGTGTACACATGAAATTGTGTTTAAATGTTAACATTTAACACTCAATATTATTTGTGATAAGAATCTAAATTACAACTTAATGAGATTTTATGATATACAAATTTTTAAGGCAATTATAACGTATTTATATAAGAACGAAAATTAACAGTAGCCTATATTTATTTCGGGTGGAGTTTTTCGCCAAATTTACAAAAATACTATACAATACATATGACACATGTTAAAAACAATACAATTAAATACTGTATAAAAAATAAGAAAGTTATTAATTTTCAAACACTGTGTTCATGGTGCTTCATCGACCCAGGATAATTATTTAGTTACAAGTGTAGCAATAAGTGACCTATTAATTGGTAAATGGACTTAATTTTTATCTTCATAAATTATTTGAAATTAATGTTCTTTTTGAATTTATTTTGAGATAAAAATATTATAATTTATTTTTAACAATTATTAAAAAAGAATAAAACACATATTAAAATCCAATCGACAGCCCCATTATTGCTCAGTTTATCTAAAAATTCACAAATTAAATAGTTTCAAATGTCAATTAATTTGTAAAATTTATTTCGACTTATTTCTGTAAGCTGTCAAAAGTTAAATAATTTAACAAACAATCTGCCTCTAAACGCAGGACTTTAAAAAAACAAAATTGTAGATTGCCTCAGAAAAATAATAATATGTACCTAAACGAAAAAAACAAGACGAAAAATTTAAACAAGGTATTTAAATAGAATAAGATTATAGAAATTACGTTGGGCTGAATATTTTTAAACCGTGGCAAAATTGCCAGTATGTTACCACATTCGACAGTGTTCAGTGTATATAAATAGCTTATGTAATACGTTTCTGTAACATAACAATAATCCTGATATTTTTGGTATTTAAATATTTTGTGATATATAAAATGTTTACTACTGAAAAGAATAATTCAACAATTTAAGGTGAAAATGCGTTGGAGATCTTAAAATTATCCACGTTATAGAACTACTTTGTAACCTTCTAGACTCAGGTTAGTCATGCCTAAGTTTAGCCAAAGTTCTGTTCCAACTAATTTGCATTGGTTAGATGTAGTCGTTGACATTGGGACATAACCCCCTGGTGTGGCTTGGCGGTGGATCACAGATTGGCAATGTTTACTGTCGTCATTTAACAATCTTACAATATTAGTTATGGCTCACTTAGTCAATGGTTGTTAAAACCAAGGAATTTCCTAAACAATAAAATTTTGATTTCAACGTTAATGTTTTATAAATGTACGTTAATTTTGTGTACAGCATTAAAAAGTACAACACAATATTATACTATCACTTTGTCATATGGACAAAATTCACTTTTAAATGTAAATAATAATTCCATAATTTACGTGTAGGCCTATAGCCTTACCGGATTGTTTAATTATTTTTAATTAAGTGTTTATGATGCTCTCGAAAATTTTGTTATAATCCTGGTTTGTTTTCTTATTTCTTATTAATTTCTTAACACTGTAAATTTGATTAAAACATTTGAAAATAACTTAAGAGAAATAAGTAGAAATGCGTCAAGTATAAAAATAAGAAAAGAAACAAAAAATATAAAGGATTTTTCGACAGCATCATAAACAGGTAATTGAAAATATATGATTAATTCATAATCAATTTTACAATATTTAACATATATAGTGTCACGGAATTTGCATAGAACATTCTAGCATCTTATGTTCTACCTCTTATTATTTTTTTCAGAACATAAATATTTTGTTGAACATAAATTTTGTTTAAAATTTACATAGAAACTAAGAGTACAAATTTGATTAAAAACTAGATTTGTAATTAAATAAAAAGCAATTTTTTGTATTTCAACAATATTTTTTAATGAGCCCTGCCGACCAAGGTTTCGCCACTACGGTATTCTCAAAAGCAGCTTACAGACTAAGACTAAGGTACAAGAATTTTACAACACAATAGGCCAAGAGAAAGTTGGCCAAAATTACTGTTAGGTTAAGGAGGAGGGAGAGAGGGAAGATACCTAGGCCCAAATAGGGGTTGCAAGAGTGGTGAATTACTAAGATATAATTGTTCATTAAAATTAAGCTAGAGTCCTTATTAATATTGTCTTAATTTCTAACATTTCTATTGCGTTTAACTTTTTACCCTTACCATTAACATGTAGAATATTAAATTCTGTATTAAAATGAAAATCTGAAATTTGATGGGTTTTTGATTACTCCAAACGCCAATTTCGTTATGTTCACTTAACCTAGTTTTAAAACTACGATCTGTTTGTCCTACATAAACAGAATTACAAATTATAAAATTTAATTTATACACACAATTTTTTAATAAATCAGGCATATTTTATCTTTAGAATTATTTATAATATTTCCCAAGCTTTTTTTCAATGTAATATGCTGGGTTAGAAAGGTTTTTCTTTTCTAATAATTTACCCACAGTAAGACTAACTTTACCGATGTAACTTATTCTACGCCATTTTTCAGTGTTATTGTGGAAGTACAAATTCCCTATTATTTAATTATTAATAATGGAATTCCACCAAGTATCTACGGTCGGTACTATAAGTTAACTAGATTTGGGCTTAATAAGACCAAATTCATATAACATAGTATCCTTGATTGGTCTAGCTCTTTTCTCTAAAGCCTAAAATTTTTGTATACCAACAAAACAATGTGGCATAAAGTTGGTAACGAAGGTGACCATTTTTGTACTTCCTTAAAAATATACAAAGGAAAAAATGGGATTTAAAAAAAATACACTTTTTTGTTTAAAATATTATAAAATTTGCTATTCCCATGGTTACATGTGGTATTAACTTTATCAATATTTTCACTTCTGTTAGAAAATAGAATGGCATCAGTAACTCTTTATTATTACTCCGGTCTTTTTCCAATTATTATTAATACATTCACACAAGATAGGTTTCTTTACTGGTTTCGGAAATTCTTCTACATAATTTTAATTATAACAATTTGGTGGTTTTAAAATTGAATAAAACAAAATAATAAATAAAGAATAGAAAAATAATAATAAAAGTAAACAATTAGTTTTCAGTCATCACGTAGGATGTATATTGTAAATTGTGTACAGTAAGATAAAGCTAAAAACAAACACTGGTTTTTGGAAGTATGTCACAACATATCTATTGGTCTTGAATATCCCTTGAAGATAATATTTAAAAAAATCCTGCTTTCGGCGAGGTCAGTCAGCAAGGTGTCAGATCTCTAGGACCACTACCACTCTCAGGCTACATGTTGGACGTTGGCGAGTAGGTTGTTATAAAGTAGGAACTAATACCGCAGAAAACATGATTTTATAAGAGGTAAATCATGGAAATAAATGTACCTGATTAAATTCTGAAAACACGTCTAATATTTATATTATGCACATAATTACATATTACGTACCTTAGGAGTGTGTCTATGTTTTTTTGATTTAAAATCATACGAAGTTTCAAGTATTTATAATAATCAGGTTTCGTCATCATATAAACGAGAGGCGACATGTAAATTAGAGGGTACAAGATTGGGCACTACGTGAGGAAGGGACTTCAGACAGAGTTTCAGTTAAGCAGTATAGTAATCTCTTAGCAATATATATTTCCTTAAATATTCGAGTGGGAGAGATAATAAATAATCAGCTTTAAAATGTACGAATGGCGTTTAGATATATTTCGCTAAACCAGTTATAAAGGAAATTTACGTGTACACTTTTTTAAATGCGCTGATATGTGATATGTCTCCTCTATGTCCCAATATGGGTTTCAGGCTCTTCAATTTCTTGTTTTTATTGGGGATTCCGACATAAAATAACGTATTTAACATTTTTGCATCTTATTAACTAGCATGATTGATTTTGTTAGTAACACAATTTTAAATATATTTTTATCTTCTACTTCAATGAAACATTTTACCAGTCTTAATTATCTAGAAATAAAAAGGTTGTGGTGTCTTTGTTCGTCTGTAAGATTGTATATATTTACGTCCGTATATTTGTGGTTCATTTGTCTGAAACTGGATTGAATAGATTTCGTCAAAACTCAAATTCCTCACACATATTACTTTAGTTAACAGTTCCGAAAAGTCTGTTAAGACTCATTTATTTAGAAAAAACTTATACAAATTAAAAAGATGAGACATGTTGACCGACATGTCTTTTGGCGTTACACATACAATCTATTGTAACGTATTAATGTAAGGTAAAATACAACAGTATTTGGCAACATGGAAAAGATCATACAGGAGTACTGCGAAATGCAAATGCCTAAGTAGGAAGGCCAGACCATTTACTTAAATGTAAAAATAAGTTGCCATTACTTATCGCTCTGTTAGAGAATTACAGAGAGACGATTGCATCACATATTATGGACATAAGTTGCAGGATTACAAAATGATGTCTTAGTTGCATAGCGTAAAGAAGCCTACAATGGAACACGCTACATAGGCTGTTTACGCTTAATTATAATACCATTACAATAGTGTAGACTAATTTGAGATAACTTGACATATACGATTACTTAACAAGAGAAGAGGGGATGCAACTTTCACAATCCATGAACAGATTATAATATGTCGATACAATTATGTGTTTTATGTGTCCAATTATATTTTGTTATTATTTTTATCTGTATTGTACAATGTTTTAATGCTACGGTAATAAAGTGACGATGGAAAAGTATGTATCACACCAAAGTGTAAATCTGATATCAGAAAAATGGCAGACGCATGTAAAGACAAGATAAATAACATAAGTAAGATTGTGTGTGTTTTGATTTCAATATTTTTTGTACCATGATGTAAAATTAAATTTGTATTCTATCAAAACAGAGTTTTCACTTCTTTCTTAAGACATAATTTGTAATAGCTAATTTCCAATAGTAAACAATTACAAATTTTGAGGCCATATACGATCTTAAATGATTTATTGAAGATCATTTGAATGTTTCTATATTAGGCATCGGTAATCCAATTTTTTTTTATACTTTCTTAGTCTTCGACTAAATAAGTTTTTTTACCATTGTTTATTACAAAACCTCTTCTTATGTAAAATGTTCTCAAGACTTTATAGATATATAAATATCTTAACGGTAGAATTTCCAAATGTCTGAACAGTGGAAGGATGGTTCATTTCTTGTTTTTTACAAGGGGTAAGAATAATTTGAGGGGGGGGGGTCAAAAATAGTTTGACAGTTCTTATATATGTTCACCCCAGCATCTTTACCCCAGATATTACCAAAATATCCTCTATTTTTAGCCATTATCTGATTATTAATCTCTCCTGATTCCTTATTGAGTCACCAAGTTCTTACTGCTTACGTCAGAACCAAGATAACTGAAACACTTTGCACTGTCAAAGTTGAATTACTCGAGAGGTATGTTTGCGTACATCTCCTGCGTTCAAATACCGATATCATATATATTTGTTTTGTTTTTTTTTTGATTGGTTATACAGCACCAATGTTTAATTCTCTCCACCAACGTCTTGAAAATTTCCTTGGGGGAATTCAATTTGTGTGCCGCAAACGCAATGTTCTCAGAGTATATGCTTGGACTTTTACCCTACTATTATTTTTTTCCAAAATCAGCTTTTTCGTTCCTACATATAGTTCTATATTAAAGTGCACTGTAGAAAGAGAATCCTGACGTACTCCTATAGGGAATGTAAATGCTGCTGGTTTGCCACTGATTAGTCTTGGAAATAAAAACCATTCTTAGTCAGTTCAACCAACTTGACTCCTTTGTGGTACTCTAAATTCCTTTAAAATATTAATCATACCCCCTCCCTGTTAATGCTACCAAAATCCAATTACATAGTTTGAAAAAAACTTAAATTTCTAAATTTGACTCTAAAATTTTAATTCACCCTTAATTACATCTAATTTGTGTTGTCGACGAATACATTTTAAAACAAAAAAGAACTATTTTAGTAATTTATGATTTCAAAAAATTGTCTTTAACTAAATTTGGAAACAGCTAAACTAAATTCAAAAACACATGCTCATGGTTCTTTCTTATTAAAAAAGAATTTGGATAACATTTTTTTTTAAACAATTAGTTATCGGTAATAATCAGCTATTTATTTAAGTTAGTAATTACTTAATTGCTACTTAATCGTAAAAGCATTCAATCAACTTATTATATTTATATTTATATTAAAATATAAAAATTTCCTTTTGGTTCACATGACGGATACATTTTCTTCTACTCGAGCTCTTAATAGAAGAGACAAATATAGTTATTTTATATCAGTTATTGTTTATGATTATTCAAGTGTTTTATTTAACTTTTGTTTAGTCAACTACTTCTTTCTTATTACTTATAAAAGATTATAAGAAAAATATGAATGGAATTTATCTGTTATAAATCATTTTATATTTCTTTCATAATTTATAGTATAGATAAAAGTTTTTGAAACAGGTTTTCACTCACAGATTTTCGTTGGAACAATATAATGCCATTAAATTTTTGACAGACAATGTCAAACACAAGTTACGAGTCTGAACGTGTGAATATATTTTTAATTCAAGGAGAACTGGCTTCACTTGATTGTTGTTTTCGATTACTCTGAATGCTTACATTAAACGTTTGACACATATAAATTATTGCTCTCATTTCATGAGCGAACTAGTTATGTCTTAGTAAGGAATAACATTCCATCAACGATATTAAGTGCAGATGAAATTTATGAGACAGATTGTAGACCAACTTAACCTACTGACACTGGCTTCTTAGTGTATTAAATTATTTGACATACTATACCGACATTTCAAGGTAACATACTTTGCAACGTTGTGACGTCATGAAGTTTTCATTTTTCTGACGTAGTGCAAGAATGTCAAGGACGAATGTTTAATTTAAATCGTTACGCTGTGAGATTATTTTGAATATATTAGCCAGTAAAATTTAACTTATAAATCAGTAAAGAACAGGGATAAATTCGGAGGATGATAAGTATGAAGGTTTCAGATTAGACTGAAATTGTTTAATATTCGTATTTATATTAGATAATTTCAATTCACTCCTCAATATTTGAAGATGCCTCAACCTATAATTATTTATACCTCAACCAATTATTTAGCAGAATTATTTTCCTAAATTTGCTCTTTTGGTGTATTATTTTTGAAATATGTTATAATTGTCGTATCACGTTCTACAGCCGTTTAAACAAATTAAACCAAAAAAATAATAATATTACCTCAATGTTTTCTGTCCAAATTCAAAATTTTGACATCCGGATAGTTACTAATATTATGTTACTAGCAGAAGTCAGAAGTCAGAAGTTACATTATTATGTTATTCGTAGATATCAGTAGAAGTCAAAATCTGAGTGAGATCGAGAAACATGAAAACATGAGGTGCGAGTTTACTCCCCTTCCTACAAAACCAAAAGAAGGGCGTTTTATTTTCTGTAAAAGTTTTAATTTGCATGGCAACCTAATACAGTGTTAGAAATTGAAAAGGAGTAGTTCATGTCACTTCAATTCCTGTGTCCACACCCTATATTTCTTGTTGTTGCTGGGTGTATTAGCGTATTTGTACATATATACATATATATATATATATATATATATATATATATATATATATATATATACATATATACATATATATATATATATATATATATATATATATATATATATATATATATATATATATATATATATATATATGTGTACAAATACGCTTGTTTTAAATGGAAAAAAATGTGGAAAACTAAGGTTTTTATTATTATTTTTATTTGTAACTGCATTCCACTCATCAACTATGAAATCTTACAATCTATTCCAGTAAAATGGTTTTCCATGGATCAATCCCATGGGATATGTTATACATTCCTCTACTTTGACCTGGAATTTATTCCATGCCTGTAGTAATTTCGTAACTAGATGGAGCTCAGACTATCGTTCTTGTAGTAATGGAACTAGGCAATGCGTAAAAATGACTACGAAAAGACAATGGTAAAAGACAACTTTATACAACTTATCTTTAGGTACGAATTTCAATTTTTAGACCATCATATTTCAGATATTATTTTTATCTTAAATTTTCTTATCTTAAATTATTTTTATTTAAAACTTTAGATGAAAAATTGTCTTCCACTGTATAAATGACGTCAGAAGTACAATAAATTACAACAAAGACACGTGAAACACTATCATCAAGCTCAGAATAATACGACAATGGTGGTAATAATTCATACTTGCACATTTTATAATATTGAAATCCTATTGCACTGTGTAGTACAAGAGACTGCCGACACAGTACAAAGATACATGGACTGGAACACATCCATTACTTTATTTCCAGTAATTCACTGCTCCTAATATGTATCATTAGCAAAGTCCATGAACCAAAGCGTGAACTTGGCCAACAATCGTGACTAGGTAATTAATTAGTAAAAACAGAGTAAGCTTAATGTAGTGCGTGTAAAGGCGTCGCTGGGTTATAACTTTACCTATGTTTTGCAAGTTGCAAGACATTGACGATTTATTATCAACTCGCCGTTCACAGCCCATACGTTTGGTCGGGATCATCACCTAGAGACGTGACGACTCGGAGTTATTGGAACGTTGTGATCGATACGTGTTATTTTTACGCAACTTTGAACTAGATTTAACCAAAATAGTCAAAACGTGAAGATAAAAACGAAGCTTCAAATCACTTTCTTTCAAAAAAATAACCCTAAATCACTGTTATCAAACAAGATAATAATAAAATATTCCCAAAGGTACAAAACTGGAGTAAAATCTGAATAACATTTAGGATATCCATAAAGACCAACAGACTATGAGTTATTACAATAATCCAGTAGTGGGGTGGTGTATCAAGTTTCTGGTTACATGATTGGTTAAAGCGTACGGTACTTGTGTGTGTTCTCTGGTGCAAGACGCAGGATTCGTGTGGTGCGTATCGAATGCGTGAAACAGCCGCTAGGCAGTATTCTATTGTTCTGACTAGTCTACTGGCTAGTGGTATGATTAGCTCTAGGCATTCTCACATGGTCTTAAAGACAGCTTTATTAGCCTATAACAATATCAACACGTTTGTGTCACACATTAAACTTGACCATCATAGATTCATGTTCTATAGTTTTCTGTTTTTGTATAAGTTTATTAGACCACTTTCGTTTTTTCAAGGCTGGTAATGTGGAAACAGTCGACTTGTGGCCTTGTGCTGTAGAAAATATATGCGTTTTTGTCTCAACCTAATTATTTATCGGTTGTACTTATTCAAAATTGATTTTTGCAATTACAATATTTAATCATATCATACAAAGATATTTTATTTTAATTTGTATACCATTCAGTATTACAAAATATGTATCAATATAATTGTTAAATCATTTTAAAATCTATAGTAAAAACCCATGTCTGATATTACATGTAATAATAATTAAGGTTAATACAAATAAATAAATAAAATAAAATTATGAATATTAGTATTGAAGGTTTATTAAACCGTCGTTATTTTTACATTGATTATGTTGTATACCTGATGTTTAATAATTAGGATATTTACATACGAGTATGTCTAGAAATTACGCCCTGGGAAATTTAGAAAATAAACCCTAACCAACAGCCAATATCACTGATGGCTATATTTTAAATCCTCCAAAATAGTAAGGAATTATTACAATCATCCTTATATATTTCGGGACTTCAAACCAAATATTTAATCCCGTGACAATTATTTGCTCGGACGTTTATAGCAAAAGTCTAAATTCCTGAAGGAAATGTATTAAATCTTTATAGGTAGGAGGTACAAAGATTTTAAAGGTTTATTCTGTTAAATCTATAAAATAAAATTTTTTCGTAATCACAAAGTTATCAACAAAGCTTTTTGATTTATTTTTTGTATTATATCTTTGAATTTAATTATTTTGTTATTTTAACGAGTTTGAGTCATAAATAATTCGTCGTGGAATTTTGTTAGACTGTTCAATATTAAAATTAAATTGTGAAAGTTATAAATGTGTATAGTCTTATTGGTAAAGGTAATTTTATATGTTTCGCCAAATGATCCCACACTCTATATTAATAATATTACGTCATCCAATCTTATAATATTTTTTTTATATAAAGAAATTATTAACATACGACCTGTTTTGGGCATTTGCACATCATCAGGTATGGTAAAAAAATATAAAAACGTGGAAACACAGACATCACAAACAACACAAACAGTTCATTGCGATTGGAGGTAGTTCAAATGTTGGATTGAAGATTGTTCACTCTAATCTGAGTGAACTGTTTTCTGTTGTTTGTTATGTGTTTTTTGATTTATCATATTTTTCTATGTGCGAATACCCGAAACCGGTCTTATATAAGATATATACACGTAATAGTTTACCTTATATACTTATCGTATATCATACATAGGTAACCATCTTAATATAAAATATAAATTACTGTACGTATTAGGTGACGTAATGTTATTAAGATAGAGTTCTCTACCTTAATCTTTTGACTACATGGAGTTAAAAACGATACTTACAATAACAACTAATTTAACTGATTAATACTTTTATTTCATTGTATGAATTAAAAACATAAGTATTATGTAAGTAAGAATTGTTATATGTCTTTAGTTTTCTTTAAATTATACGTCAAATATATAACAGCAGAATATAGCTAAGATTCTTTTTGTGCCGTGTGTACATTATGTGGAGAAGTCATATTGTTGTAAATCTAAAATAGAAACTGAAATGCAACTCTAATATAAAGCATAAAGAATTGAAATTAAGAAATTACTAATTTAAGTAGAAAGGAAATAATTAAGAATCAAATATAAAGTAAAGTAAAGTAAAGTAAAGTAAAGTATATTTTATTTAACATACATACATAACTTTTATTGTAGATTACATTGATGTAATATAATCAACTATTTGTCTTTTTTTTCAAATTTTCCACCAGATACATTTTGTAAACTTACTACTAACGTTGCCAACAATAACCTATAATAACAAATTACGACTCTTAACCGTAATTGTACGTTTGTAGGTACTTTATAGTTTTCCTTAATGTCAGTTTTACAATATTTTACGAGTATAATTACAAGATGACTCGTAGTTGGTATTTACTTCTCTGGGAATAGTTTATTAATCTCCCCATAAATGACAGTATAGAAGATGTAACTAAACTGTTATTTGGGTAAATTGACTTTATTGTATTTATACTGTGGTGATATTTCTGTTGAAGCACACATTTCAGATATTTTACTTTCTATAAAATAAATTAATAAGTTTTGGGCACATCTAATGTAGTTAGTAGTTTATTAAATTAACTTTATTGTATTTTACTGTTATGGTATTTCTGTTGAACCACACGTTTCAGATGTTTTAGTTTCTTTAAAATAAATTAAAATTTTTGGAGCAAATCTATTGTCATAGGTAGTTTATGCTTTTGTGAAGTAGTAAAATATGGTATAACTTAAAATAATTTTGAATGCCTTCCTCAACCTAAAATACACATATTTGTACTATTTCTATTAGTATTGAATTATTCTTTATTTTCTTTAATGTAACAAACACCAAGAATAAACAATAAATAGTGCTTATTGTTTTACGACATCAAAAAAATTGACATTAAGATTTGGTCTAAAATAGTGTCTTTTTTAAAATGGGGACGAATTCATTAAATTTTGGTGAAATTTTAAACTAATCCAAAAAACGTTAAACTCTATGGATAAAAGGAATAATTTTGATATATTATTTTTTTTTTAAAGGGAATTAATATAACTACCATTATTAAAATATTAATTCCATTTTAATATATAACATCTTACATAAACTATACTTTAAGATGTTAAAAACCATACTACCATTTAAAAATTAAGTAAATCATTTAAATGCATAAAGGGTCCTGTGGCACATAATTGCTGTTTTATAATTAAAACAACAGCCAAACTGTATTTTATTAAATTTTTGCTTTCTCAAAATTGGTCAAAAGTGTTTAAATTCCATTGTACTACAAGATTAAAGAGAATTTTTAACAGCTCCAAATTATTATTAAAAGATGTAATTAATTTTCATTAAGTATTTATCTATGTAGTTCATACTTATTTTTGAGTAGCATATAACTTTTGGCCACATACTCGATCCTCCGTGTATTAAAAATAATATAAATATGGAATAAAATTAACTTTTTAGTAATATGAATGTAGTAATAGTTGTTAAAAATTCGTTATATTGAATCCAATAATTAATTACTACTCTTCATTAAAAAAAAAGATAATGAAATACAATTTACTCATTTAGGTTGGGTTAAGTTACGTTAGGCACCACATGATGGATTTTATGTTTCACAAGACCCCCTTCGTATATAAAAATGTTAGAACCAAAATGGCCTCCAATAATGTCTAATACTTCAAAACTTAGTACTAACTTAATATGGTGTTAAATAAAAATGAACATAACAAAAGTGAAGAAAGTATGGGGAGGGAGAAATTTTAACTGACTTGCATATGTATATAGAAAGACAGAACTTCTCGACTTAAAATGCATATACTCCCAAAAATCGCAATTTTAATTTTTTCCGCTAAGATTTTTATATATAAGAGTAGTATGATAATTTGTTGATTCTTCAAAGGTTTATTTAATAATGATAGTGTTTCAACCTTGACGTATATCACGTGACTAAATGTAGGCAAATCTTAATTTTTATCTCTATGTGAACCGTCCTTGTTGAATAGTGAAAGTGCCGTCATTAAGCAGGAATTCCGAATTTCATTAGGCTAGTTAAATTGTACGCAACACCTGGTGTGGCCTGCAATTATATTAACTAGTTTGTGAAACATATCGTTTGGTGTGCGTCAGTTCCTCTCTACTGCTTGATTTTAAAGAGTTAGTTAACTGCATAAAATACTTCATTTAATATTACTTTCCAAAAAAATATTTAATTTTGATTGATGATATTACGTTCTTATTAAGTAACAGGGTTATAAACATTGGTGTTTTGCACGGTAGAAAGGATTGTTTATAAAACGTATCTGAGTTTACTTTCACTCAGTTTATTATCTTATATTTGAATTAATTTAAGAATTCCTACGTAAATTTGGTAGATTAGTTGCAATTATTAACATTATCTGTCAATTTTATTATTCCAACCAAATATAAATTTTCGTACGTTATTTAACCCTAAATGTTTCAACAATTCTTCAGACATTTTAACCTAAAAACCATTATCACTCTTTTACCTGAAAGTGATTCGAAACGGATTAAAAAAAAAACTCTCTTATATCACCACGAGGGAGGAGGGTTGTTCATAAAAATTCATCTAAACGTTTGTATTTTTACCCGAAATCTGTAAATTTATATAACACAAATTAATTATAATAAAAGTAGAAGAATTGTATAGATTAAAACAAAATTTATATATAAGGTTATTAGAACGCTTTTTCAGGCTCATATTTTTAAATTTTCAAACGTACATAACACATTTCTTAAAAATCTAATGTTAATTTTTCTTATAGTTTTGGTACTTCTAATAGTATTAACAGAATAAATAATTCATTTAGTGCCTCTAAAATTTGAACACATTCAACAACAATTTTTCGTTCTCTACTATAGAATTAATTCAATACACAAATCTTACAATCCGAAAAAAAAAAATTAATTGATTTTTAACTTTTATCGAATAACAAATTCAAGTTCAAAAGAATAATAGAGATTCGGAATTGTGGTAAAACAATTTGAGAAACAACGAAAACTATAAAACTTGAGAAAATTGTAGTATTAGTGAGAAGATGGATGAATGTTCGTGATAGTTTTGTTATTTGTACGATAACTTCCGTATTTCTTTATTTTCTGTATCAAACTTTGCTAGAGATACATAATGAAGAAGAGATGTCAGCGATCGTTGCTAAAGAAAAGTTTCAAAAATTTCGGAAATCTAACTGCGAACAAGTGATTTTTTACGATACTTTAGTAGAAAAAGGTTCCAACAATTTCATTATAAATAATAATGAAACTTTTTTTTATTTATTAAACGGAACCAGTATGGGTGTAAATCAAGAATTATTATTGATTCGGCTATTCTTCAATAGAAATTAAAAACAAGAAAGTTAAATCTTGAATATTTGTTTTTACTTCCCTTAGTTTATTTATTATTGAAATAAGTATGTGTAGAAATATCCACTTTACTAACTATGTGTATGAGTGGTTGAATTTTTTTTTTTTTTTTGAGTTCTAAATATTTCTACACAAAACGTTCAAAGACGTTGGAAGAGGTAAAGGATTCAAATGTCAAGGACATTATCAATTTATTTTGTATGGATTTATTTTTATAGGTGTAGGGAATAATAAACAAGTTTGTAACACATTTTAAATGTCGTATACAAACTTTGATTCTAGCATTGGGATATTAAAAAGTCGCATGTACGTAGTTTTAGAGTTCCACAAAATAAAGAGATTATTATGTCTGCAAATTATGAGACGAATGTTATAATATCTGTACAACTTCTGAAGATTTTCAATCAAATCATTTTAGCGTTTTAAGATTCTTTTATGGTAAACAATACCTGACATTAAGCTTTAGTACTTAGGATTTACGTAGACGATGATTGATTGATTCGTCTTTGATTCAGTGGATGACTTCAGGAATAGAAAGTTGCAGGTGGTATTCAAAGAAAGTGTGATGCAAGGGGTCAATAGATGTATAATATATCTAAGACAGTTCATTGTGTTACACCATGAGAAGTGTTTGCTGCATTATACAAGTGCGATCCATACACGAACAGCTCAGGAGAGAAATAAAAACTATTGAGAATATAATCATGCGTAACATTACCGTGTGAAACATAATATTCATCATGTTAATATTCATAATATTTTATAAGTTACATTTAAAGTTAAATATTGTTAAATATAAAGATTAAAATAAGTGGTTTATTATAGTATAAAGTAAAACTTAAAAAAATATTTAGAAGTACAGGTGTAATTTATAATTTTTTTAAAAATAAACCGGCGATCCGAGATGTTTTACCATTTTGTCCTTTACTTTCTGTCATGATCTTAGTCTATAAGACATACCAATATCTTGCTATAATTGACCACCAAAGTTTAAACCTACAGCTGGTATTTAGAAAATAAAAAACGTAATTATTTTAGTTCACAACTGAAAATACTATTTAAATTTTTTAAACTCTTTTGATAATTTGGTCAAATGTAGGTATTCTCAATAATTTTAACCAAATGAATACTTTGCAGTAATACGGTCCTAGTTAACATATTAAGAATTTCGAGCTTAATTGAATTGTGCTTCAATCACTATAATAAAAATCTTATCTTAGCCTTGTGTTTGACTTTGGGTTTCTTGAAATATATTATATATACGGAGTTAAAATACATATATTAAAACAAACTATGTCAATGTGGATTGGTATATAATCCATATAAAGTACATTATCACCGAATAACACTGATTGGTTTAAAGAAAAAAGTATATTTACTTTAAGTAATTTAATTTGCTTTTTGACGTTTATAAGTTAAATTAAGTAACATTCTAAAGTTTCCAACCTGGCCAGGATTCGAACCCGAATTTACATGACTGTTGTCTGAAATTAATTCAGTAAAATTCAAATTAATTAAGTGTAGCTGTGTTTATTAGATTAACTACATAACCAAAACTTCGTCAATGAGATTTATTTCTGCACTGGGTGAAATGAACCAGTTCAAATGTGTAAAAACGTATGTCTTTCCCCTCAGTACATGTAGAATTGGTCCACGGTGACACCTTACATTTATTTTATTACACGTGTGATGGTTTTCCCGTAGCATGACTATGTTGTACCGGTTTGGAATGTAGTGCAACGTCACGTCAATAACGTCAATTAATTTAAAAGTAGTAATAGAGTTGGCTCTAGTATGAAGGCAAATTCAAAAAAAGAGTGGAAGCATCCAAATCCAAGATTGCATTACCATAGACGAAATACATACCGGTTTAATTTGATATTACATGGTACTCGCTATAAATATGATCCAGTAGGACTGTTGGTAAACACACCCTGGTGCATTGATACCAATGTTTCTTAGTGTAATTCATTTTTATATTGACTTTGTTGTGGCTATTGAAGTTCTTCATACATTATAAATAACAGTTTTCCACAAGGTTTGATTAATATTTTTGTTGAACTTGGAATTTTCTATAGTTACTTAACACGAATTAATGAACTCAAAGTTTTATTCCATATTCTTGTTTAATAAATAGGAGTTTATCATTAGTTATCGAATAAAATTATCAACTATATTTCTTAATATTTTCATTGTGAAAATTTGAATTTTTCTGTAACTATTTATTACAATTTTTTCATAAGTTTTTCTAGAAATTGAATGTTTTCTTAACTTTTTGAACACGAATTTTCCGTATTTGTTGTCAATATTTTTGTGGTGGAAATTGTAGATTATTGATTTCAATTCTTTATTCTAAGTTCTAGTGACAGTTAAATGACTCTCCTATTCAGGAATTTAGTCGGTACTTAAATCTATCTCACACTCTGATCGTCCTCAACAATAAATACACAACAATAAACAATGATTCATGATCATTTTTGATTTTTCTGATTAATTAGAAAAAAATATTTAATTTTACCTGTAACTTAACATATTGTTTTTTTATCATAATCCTTCAAAATCAACAAATTTTGATCAAAATAGCTTCACATTTTGATAGATTAGACCTTCTAAAATATTCATCCATGATTTTCACCTTTTGACAAATAACTTTTGAAACGTTATTATTGTAAAAATGACGACAGTAATTAGAAACTATAGTTTTGCAAAATTGACAAAAACTGTGTAAGATGATTTAAGAAAACGAAATTTTGTGTTTTGGCCTTATGATAGATCACTTCAAAAATGTTAGTAAACAAAACAATCTTCGTTAGATGCGACCTAAATCTATCCAGACGACAAACTTAATTGAAATCGGTTCACTTATTGGCTGAAACGGCACACTTGAAAGACAAATAGACTCACACAAACACATAATTCCATGAAAAACTCAAAATTGAATTATTAATCCATCACAGCGCTTACTTTACATGGTTAAATTTTATGTGAAAAAAGAAGAAGAAAAAGTTTCATTGGAGAACAGTATATATATATATATATATATATATATATATATATATATATATATAATTTACTAATGATCCATCATTTTCTTTTGCACATTCAGTGGAAAGGTGTCGGCCTGTTTTAAGAAAATCGAAAAATTAAATGGCGACTAATGTTAAGTTTTGTTTCTTTACCGATATATTTGGTTTGAAACTACAGATTCTATGTTGAAACAGTCTTATGTTGAAACTACAGATTCTAACATCATGAAAAATCTTTAGAGTTGATTTTGATGAAATCAATATATCAAATTTTGGTCATCGCCAGTTAACTACAAATTTTTAGTTATAACAAAAATGGATGTTATTTGTTTGCCATGACAATGCTTTTTATATCATGTGCTTATTTGAAAAGTAAACATTATCGACTTTATGTGCACTGTAGTTAATAGAATATAATATGTTACTTTAATATATTCATTAATTAATAATTTTTTCTTACTTCAGACTACTCTATATTTTATTTTCAGCATTTCTTTCGGATACAATCATTAATTTATAATAGGAATTGTAAAAAAGTAAATGAAATAGCAATCGTATCTTGCTATCCCGGAAACTTCAAACTAAAAATATTATAACTAAAGAAACTTTGAAAATGTTAAGAGTAAAACCAATTACAAGACTTTCGATACAGAGTAATCAAACATTACACAACAAACATCACGAAACCTAAGCCATCATATTTCACAATACTTATTAAAATGAACAAAAAACAATGTTTACTATAAAATAGATAGTAAGTCCTCCCCGCCCCCCAATTACATAGCGGGAGCAGGTCCAAAATAGATATCGCTAATACTGCTGAATGAGTGGAAGTGGTATGTCAAAAATCTTAGCCTAATTTGCTCTTCATCTTTTCTTTTCTAATAGCAAATATTATTAGAACTAATCAATTTTGTTACTTCAACAACAACTTTTTCCGATTATAAACACGGCATTTACTGAGAGTTCTGAGTCAGTCATGGAATGGCCGTGACGTAGACAGATTCAAACTCTGACGTCAGTTATCGGCTTTTCCCGAACAGACCGACTTAGAAACCGTCATAACGTACAGATTGTACGTCACCTACATTCCTTTAAATTGTAATTTTAAAACAATAACTATTATCACCGCTAAGAAAATGTAATTACTTTTGCAGATTCAGAACAAAATCAAACGTCAATGACATTGTGTCCTAATTTGTAAGACACAAATCTGATGAGCTGAGTTTGAAATTTGATGGTAAAATCAAAAGTTTTAGTTTTTAATTAATGAAACAGGCTAATTCGACTGTATGGTGGATTGATAAAATCAGAACTAATTGCCGTTTCGTACTGTTTAAACTATTAGGTATACAAAATTCTTAAATTTAATCAAATTTGATGATTTTCTCTATTAGAGGATTTCCCATTTTGTTAATCCAACTTAAGACTAAAGAACTTAAAATAATTTAAAATTGTATTGTTCACAAATTGAACGTTATATAACTCCAAAGTTTGTCGAGAATTCCTTCCTAGATGCTTACACTATAGTTACACTTGTTCTTCGCGCAGAAAATATTTCTACTTACTTTCTCCTCTGACTTTTCCGATAACAAACAGTATTCTGTGATTGTCAACTCTGAGAACTGCAATACAGGAAAGTTGCACAGTCCTGTGAATTTCCTGTATTATTACAGTGGTTTACTTGGCTTTCTGTTCAATTACCTAGGAAATGTCACGGATAAACGGCAGTTGAGAACAAAATTATATGACTTTATTCAAAATCATTGATAATTTGATGTTTTGATAATATGTGTTACCAATAATAATGTTTCAATCGATATAATGAGGATATCTATACAAGGTAATGTGCAACCCTTTGAATAGAAAAATAGTTGAATGGAATTATGCTTTTTGGAATAATATTTGTTGAAAATAATAGGTGTAAAGTAACTTTAGTACAATTTTTATGTTATTTTTTGTGTTAAAATAGAGGAAATATCAAGGGTCTAAATTCTCCCTAAAATAATCCTGCATTTTTTTCTCCCTCAATCACACTTTTTCCCAAGTACAGAATTTCCAGGAAATAAACAATCTAAAATAAACTAAAATTGTATATTTGACGACAAATTTTTAACGAAGGCAAATAGAAAATTTTAGTCTCTTACTCTTCAACAATATCGCATTTTCGCAAATTGTTCGGTGAATTTACTTTCGTAATTAATTTTGAGAATAGCAAGTTTGAAAATAATAACTACCTTAAGTTTCAGAACTTTAGATTTATTCCGTACTATTTAAAAGTTACCAGTTTATTTTTAGAGGGATATGAAACATAGGGCCCAATTTTATTCAAATATTAGATATTACATTTAGGTTGACAATACTATTCAAAATAGGTGAAACAAAGTTGTAGAAAAAAAGTTTTGTTTTTAATTATTTTTAAGAATTTAATGTAAAATAAATAGAAACTCTTCGTACTTCCCCTCATTTCAGTTTCATTTAAATAATTTTCATCAATGTATTAAAATAAATGATGAAAAAACTATGCACTAACTTTCGCACATCTTTATAAAATAAAATTTAAAAATACTTGTTGTTATCTCCCAAAATATATCCAAATATTTATGACACGTGAGACAGTAAAAAAATTTAATACTTCGTTACTAAATTTGGATCATGTTATGAGAGATAAGTTGATATACAAAAGTTGAGGTTTTATTTAACCCTGATCAACTTTTTAAAATGGATTATTTATTTGTCATTAAACCTCAATGATAACATTTTCCGTTCAATATTTGTTTATAACTTCTTTTTTATTTTTTTATTCTGTCTTTTATAATAGCTCTATGTATGATATTTTGTTTTGTTTACCAATTCCAAAATCTGCATTTTTAATGATGTGTCGATCAACGCGGTTTTAAGGGGTTCGTAGGGGTTACATTTTATTAAAAATTTAATTTTAATCGTTGGAACCGTTATGATAACATCGGAAATTTGGGTTTATATTTTTAAAATATTTGTTTTTTAACATTAAAACAAAAACCCAATACATAAACTGTCTTAGATATAAGCAAAATTGTCCACATACTAATTTCGGTCATAATTGGTTCAATAGTTAGGGCTATATACCACACACAAATGACAAAAACCACTTTCTTGGTGTCATAGACTATAAAATAGATATTACCGTAAACAAACTCCACCTTAAAATTTTAACCCTTCAAACCACTTTCTGTTTATTATCTATATGTGTGAAAATAAAAACCATAATTAATTAATTATGAATTCAAATAATTTTAAAAATTCATACTGAAAGGTTTTGAAAAACAATAAAATAAATAGAGAAAGTGACGAAAGTGTGCAGGTCAAACCTAAGTTTACCACCATTGTTTTGTATTATCGTGTCATCAGCCGATTTTCTAGTTTAATAACGAGACTAGAAAGCAAAAGACGTCATGTTTATAGGTTTCTGTCGTCATCCAATCAACAATGTCGGTATTAAATTCACGTTTTGTGAAATGAAGTAAAACCCCAATAACCGTTAAATAAAACGAAAGGTAGGAAATGTGACAAAGCATGTTATTACGCCATATTTGGCACTTGTGTAGTGGCAGTTCGTGATACTAGAAATTATTAGTACTTCAGGTAATAGTCTGGAACACGCAATAGTAAACTAGGCATTATATAAACAAATAGTTGCTATTTAGGAGGACCCGAGGTCTAAGCACGTCATCAACCTGTTGTAAACAGATTTACTACACGCAGCTAAGATCTATTTATCTTTCTGTTAGAGCAACGACTTATTGTATTAACTGTCCCTAATTATATGCTAAGTAAATTTTAAAAAAAAAATAATAATGCTTCAAAAACACATATAATATCACGGAAATTGGCTGAAATATTACAGTTTTATGTTTAAATTAAGATTAAAAATATTTTTTGTTTTGATAGGGGTTCTTTTTTAAAACAGCACTTTTTTATTACTCTTACCCGTAACGTCTTAACTGTTATTTGATTTGAAGTCAGTTCGATTTTTCCACTCTTCAAAAACAATGTATGAAAACGCTAATAAGATATTCAAGATTAGACGAAATACATTTGCCCAAAATTTCAGATAAATTAAAAATGGAAGTAATATTTCTGCAATGTTGTTGAAACACGGCAGATTTGAAAACAGGTTAACCCAATTAGTTACCAATATACCAAACAGAAAGGTGACTGTAAATTCTGAAACATATGAAAGCGGCGCCCATGTTGGCAAACTTGATTTCAAAACAAAACACCTATTTCATCTTTATTAAAATTATTTCCAATGAGTTATATATTGATTCCGTTTACTCTGTACGACGAAACTGAATCCCACAAAAAATATATCACTAGAGTGTATTTCAAATGTGTTTTAAAATTTGATTTTAATTATAGGTAGATATAATTCATTTATTAATAAATTCAAATTAAATAGGTTATATTTAAAACACATGGGAAGATACGTCCAATATGGCTAAAGAATTACTCTAGTATGAGCATTTCGTTACCAGTGTTGTCACAAAAAATGGCTCTTATCCTTATTGTCAAAAAACGTAGTTCAACATCTAGGTTCGACATTAATTGTCAAACGGCCTTGATATCAATTAAACGCTCTACTGAATAATTGTATAGTGTAACTATTTTACGTCATTTTTCTTTAAACACTCGAAATTTCAATTACGTTTAAGTTCTTTTTAAAAGTAGTGAGTTCAAAAGTGAATGTTAGTACCAAAATATCAGATAATACAATTCATTACTATTTAAGATAATACTTGAGTTCTAAACTTAAATATTCTCTTTCAAGTGTAAATAATCTGTTTTTGGTAAATAATTTTTTATTTCACTTGTTTTATATTGATGTTAAAAACATTAACTTATTATACATAGAGATTATATTTTATGTAGTATGTCACATAGTGTCAACTTTTAAACCTAAGTAAGATAGTTTTTTAAACTTTTAACTAATCATGTTAGAAAAAAGATATACACCTTACTTGTTTACTACAGATTATCCTGTTTCCCTATAATGGCTATGCTATCACTGGTGAGTACTAATGTAATCAATGTCAAATCAACTTAATTTTGAGTTTCATTTCTTCGTTTGGTACGTTCTGTGTCCACAGTAATAACTGACTCGGTTCAGAACCTTAAAAAAGCTAACTGTATGGACTTATAAAACCTTTATGGTCTACACCGTCGGTAGAAAATAAAATAATTACAAATTATATATATATATATATATATATATATATATATATATATATATATATATATATATATATATATATTTGCAGCTAGTTTTAACAAACGGTGACCAATATTCTTTGTAACCAATCATTTGCTTTCAACCGTAAAATATTTTAATTTAAAGTTTAAAACGAAAACATTCTGTTTTAAGTAACATTAGTTTAAAATATTATGGTAGTTTTCAGTTTGACTTGAAACTCACATCTGATTATTCTCATAATAAGTGTGTAGAAGGTAACTTTGAATTTTATTTTACAATAACTACTAAAACTACCTCGTATTAATGGTAGTTGTTCTCGAATGAAATATTAACTCTCCTTTATTCATAAGTCTCAAATGTTTAGGAATTACCTTCAAAACGAAGGTTCAATTTGAATTTTCTGGTTTTTATTCTAATAAAAAAATAAAACTAATAAAATTTAAGTTTTTATTTCCACAAGATAATAATTATAAAGTTATATACAAATTCCATTGACGAATATGTAATTACAGGGTTGTCATAACATTGTACTAAGTCCTTTACGTCTTGGAAATTATTCCCTCGGATTCTGTTACCTATATATATTTTATAATTTATAAATGCATATGCTTTGAGTATATGTCTAGTACCTAGGTCCAAATAAGAAAATTAGTGCAATATCTATGAACAATAATTGTTAAGAAACAGTTAGTCAGAAATGCGTGTATGTCTGTGATTATGGCGTAAGGTCCAGTGGAAATGGTGAAAAATAAACGGGTATGTAAGTTATTTAAGTGTAGACACATAATGCACAAATACTGTTGCGTTTGTGTTAATTAAATCAAAGTTAGCGGGTGTTATACGTGGTAAGTAGTTTGATGCGTGGGCTCTTGTCCAGTGAGTCAGGGCAATTACTGGAGGCACAGTAACCGACCTTGAACCCAGAGGCCACTAAACCACATCCTGGAATATGTCGACTATCTCTGATTTTCCTTGTTCTCTACCAGAAATATTCTTATGATGTGTTTCGTGAAGATATGTTCAACCAATTAGAATATTTCCCATCTGATATTATATGTTAAGGATGTTAACTATGCCATGTGTTTTGTGGGTGCAAAGCTAAATGCTTGTATTGTACAATGTTGTGACAGATGGCGACACGGAGGCAAATAGTTACGAGACTTGCTACTTGCTAATTGTGTACTTATACATGTTGTATCCGTAAGCTTGTATTTAGTTATAGAATTGTAATTATTTTATCAAGGTGAATATTATGGGACAAACAATAATAACACAAAAAAATCAGACTAATTCTAACATAATTTAAGTTGTAGTTATTTTGGGGATATAATATATTTGTTTTATTGCAGGTATGTACGACTTGCCTACTTAGCTCTTGTAATCTGACATACTGTGTAGTTGTTTGGTGAGTCAGTTTCAAATGTATTTTGTTTAGTTGTATAATAATTGAAAGTTAAATAAGCCATTTTTTACAATTTTACATGAAGTTTAACATATACGAGTTCATTTTTTTTTAACATTTCACAAAACCCATCACGTAAATTTAAAGTATTTTAATATTACAAAATGTATAATCTTTGTTATTAAAAGTTTTATGTTTGTCTTGTTAATCCTAATACTAAGTTTAATATTAAGTTGTTTTTTTAAATACTAAGTGATAGTTGTCTAAAAATCATTTTGGTTATTTCATTAAAACTAAAATTTGCCTTTGCATTTTATAATACACTTTAAAACTGATATAGATATTAAACCAGATAGAAAATATCTATTTTGGAAATGGAGGAACTTCTTTTTCCTAGAAACAAAAACACATATATCGTAAATGAAAGATTATTTATACATTCAACTTGTTACTCTTAACTACATTTTTGAAACTCTCTTGGAAATATTTTCATTTGTATGTCTGCTTTCATTTAATATGATGTTGAAGGATTGAGATTAATTTTCATGATCCCCAGTGACAGAGGAGTGAGGGAGTGCACCAACAGTGCCATACAGTTTTTGAGTAAACGATCAATGGAAGCTAAGAAGTGAAACGTCGTTTAAACCCAGTAAACCGATTTAATAAACATGAAGTGCAATTATGTCAGCACATCCAGATATTTGTTTATGATGTATAATTCATAAAAACCTAACACAGCTTTAATAATAATTAATATTCCAGTATAATTAATAAAAAGTTTTCAAAGTATGAACATTGACAATATAATATGATTTTATACTAATACTAACTAATTAGTTAAAGATATTAAACAACTAAGTAAATTGAAAATTATTTGATACTATTTTTGACCACTCTAATGTCAAATAAGACAATATCCTCATCACTTATTCTAAACGTTTGTATCCTTTAAACCTGTATCACTGGTTTGTAATTACGGGGTTGTATTACAAAATAAATTATTACCATTTTATAGTGAATGTCTAGGGTTGGCGTAGGAGTATAAATGGTTAGCCTTAACTATAAAACAATAGTTTAATTTACAATAAATTCTGATATTTAAACCGTTACTATAAGTTTACACCTAGATCAAAGTTAGGTTGAGGATTCCGCCCTTCAACAATGGAGGTATCCTGTGGATATGATGACCTGTGTTGCAATATTAAACGATCTAAAGCAGTTTTATATAACGAAAACTAATAGGGTAATAAATAAGTGTAAGGTAAACCGTATAACACTCCCCATGATTCTAATTGGAAGTAATTATTTATAATTGATTTTATTGATTTCTCTACGAGTCTTGTTACATTTCTAAGTTAGAAACCGTTGTAAAACTATTTCAATGCTACCAATACCCTTTTACTTGGCTCCAATTATTTACCCCTACTTTATAATTCCACTACACAGATGATTTTATCCATAATCTAACCATTGAAATAAATATAATTCATGTACTCCAAATAAGAATGAGAAATGATTATGGGGAATAGTGTAGCTAATTTGGTTGAGGCAAGTGTCTAGCTGTTTTCTCCAATTCAGCCTAAGATTTTAGGTCTAAATTTATCCTTCGGCACAAAAATTTATCCCGTACATCAAAATTAAAATATTGAGTTCACAGGGCTTCTGGTTCATGTACAATTGAGACATATTTTTGTTCTCTCTTTTTAAGACAGACTGACGTCATTCTGAAAAAGCTCTAAATTTAGTAAACTCTCTAAACTTTGTAATCTGCCAAAAATTTATAATATTTTATACAAAAGTTTCTCTCTATGACAATAGTTTGAAGTTAAATAATAAAATACGATTTTATAAATTACTCAAAATAAATATGGCCTCTTGATCAAGTGTTCATGAAAAATTGTACTTGTAAAAAGGGAATTACTATTTCTACTTGAAGAAAATCCTCAACTATTTAGATCTTTTGCATAATATAGATGTATTATACACATATACGATTTTCCAATTACACGTAAAACAAAGTCAAATTATTACTTCTCGCTTTATAATAATATCAATAATTAAATTGTTGTGTTTTAATGTTTTTCTTCTTTTTAAAAAATAAAATGAACAGTTAATATAAATGATAAGATTATAATGTAAAAGAATGTACAGATTTACATTCTCCGCCAAATTAAGATAATTTGAACATACTCATTTCGTGGGAAACCAATCCTTACAATACTTTAAGATAATTGTCTCTTTCAGACTACCGTTCTTGAGATAAACCATGATATTATATATTGTAGACAAACACATACCATTCTGATAATGTTCTAAAAGAACAAATTACTTGGAGTTCAAAATGCAGAGTCATCGAAATATCAGTATCATCACAGTACAGCAGTTTTGTTAATATGCATGACTAAAGTAAAATCGAACAATTGTGTCAATCGATTAAATGGTATAAAGTTAAATAACTTACTTTGGAAAAAACTTAAAAGAATAAAAAGCGTATTTGTTGACAAGTAATTATGAGTAAAATTTATAAAATATTTATTTCATGTTTTATATATATATATATATATATGTGTGTGTGTGTGTGTGTGTGTGTGTGTGTGTGTGTGTGTGTGTGTGTGTGTTACTCTATCATCTGTGACAAGTTGAAATATTGTAATGCATGTGGACAGCTGACAGACATCCACAAAAATACTAGGCTTCGCATCGGTCATGAACTCAAGAAACGTTACCAGAAAGAAGGAGATCCATTTTTGGAAAGAATTTTAACCTATGATGGAACTTGGACACATCACTTTGAGCTTCAGTCAAAACGCCAAAGCATGAAGTGTAAGCACGCATTTTCTCATGTAAGGAAAAAATTCAATACTTAACCAAAATCTAGAGAAGTCGTTCTTACCATTTTTTGAAATACAAAAGATCCAATTAATTATTTGTGACTGTTTGGAAATTTATCGCACTATGAATGGAGAGTACTACTGGAAAAATTGAAAACAACAATTTTGAGTAAGAGACGAGGTTTACAGAGTATCTCCAAGACAACGCCCTCCTACACAATGCTAACGAAACGCTTGAAACTATTGAAAGGTTACAGTGGTCACCCTCTGTAAAGTCCTGATTTGGTTCCATCATATTTTCACTTGTTTGGATCCATGAAAAGAAGCGCTTTGCGAGGGAAGAGATTTGAGAGCAATGAGCATATGCAAGAATGACTTCGACAAAAATTTAAAGCGTTTTTAGCTGTAGGCATAAACAAACTGGTACGTTAATGGGACAAGTGTATACATTTAGAGGGGATTTTTATAATAAAGCATTTTAAATCTATATTCATTTGTCTCTTTATATATTGAATGCTCAATGTAGGTATTTGCTCTATACATGTTTCTTTAAAGCTCCAATAAATTTGAAAGTATGTAAAACTTGTGAAATAATTTAGATGGTTAACGAAATCGTTTTACAATTATCATCAAGTTTCAACAAAATGTAAAATTTTCTCGATGTGTTAAATACAAACAAAAATAGTTACACAATACTCACATACAAACATACATATAATTTTTAAAGGATTTTGTTTTACAAGGGTAAAAGGATCTAACATATAATGTCGATGTTTGCTTTAATTTCAATCATTTTGGAAATATCAATAACTTATTTGATATTAGAAAATTCACTCAAAATTAATACAGTATAGAATTGTAAAATTACGATTTTGTACTTTTTGTAGACATAAAAGGAAATTTTGGTTTGTTTCACTGTCATAACCAAACGTTACATTTTATCCGGCAAAAGAAATTTGAACAATTCTGATAATTCAAATTAATTCTTGATGATTTTAGTATTTCAATTTAATAAAGTCTATAACTCACACACACTATATTATTCTGTGTTTAAAACCAAGTGTTTAATCCAGTAAAGAGGTGGGATGTAAGGATCACGGGAAACAAGCAATCGAGTGTATAATTTGCGCACATAATTTGATTACATAGTTTCAAGACCACAAAGTACTTAACTTAATTAAAAATGTTTCGTCGATTAGGCTAGTTGAAATTCGTTCACCCATTAACATATATTTTCTTATAGAATACTCCTTTCTTATCAATAAGCATTGTGTTATTAACTGCTCCGACTGACGGAAGTGAATACTTATTTATTTTTGGTTAGAAATTTAATTTGTTCTTATATGGGTTTTAAACTCTATTTGCACATTAGTTTAGAAAGACTAATATCACTTGGAACACATGAATATTTTAGCCACTCAGAAATCGGGTTAATAAATTTTACACATATAAAGGAATATTTATACACACGTCATTTACCAAGGATTTTTACCTTTACCTTTCTAAACAAGTGAACAAAATAGTAAAACAAGTATAAAGAACAAAATGAAACAAATCTTCCTTTACAACCGCGTGTGGTAATGACGTCCGTTAGTCCCAGCAGTTAACAACAGAATGATTATTGCATTGTTTTCTTTTACCTGAAAGGTGGAAAATTTTCCAATAGAACTGGAAACCCTGCGTCAATTAATTGCGCCCTACTCCTCCGAGTTACTTCTAAAAGCGGCTTTCAAACTAAAACCGCTTATAATTTAGAAAATTTTACAACAATTATAATAATTATTTTGGTCTTAAATATCGTTTGAATTATTTATTAACTTTAACATTTATAAAATACATTGTGTTTGAACCAAATTGAATCCTGAAAAACGAATCAAAGGTTCTCAAGTTGTAAGCTGACAGATGGAAGTATTTTTGTTCTCTTAATATGCAGATAAGGAATATTTTTAATTCGTGTTACTTGAGCTATGACTTGCATAAAAAAGGAAAAATCGAGTTCTAGAATGAGAAACGGTAGAAGTCGATATCTATACGCCTTGTTTAAATTAAATATAGTAAAATGACATCAATAAACAGTTGTAATAGGCTACATCTTTCTTATTGATAAATAAATGTTGTCGTTGAAACATCAAAAATATACGTTACGTAGATTCCCTCTTAATACTAGCAAAAAGTACATAAAACTTGAAAACTATTGCGCAGATTTAAAAAAAGTGTTCAGTTCCAACCAACGTTTAAGTCAAATGCCAACTCTACAACTGACCAAATGTTGTCTTTGCACATTTTAAGGAAATGCCCCAATAATGTCGAAAAACCTGAAATTTCAATTTTTCAGCAGCAAAAAATGGTATTACTTGGGAACTACTGTGCCAATTAACCAAAACAATTCAATTCCATTGAGTGTTCATATCATATACCAACCATTTAACTAAAAAAATATAAAGGATGTTTCAAAAAATCGTTCCAAAACTTCAGAAATCTATTACACACATCTAAACAACAAAATCAATGAAAAATTGACAAACATATTTTCTATCTAGCAGCCATTTTACATTTTTAACAAAACAATAGGTATATTTTTAAGGTTAAATGATATAGAGTTTAAATTTTGCATGGTACTTAATAAATACCCAATTTGAGAAAAAATAATCAACCAATTTCATTTACTAATTTTGAAATTACAGTCATTAAACTTTTATATCTCAAAAACCGTCATTTTTATAAAATATTCAGTTGAAAATTAAAAATTCTTGTTTTCTTATTAGAAAGAAAACTGCATGAAAATTGATTCAGAAGCTCCCGCTCACAAACAGATAAACAGACAATCATTGATAGAGAGATGGCTCATCTTGCAACCAATTATTATATATGTTACCGGAAATGTAATTTCAGGCATTCTATAGAATACCTAAGCGTTTTATACATTGTCTAAGCATTTTTGCGAAGTAAGAAATACAGTAATTTTGTTAAATATTTACAAAATTTGTTTAGGCATTATGTATAGTGCCTAATGTTCTTCAGGTACAGTATTAAATGAACAGATTTGCTGAAAAATTATTTATTTACAATATCAAAAATATGAATGAAGTTATAAAATGTGTGTGTACTAAATATTTACTGAAGTAAATGAACCCACCCTAACCTAATCTGAAAGCAATGGAAAAACCGGTATTCGAAACTCTGCATGAAGTACAGCGGGCATTCTACAGAATCCATAAACAAAGTATGAAATACATATGTTTGATTTTTACTTTGCCTATTTATATAATGCCTAGACATTATATACAACTCCTAATTTAACACATTGCCTATAACATATAAAATGAGAATATCTATACATTTCATTGTTTTAAAAAAATAGGGAGAGGCTACAAATAGTTTTAATGCAAATATTCTTCTTCTAATGAAATTTAGTAACTTTTCATTTCACTTTTGTTTTATGCTTTTCTTTGCATCGATAGCAATAAAACAAACCGATATAAAGACAGGTCAGATCATGTCAACGTTTCAATCTCCATCGATTCTAAAAATGGTCAAAAATGTGGTTGATCTTGAAAGGTAAAGGTAATCCTATTGGATGCAATTCAAAATATTAAAATTCAAACCAATGGAGTCATTATTTAAGTGTTTATAAATATTACTCTCCGCATATTTATGTAGTCTAATACAATCTTATAACCAGTCAGTGTGATACCACGAAACGTTAGAAACATTTAGAATTACTTAGTTTTGAAAATTGATAACGGTAAATAAATTATTATTGCAATCAATTTCTAATAAACACAGTTGTCCTTAGAATTCGTATAGAAAGTACTGTTACATATTTTATGATAACAAAATACACGGTAACACTGCACCAAAAATAATTGAGATTATTTATGTTATCATTAGGAGGTGGAGGGTAATTTTAAATTTGTCATTGGTATCTTTTAATGGAATTATGATACTTTGAAATGTGTAATCTTGTTGAACTTAAAAAATATAATATATATATATATATTATATATATATATATATATATATCTTTAAAGCTAAATAAATATATATCTTTTGGGGTAGGGCACAATTGTTCTTTATGACAAAGGTAGCTTCTTTAATCCTATAAAGTTTCTCCAAAGCGAGTTTATTTTACTTACTAAAAGGGTGGGACTTTTGGACACCTGGTATACAATATGATTATCCTGAATTTATGCAGTTTATAGTCATAAATAAATAAATAGACATTAGATGCATCCCATAAATATGTGATCCCGTTGAACCTAACATATATATATTTGTATTTAGTTGACTATCGAAGGCTAAGCAATGAGAGGTAGAAAACGGAGAACAATACCGACAGCTATGTTTAAAACTCGTTGATAATAAAAAAAAAGTTCTTTACATTATTTGTACAAGTAAATGTTTTTGTTATCGATTGGAAAGGCACTTCCAAGTCAGACTTGAGGATGAAACATTATTTCGTATTTTTCAATTAAAATCTTGGAATCTGAGTGTTTTTTACACAGGATTAGAAAAAAGGACGAATTCTCAGAAACGAGATTTTTTATTTCCATTTCCTTGTTTTAGTTTTGTACTACATTGTTAACAATATCATAATTTCTTATTATTAATACTGTATAATGTCGAAAAATTTTGAATTTTATACCGGTATGATATTCTGAAAATACGAAATTGTTATTTAATACACTAAAGAAGTGGAAAGTAAAAATATCAGTAAAAAAATCTTTTGACTGTTAGAATTTTTGTTACAGACTCTTTATGCACAAGCAAAATTAGATTTCGGATTAATTTTCTTTTTGTAGGTTAAAAATCAATCTATAGATTTCCTAATAAGATATTTTTAAATGTCTTTTTCCATTTCTACTGACCGTGGTATGAAATTACACGGCATCTATTCTCAGATATCTATAAAAAAGTGTTTAAATATGCATATGCAGAATAAGAAACAAACTATTCTAGTCTTAAAAGCTTCCTAACTTAAAGGTAGCAATCTTTGAATTAGTTTTAACAAAAATAGGGTTTTTTGTATTTAGGTAACTTACATATACCTAAGAAAACTGTATACATGATAAGATTTTTACTTTAATATGTCTAATATAATCCTACTTACTACGGAAAAGATAGGGGAAAGGGGTTGGGGAGAACCTATTTAAAATACTTGTATATCTAAATACTTGATTATTAGAAAGAAACAAATAAACTGTGGCAAGTAAACAGCAATATATGACTTAAACCTCTATCTAGATGTTGCCATAGGCTTATGTTAAGGATATACCATGGTAAATAAATTATTAGACTGTGTATAACTAAATTAAGAGACGATATCAAGGAAAAAATAAAATATCCAAAGAGTGTTGGTGTTTGCACAGTTAAGACCTATTAGGAAAACTCAGGAGGGGAACGAAATTCAGGATTTTTGAAACAAATGTAAAATCTGCACTTCTATATGGATGTCAAACACGGCGAGTAACAAGAAATCCTAAAAATAAGGTTTTTATTAATTGTCTATGGAGAATTATCAATGTACCAAATTCAAATAGAGTAGTCTGAGAAAGTTGTAAATAAAATGAAATCGTTTTAAGAGTTTAAACTTTTTAAGAGAGTACAATATCATGATTATCGTGTAGGCTTTAGCAACCTTCAGCAATATGCAAACTATAGTTCCTAAAAATCTATATAAACATTTTTATAAGACAACAAATTGTAAATTATCAATATTATCTCGCTATATTTACTTACGTAACATAATGTTTTACACTTAAGTATTTGAAAATTGACAATATTTTGTTATAATAATTTTTGGTATTAAACATTGGCATTTCTGAAAAATTTAAGTTGTAGACTATAGATAAGTCTAATATTAAATATAAGGTAGCCAGAAATCTTTTGTTTTTTCCCTTGTAAAAAACATTGACTAATAACTAATTTTATCCTATAGAATATGTAGTGATCAGTGATTATTTTTGAAACAATGAACTTTGATGTGTAAACTGGTTTCGGATGAAAAAGATGTAATTTTACAAAGACAGAGAGAGAGAGAGAGAGAGAGAGAGAGAGAGAGAGAGAGAGAGAGAGAGAGAGAGAGAGAGAGAGAGAGAGAGAGAGAGAGAGAGACGCGCGCGCACACACACACACATACACCCCTAATGGATCTTAATAACCCTTGATGGATGTAAGACACTGCGTCACAAATTACGTATTTATTATATATTTTTTATCAATAATCACTCCCTAAATACATACTATATACTTTATTCTAATTAAAACCCTAATTATTTTAATAATTTCCAAAGTTCTTGTACAGCTTGTGTAATGCAAAATTGAAAAATTTCGTAAATAGATAGCAGTTTTAGGTTCAATGATACTAGTTTCCGGGGTTATAACCCCTGAACTAACCTCTTAAGAAAATCACATAAACTGTACTAAACTTCGTACACATATCTATCTTATAGTCATTGACTCTTGATCTAGGCTCGAAGATTTACGACAAGTCAAACGAGTAATTAAATCCAATAATAGACCCTTCGTTGATTAATTTTATTCTTCGAACAAATGTAATAAAATATACCTTTCATTCACCAATTGAAGGGAATTAAAATGAAGGACGTCATAAAAACCTGTGTGTAGTACACCCCGCAGATCAGAGACCACCCCCGGTTTATTGCGTAAGAGACAGATGTTAAATAATGTATTTAAACTTACCGCGATGTACTAGCGTTAATTTTCTTAGAAAGATAACTTAAGGTTATTGAACTAGAAGTTAGGTTCAACGGGATCACATATTTATGGGATGCATCTAATGTCTATTTATTTATTTATCACTATAAACTGCATAAATTCAGGATAATCATATTGTATACCAGGTGTCCAAAAAGTCCCACCCTTTTAGTAAGTAAAATAAACTCGCTTTGGAGAAACTTTATAGAATTAAAGAAGCTACCTTTGTCATAAAGAACAATTGTGCCCTACCCCAAAATTGTTGCAACAACTCAGCACTCTTATGTGACTTTAAACTCTATGTTCCATATACAATAAGCATGAAAGGCGTTCAGTTAAAAAGAGGTAGCTAATTTTGAGAACGACATTAACAATGTAGTCTTTACCATAATACTACATTAATCTTCGTACCTCATTGAACTAACGATCTTTTTTGGATGTTTCATGCTCAAATGGATTTTTTTTAAATGTATCTTGTTCGATTTGATTGAAAAACTCATTTGACGTATAAAACGATACAGGAAACTCAATTATTGAGTGATAACTAATAGCGTTAACTTCACGTTAAAAATCTTAGTTTATTTTTAAGATTTACTAAGTGAAATTGGGTTTACAGTAGTTTTCCAAGTTATATAAGTTTTGAAATAAGGTACAACACAATATATATATTATTAAAATTTCATTTGAGCCCCCTTCCGCCCACTGCCTAACTATTATTTAACTATTATTTACCACAATGAAATAACAATTTTTGACGTTGAAATGGAGTTTTAAGAAAATATGCTGTGCTTCATTTGAAATCTCATTTAACGTCGAAAACAGTATTTCAAGAAGGTTTCTTTTACCTACTACACTAAAAATGGTGGCTTATAATGTTAAGTTGAGGCTACTAGCTTATCATTTAATAATCAAGTTTGCAGTAAAGCCAGTTTCACATTATAAGGTGTACATAATTTCTGTTTTCTTCCATTTAAATAGATGAAAATAAGGACTTCCAGTTTTCGTACTGTTCACTAGTCGTCTATTGGCCATTCTCTTTTATTTATGGGGTTACCATCTAAAATTTTGATGTTCTATTAAAAACTTCTTTTTTTTTTAAACTATTAGGCAAAGATTTATCTTCTTATCAAAGTTAGCTTCTTTTTAGTCTTTAAAAATTTTCTACTCACTTGTTCATAATTTTAATTGGGGCGTTGCTTTCGGTATACGTGGGGCCAACTTCAGTAAAAAAGTAAATTCTAACCTAAATTTATAATTTCAGGAATCGCTTTAAAATTTGTTTATTATAATATTTTTAGTAATGTATCCCCCTGAAAATAGAACATTTTGGGGTATTTATTAAGAATTTTATCAACTCAAATTATGGGTTATCAAAGTTACAAATTTTCAGAATTTTCCATTACAACTGTAATTCGTAAGAGTTGTATATATTATATAACTTTGATTCACCCCAAACCTCATAACTAAATAAACTAAATTTTAATAATTGTAATATTTGTTGACAATATAGTAAATATCTTCTCGCATAAAGAGCATTTTAAAATTTTTAATTGGTACATATGGTTAATTGATTAAAGTATACATACAGTTCACAAAACTTTAAGTTCATGACATTTTCAAACGGATGAACTAATTCAATACACTTTCAGAATCCAAACTGGATTAAAAGGAATCTGGTTTGGGTTCGCTGCTTTAATCGAAAAGGAGGTTTCGTAATGCAACTGAAAAGATGCTTTAGTGATATACTGTTTTATTGGTCTATAAGTGTAGACAAACGATGATCCGTTTGGAATTGAAACTGCTAAAACTGCTATTCATTCTTTCAATTCAAATACCATCTTGCAGTAATTGAATTGTTTTATAATTTATATTTTACCAAGGGATTTATACTCAGATACAAAGAATACATATTCATCAGTTTCATCCTTTGAGACACATAAATATGTTTGTATTTTAAAGATTAATTTTGTGTTGTTATAGTTTATCCTCATCCCTTCAAAAAACCTTACGCTGAATGTAGGAAATATCAACACAATAGGTCTAAATTTTGTGTTGGACTCAATCTATTTTTGTTTTGTAATTTTATTTCAGAAAATCATAATATGTGATTCATTTTTTATTGAAAATCATCTAAAACTAAAATCAATTAACTTAATGACTAAATCAAAAATTAATCTATGTAACAAGAAATAAAAATAATGTTACAAACATTTTATGTCAATTGACAACGTAGAAACTATTTGTTGATATAAAACACAGCAGGAACTTTATTTAGTTTTAAATTATTCTTCCATAATGACAATGGTAATGCCCATTGCAACACTAAAACAATTTAGAGTTTTTTACAACAATTCAAACAGATGTTTTATACCGTTGTTTACTTATATTTACAAAATTATTTCAATATATAGCTGTTACCTTTTATAAATGTTTAAATATAATAGTTAATTTTGGGGTTAAGTTTACATCAGTCCTTAAACCGAATACTCAGAACTTCTGCTCAGTACCAAATAGTTTATAAAATTGTGCAAGTCGTGAAGCGAATCTTTAAACTTTAACCAGTCGTTAATTTTCCTGAACTAATCAACATAGAGACGTCTAGTTCGCTGTGGTCTTTTCTTATTCATAATACCTTTACAATTGTATATTTTATGATGTCTTTAATACTAAAAATATTATTGAGTTTATCTCAAAACTACGTTTTTTTGGGGGAAAAATAAATCAAAAATACATAAAAAACCTTGTAATGTTATGGATATTTTCATTCACCAATTCATTATTGTGATTTGGGACCTCATGAAAATCTCTATTAGCCATATGTACTTATATATTTGTAATATATGAATATATTTTTCTATGTGTTTGTTTTGTTGACGCTAAGGTTGTTCCAAAATCTTAAATTTAGAGACAAGTGTGCGGTATTACCAAACCAACGAAGACAATCCGAACACACTGGTGTGAAGTTTTGAAGTAACAAAAACAAAATCAATCATGACTGGACACAGCTACTTATACATCACCTTGGGTGTCGCCCTTAGGGCCCTCTTAGGGTCATTGTACCTTGTATAAAAACACCTTACTCTTTACATCAACCCTACGAATCGAATGGGGACCGTTGCTGGTAGCGGCATCTTTTGTCCTTCTTGCGGTTTGGGAAGACCAAACTCAATTACACCATAACCCTTCACCAGGTACAGAAGTTGAATTTGTTTTTATGCTGTCAATCTATTGGAAAAGATTAACTGTGTCTTGAGTAGCGGAAGTTAAAGGTCTTCGACTTCTTCACGTGTTTACGTTCAGAATTAAGAAAACAAAATGAAAAATACAAAATAAGTCTAAATTTTAAAAATAAAAAATAAATGTGTGTGTGTGTGTGTGTGTGTGTGTGTGTGTGTACATACAATATTATTAAAGTTGAGCCAATGACCTGAATATATATGTTATATGAATTTTTTGAAAACTGTGTAATTTTTAAAATATAAAACCACATTTTATCGTGAAAAAATACCTCTATGGTGATATCATGAGTGGACAAATGTTTCAAATACATTCTACATTAAATTTACGTTTAAGAGCACTCACCCTTAAGCCACAAAAAGTCGTTTTATAATATTTCTTCCTCAACAATTATTAACATTTTAAATATAGTTGCAAGACCCCAAGACATTCTACCAAGAATGCATTTCCACATGTTCATGACAATATGAGTCATTCTTACGTTACTAGTTAAAATTAATAGCTTTGCATGTAAAAGTAAAGTAAACTCTACTAATTGATTTGTGTTTTCAGTTCACTGAACCCAAGAAACCAATCAAGTTTACAGAAATTAAACCCACCTATGGGAGTAACATCACCTGTGACGCACAAAGCCTAAAATACTCGTATAATCTACTTCACTTACCTAAAATGAGTCAGAAGTCTAACGGAAATGCCAGGACAAAAATGTACCTGCAGTGATTTTTTTCGGCCATCATCAGGGGAAATACGTTTATAAACTAGTTTGTGTTTATCCAGGCATGTTAAGAATGTCCTTATACTTTGTAGATCGTATAAATTATAAATTAAGAATGAATCGTTATTTTAACAAAGTGATTAGTAGGCCTATATGAAATTTCAATTACTTACGTAAAAATCGATGTAGAATCAAAAAGAAATTCTATAAACCAAAATTTCCAGTTATAAGTTTCACAATAATCGGTCAATAAAAAATAAAAAAAAATTTAAATTTTTTATGGTATACAAGAACCAAATATCTTTAAACTTATGTCAAATTCGAACTTAGCTACTTAGAAAATGTTAAATTTTTATATATTAATTAAAATGATTTTTTAAAAAGTTATATCCAAAATGTTATGTTTATTGTTGTTCTTTGGGATAATATACTGGCAACGTAAATACCAGTAGTAAAATAAAAATACATATTTTAGGTTTCGCCAAAATTTAATACAATAAATCTTTAAAATGTTTAGATTTATTTTGGAGTTTTTCGGTAGGCCTATATGTAAATTCGAACACGGAGCTTATAAGTTTTATTAAATTCTATTCTACAAACGATTTCCAAATTTTGGGATTTAAGTGTTATGTTTTTAGTGTACGACACCTGGTTCGTACTATCCGAGGTCTAATTCGAACTGAGTTCACCAATTCACACATATATAATGTGAATCGTATAAATCGTTTCATTATTATTATTATTATTATTTCTTTTTAATAAATATAGGGCCTCTTATGGAACATATAACAAAATCTAATCAAATATTTTGTCACCAATCACCTAACAAACCGTAGATTGTAATCGTTTGGATCGTCTATTCTTCATATAATGAGTAGAAATCAGTTTCCACAATTATGCAATTTTCACTCTCTACTATAACACTCCCAACAGAGGCCAGAAAAAACAAACCCCTAATGTCAAATTCAAATTTAAAACTCTAAAAGCAATAAATGTTCTGAACTTAATTAAAATTGTACTTTTATTGCAAAATATCATAAAATTAGTACTAACCGTTTTCAATTACCACCAAAAAAGCAATTATGTAAAAACTTAACCAACTCTTGGGATTTCAAACCTACAAAACCATTGTAATCACTAACTTGTATAGCGATGGCAATAGTGATGCCTTCTTTAATAGCAATGCATTCTTTAACAGCGATGTCAATAATGATGACCTCTTTAATAGCGATGACATTAGTGGTGCCTATTTTAACAACGATGACAATAATGATGGCCTCTTTAATAGTGATGCCTTCTCAAATAGTGATGCCTTCTTTAATAGTAATACCAATAATGATGACATCTTTAATAACGATGGCAATATTGATTACCTCAATAATAGTGATGCCTTAATTAATAGTTTTGGCTTCTTTAATAGCGATCGCAATAGTGATGGCTTATTTAATAGTGATGGATATAGTGATGCCTTCTTTAATAGCGATACCAATAGTGATGACCTCTTTAATAGCGATGGCAATAGTGGTGCCTTCTTTAATAACGATAGCAATACTGATGACCTCTTCAATAGCGATACCAATAGTGTAGACCTCTTTAAGTGCAATGGAAATAGTGATGCCTTCCTAAATAGCGACGGCAATAATGACGACCTCTTTAATTTAGATGGCTTCTTTAATAGCGAAGGTAATAGTAATGCCTTCTTTAAAAGAGATGGCAATAGTGATGCCTTCATTAATAGAGTTGCCAATAATGTAGACCTCTTTACAGCAATGGCAATAGTGATGCTTTCTTTAATAGTAATGCAAATAAAGGTGACCTTTTTAATAGCGATGGCAATAGTGATGCCTTTTTTAATAGCGATGGCAATAGTGATGCCTTTTTTAATAGCGATACCAATAGTGATGACCTCTTTAATTAGGATGTCTTATTTAATAGCGAAGGCAATAGTAATGCCTTCTTTAAAAGCGATGGCAATAGTGATGCTTTCTTAATAGAAATGCCAATAAAGTAGACCTCTTTAATAGCAATGTGATTAGAGATACCTTCTTTAATTGTGATGCCTCCTTTAATAGTGATGCCTTCTTTAAAAGCGATGCCAATAATATTGATCTCTTTAATAGCAATGGCAAGTGATGCCTTTTTTAATAGGGATGGCATAAATGATGATATATTTAATAGCAATGGCAATAGTGTTGCCTTCTTTAAAGCGATGCCAATAGTGATGGCCTCTTTAATAGCGATAGTAATAGTGATGCCTTCTGTAATAGTGATGTCAATAATGATAACCTCTTTAATAGAGATGGTAATAGTGATGCCTTCTTTAATAGCGATGACATAATTGATGACCTATTTAATAGCAATGGCAATAGTGATACCCTCTTTAATAGCGATGGCAATATTGATATTTTTAATAGTGTTGCAAATAATGATGACCTCTTTAATAAAGATGGCATTTAAGATGACCTCTTTAATTGCGATGGCTTCTTTAATAGCGATGGCTATAGTATTGCCTTACTTAAAACCGATGACAATAATGATGCCTTCTCTAATAGTGATGCCTTCGTTAATAGTGATGCCAATAATGATGACCACTTTTATAGTGATGACAATAATGATGCCTTCTTAAATATTTATTGCAAAGTGATACTTTCATTAATAGCGATACTAATAATGTAGACCTCATTAATAGCGATGCTAATATTGCTGACCTCTGCCAATAATGATGACCTCTTTAATAACAATGACAATAGGGATCCTTCCTTAATAGCGATGGCAATAGTGGTGCTCTCTTTAATAGCGATGACAATAGTGATGCCTTCTTTAATAGCGATGGCAGTAGTAATGCATCCTTCAAAGCGATGGCAATAGTGATGTCTTCTTAATAGCGATGACCTCTTTAATACCTATGACAATAGTGATGGCTTCTTTAATAGCGATAGCAATAGTGATGCCTTCATTTAAGTTAGTGGAACTACAATTTTATTAGATAATAAGTGACAATCACTTTTCACACTCTACTAATATTATCAATAACAACGTCTGACAAACAATGTTACCTTTTAATCTATTAATTATTTTGGAATACATTTGGTTTTTAAGATTCGGGTTTATGTAAACGTTGAATAGGCTATTAAAATTTAAATCAGCCTCATCAAATACATATTTAAAAATAAGTTTCAACAACAGTTAAAATTAATTCGTCCAATAAAAATATATATATTTTAAATCAGCTTGAAAAACATAAGTATAATATCTGTGATTACAATCAGTTCTGAAACAAAAAAGTTGAAATGATTAGCAGTTATTTTATGTTTTGAGCGTCAATATAAGTCCTAAATAAAGGACAATAATAAAATATAATTTAAAGTCCTAAAACGACTATGATTTAGTTGTCATATTTTAATTTTATTTCGGCTTAAAAAGGTGGTATTATTCCAATTTTAAATATATTTAGTAAATTAGATCCAGAGTCATAAATTATAATTATGTATGTAAAATCATTTTAATAAAAAATAAGTTGAGACGCAAAATCAGTGAAGTTGGTTTATAAAGAGCGGGATAAAATATGTTAAATATAAAATATGACGGTTTAATGTGTTAGCAAATATAAGACCAACTTCGTGAAATCCATATTAAAAATAAATTTTAACGAAATCGAATTAAAACAAAAAACTATTTGTCGACCTATTTTTGGGGTCGTATCATATTCTAAAAACATACGAGTATATTCTGGTGAATTTTAAATCAGAGTAAAAAACCGTAAAAAAAAAGAGTGATTAAAACGACTTGCAAAATGTCGTGGTTTACTGCATGAAAATTAAAAAGTAATCGAACTATGTTGACTAAAATTGATTGAATTGTAATTAATTTTCTCTGCCCCCCCCCCCCCAACGAAAATCTCAACCATATAAAAACGTAATTTTAAACAACTTTAATTAAAACCGCTTGTAGAAAATGAGCACACAAAAGTTGTAAAATAGCTTTTTTAAGTCTCGTCCCCACCCCCTTCATATTCACTCAATGTAGTGGAAAAATCATGTATACAGGATTTTATTTTATTTTTTTATAATCGTTTTACTTATCAAATTTTCATTTTTTATATTTACATTATATATATATATATATATGTGTGTGTGTGTGTGTGTGTGTGTGTGTGTGTGTGTGTGTGTGTGTGTGTGTGTGTGTGTGTGTGTGTGTATGTATGTATGTATGTGTGATCAGTTTATATTTTGATTTAGGTTATTACTTTTTCTTTAACCTTTATTGTTTTGTCTGGTTTTGAGCAGTAAAAAATTCAATTGTAGCGCTTAAGTATAATTTTGACTATTTATTAAACAAAATATTTTGAGTTGAAATGATCTATAAAATAGTGAGCTATAAATTATGTTGCTCTTTAGGTGTAACCTGAGTTAGCTTTAAACTTTAAAAATATAGGATAATTTTTTCAGATTTTTGTATTTTTTTTTCAAACAGGAGCTTGAAATTTAGACTTACAGATTTGTTTTTTTTCAAGGACATTATCAAATAATATTTTTGTCTATAGAATGTTCCTAGACATAATAGACACGAATTTTCAAGTTTCATGATACGATTCAACAAAAATCCTACTCGTTGCTTGTTGGGTTTCAACTTCACTCCATTCCATTCTCTTCATTGATCAAGAATTTCATTCATATAAAACAGTTTAAATTTCAAACCGTATCAAATATCAGGTAATCACGTGTTTGACATTAGTTTTCTGTTGATTTTGAAACAAATTACTGCACATATTTATAGTTATTATGTGTGTTGTAAAATAGAAAGGCAAACTGTATTATAACATGTTGTAGGTCTGTTGTTGAACAAAACTTAAACTGCAAGTGACAATTGGTGTATGTATAGGATTAGTTCCAGGTGGCATATTATCGTCATATGTTATTGTGATTTTGTAATGCATACAGTGATTTTATTGGCACGTAATGTTAACGTTGTTATTGAACTAAAACTTATTGATTTAATGTCTGTTCTTTATTATTTAACCTACTAACAACCTACAGCTGTAATAGAGTTAATATTAACTTTATTGAAGCCAAAGAAATGTGTTATTCCATTCTACTTTTGAAATAACAACTCATAACAAATCTGTTTGTTACAATAATAACAGTTTAATTGTAATGTTCATCCTTTCGTATCCTTAATGTTTTGTTGAACAAGGCTCTATCTATACCTTGTTTAATCAGTACTGCTTTCTTATAAGATATGGACCACAATATCAACAGTTAGAACAGTTATTTGTATGTAGAAATGGTAAACGGCCTAATGTCTAAATTCTACTCCACGAGGAATAAAAATCATTGTTACAAACGATAGTCCTACATTCATGGTAAAAAACACTACTGTATATAGGTTCCTAATTCCTAAGTCCTGTATCCTACTTCGTAACAATTAATCCGTTGGTACTTTAGGAAGGAAATGTGTTTAATTTTATTTTAAGATATAAGCCAAATGCTAATAGTTCATAGCAGCCAAACACAACTTGCTGTTTTACAACGATTTAGTCAAGTGTGTTTACCATTGTACACTTACAGGTGTTTTAGCTGGTCAGCTGTTGTAAATTGATTGGCTTATTTTGAGGTTATGCGCTTAAAATCGTCGTTTAAAACGAATGCGCAGAAATTCTACTACTGTCAGCTAGTTTATTATAGGAGACGTTGTAATAGGTTTAGTAGGTTTATAAATAGATAATAATATTCACTTCGATTCAAATTGGGATGGATGTTAAATACAAATTTTGTTATTTTTTTGTTGTATCTTAAAAACTCGTGAAATAATTAAATAATTATAAAACGATCAGTTAAAAAAATATTCGTACAGTTTACTCCAATAAGCTGTTTTCAATTCATAAAATAATATTTATTAACTATACAACCGTTGAATATATCGCCCCCCCCCATTTTAAATATAATTGTACAATCACAATTTCATATTTGGCCTATAGAAACTAAACCTCTTATAAATAAACGGTGAAAAAACAGTGTACAAACGTTTCCACTAACACATCCCCAAAACCAAATTTAAAAACACGAAAACTATTCGTCGTCAAAAAATGTTAGTTTAGTAGTTTTTGGTCAAAAAGTAAATCTTAACTTTAAACCGTCTTTAAAGTGAATAATTAAATACGGTCTAAATTTGTTTCGATAGTACCGTAAACGCGTCATCTTCGTAAATCATTTTAACGGTGGTTAGTGTTTTATTTTTGTTTAGTTTTTCCCTTTAATCCTGAATAGTAATAACTTTTTGTACACTGGTTTTGGTCATTAGTCTTCACATTAGAGTAAAATTTGTACGAAATCGGTAGAGAAATTACGTCTCTTAAAAAATTGCCCAATGACTGATTTTATTTATTATTTTTTTTTTTTAGCAACAACTCACCAAACAATTTTTTGTGGAGATATTAATGACCAGTATGTTTTATTTCGATCCTTAGATGAGACACTTGACCAAAATCATTATAGTCTACTTTTAAAAAAATGTTTTTTTTGGATTTATTGAAGAAAGCGTCCCAAGACATACACACAAACCACATGTGATTATGCGTTTGTTCTGTACACCATTAAACAGACGACAGACAGACGTCATTCCACATTTTTACATTTCTATCTATAGCCGTTTAAAAGTTGGAGAAGTTAGGGGTTATTCTACTTCATTTACATCCTGTTAGCATTAAATAAATTTCATCTTGCCATTTTAAAACATCACAGTCATTTCCGTTTGGCTAGAATGTTATTTTTTGAATACAGTCACGAAGCATCAGGAAAACGTTAATTTATTTCTATCTTTAACCGTTACAGAGGTGGCAATACGGGATTCATGTATTAGGTCAGCGTGTTTAGTTTATATTAGTTTTGTTTTCGTATAATTGGAGAAAAATAACTGTATGGACTATAAACACCCTCGAAACATTGGTCTTTAGAGGTTATATTCAATATATATTTGTTGCAGGCTGTTAGACTGTAAAACAATATTGCATCTTAATAAAAAATATTAGCAACAACTACAAACCAATTTGAAAAAAAATCTACTTTTGTAATAATTAGTTATTTGCCATGTTTTAAATAAATTATAAGTGTATGAGCGAAACAGAGTCATATGAAATCTGAACATTTTTATTATCGACAAGTCTATACACCGACAGTTACAGACAAAACATATTGCGCCTAAGTTTACTGTATTTACTGTTTCATATTATTGTTTAAATAAATACTTCTAATGATGTCTAGACTAAACTTTTACTTGTCTTAATAACTATCCAAAACTCAGTATAAGATTAAATTCTCTCTCAGTGGACCTTCTCTTATTACTCCACATAATACCACCTAATTTCAACTTTAAATTTCTACACTTTTGTTTTTTTTAAATTCAATTAGTTGCTTACTTTATCTTCGTATCATCAAGATATACTATTAATAAAGAGTTGAATATGTAGAAGCAATATCTTCATCAACTTAAACATTCTTTTTTGAAATAATATTTATTTATTAATCCGTATTACGATGGTTAGTCATTTCTAAACATCTATAAAAAGTTATAAAAATATTTCGAAATATAAAAATTTTATTTTGTTTTAATAGATTAATCCTCATTATTCTCTGGCATTAATTAAAGTCTCCTTTTCATAATGCATATCAGGCTTTAGCTTGTTTAGGCCTATCAGCGTTCAGCATAGTTTGATATGTTTGTCGCAATCGAATCCATAACTGATGGATATTGCATAAAACAGCGCGGTACACATTCCTATCTTGATGTAATCACAACCAATATTAATATGTTGCAAGGATATACGTTACGTTTTAGTATTGAATAAAGAGAGACTTAGATGAGTGGGTAAGACAGGAGGCTTTGGAATGTTATCTAATTAACTACCCGGGATCTAATAATGACTGTACACCCGCGCCGCCTTCACGATCAGATCTAGAACAAACTGTTTCGACACAGGCAATGTTTTCTTCACCATTGTGTGCGTGTTTCTATTGATTTATGTCTTACATCAGGGTGAAAGTTTAAACTAAAACTAATTAATATGTTTAATTATTTTATAAGTGTTCAACAAACTCTATTTGGGTGCACTTTCCCGACATGTTGGTTAATAGGTCACTATTTAAAGATTTTAGGTTTATTTATGTTTTCTTTTTCATGCAATAATTTTACTCCATGATTTTGTGATTCATTTATGGACATTGTACTTTGTTCTATAATTCTGTCATGAAGTTTTTATGTAAAAGTGTTTTTGTATAATGTGTGTTGTGTTGAATGATGAACATCACATTTGGGAACTATGTTTTGTATGTTAGGAGAAAACTGCAAAAACGGGCATTAGATAAAATAAGAACTAAATTTTATGATTCCACTCTTTAAAAGGACTAGAGTTTGAAATGTACTATAACATACGATTCGTTTTTTTTTTTTTTTGAAAATAATCAAAACTAGAATTGTGTAAATGAGAAACGACCGAAGTTAGAAGTCGGGAAAAAAATAACAAATAAACTTACATAATAAAGAAAACAAACCAGGTTCAATAAAATGTATGAAAAGTTACTAAAACATTTTTTTTTAATATGAGAAACAAAAGACTTATTACGTAAAATTTCCGTGCCTACATGTTTCAAATTGATTAAGGTTAGGTTAGTTAATATTGCCCATTCAGTAGTAGCAACGTTTATCATTTGTATATCAGAGGTTTATTTATTTTATAAACTGCAATCATGTAGAGAATTAAGCATTTATTTACCCTAATGCTAACTTCGTAACCACCCCTATTGTATTAAAATAAATTAACATGAGGTCAGAGTTGTTAGATCAATTGTGGAAAAAGTAATTGATAATAGAGTTAGGATGGATGTTATAGAGAAGATGTATATATCACTTCTGTTTGTAATTACCAATTTCGGCTTCGATAGGTACTAATACTGTTAATAAAAATAAAAAAAGAAACAAATAGTAAAACAATAAAACTGTAATTTCAAATTGATAAAAATAAACGACATTCACTTATTGCTTTGTTGTGTCAAACTGTGAGAAAAATATCTAACCTAAAAGGAAATTAATTCTCTTCCGAACGTGGGTAGCATATGTTTAGGCGGGTCTATTTACTAGAACAATAACACTCAACTGGCGAAAGTTGAGTCTGTACTTTCATTGTAAACAAATGGTACATAATCTCCTAGTGTGGACACACATTGTCCCAATCCAAAGTGATTGATTAAATGTGTTGAAATGTTCCCATTATTCTTTTACCTCTCACATCATCTTGATAATTGGGGATTGGGCTTTGTAGGTGGCGTAGAGTGTGGGCAGACACTTTCACAGTTGGCAATGTCAAATTAATTTGAGTTCACACGATTGATTCTTGGATTGACTGGGTTTTCTTCTTCTTTATTAAGATAGGCGACTTTTTGTTACGTAATAATGCACGTCAAGTACTTTGGTTATCTAAGTTCATCAGCGGCTTTTTCATTTGTATTTGTAGGTCAACATTATTAATATCATATAAACATATAAAGTTCTCAAAATATCCTTAAGCGTGAAAATTCAAACGTTTAACTTTGTTCAGACCTCATTTTTATAATAAAAAAAAAAAATTAAGTAGGATTTAGTTTCTGTATTTCCTTTAATTTTACACTCTCGAAGGTAAGAGAGCCAAAATTTCAGTAAACCATGACACCAGCGCGATATATCAATCCAAGGTAAATCCAATATATCAAGTAGTCCGACACTATAATATTCTGTTTTTAGAGACACAAGAGAAGGCAGCATTATGTGAGGTCGCTTGTTTTTGAACAAAATACGGAACAGGAATGAGTATGATTATATATTCAGTAGTCAAGGCTTAATTTGAAGCATAGTATAGACAACTATTAGAAATGATAAAATATTGTCCGGTGTTCTTATTTTGAATGTTTCACCTTGTCTTATAAGACATGCATTTCCGCTGCGTCTCTGATCCTTGCTGCTCGCTTCACTCTTTCAACTAACAAAAGTTTAGTAAACATGAACAAATTATGGGTCTTAGTTTGTTTTATTTAAATATTTGATTATTTTTCTGGGAATTGCACTCGATTATAAAAGGGATTTTTGATTTTAGGGGTAACGGTTACTTATTATGAATCAGTCATTCAGAAAATATCAGTGCATTGAAAGTTAAATAGTATGATTTGAATCTGAAAGGCTAGTGAGGTGAACGTCTGACTGATCATGATATTGGAGTTTATTACTGTGACTAGGGAGATCTTAAAATAGATACTGAATTTGTTTAAACAAAAGTATTTGTTCAGTATCGATAATAATTCTCATACAGTAGACAAATCTACTAATACTACATTTTACCTATAAGCAAGATCTTCGTCAGATCGCATACGACATCATTGTCACTACTACCCATGCCATGTACTAATTAGAAGATAAAAACAGCTGATTTAGAAAATATATTGCATAATCTGTACCATTGGACAAACAATGGTACACCACAGTTCCGGGAAAAGGAACATGAAAAAGTTATAAAAGAAAATAGGATGCATTATATGAAAATAAAATTTGATCGACATCCATGGTTCATCAAAAAACATTCGTCATTTATTATATTCATCAAAATCCAAAAATGTATATTTCAAGGTCGCGCATCAAGAATGTAAAAATCAAAAATATTCAAAATTCATATTTGATTATTTTTTTGTTAATAAAAATATATAAACTCTAATGATCAAAATCGCTTGCCTGTAAACATTAATAAAGAAATAATTAATTAATATTAAAACTTTTCTCTTTTAATTATTTATTAAATATAGTTTCATATGTTTGCACTGCAATTAATGTGATGGGAACATAAAAATAACATGAATTGTACATTTTAACGTGTTTGAATTAGTGAAATGACATAATAATATTTCTAATTAGGGAATGTCTTAGGAAAATCACGCATCCACAGCAGAGAGTGATTTTTCCATCATCAGAAAAATGAATTATTGCAATTTTGTAATATTCGAAGAATAATCTTATATATTTATCTACAGGCTAATATATTTATTAGAAAGAAAAATTATTTTATTATATTAAATATATTATATATTTTATTAAATTGCTAATCTCACAATAATTGATTTTCTAGCACGAAATTCTCTAGAGTAATAATAATGAACTCACAAATTTAGAACAAAACTACAACATTCTAAAGTTGAATGTCTTATTGTAATTCGAAATATGCGAATCATAAATTACACACAGAGTTATGTATAATTTAGAGAGCAAGATATGACTGCCAAAAGTAGATGGAATTCACAGTGAGTAAAAACATAAAAATTGGAATCTTCTTAAATTCCACGAAATAAATGACTCGTCTGAAAAAATAGAAATACAGCTAACATTATTTTCAAATCTAAATTATAAATCTTATTTTATAGTGTAGAATACTTCATTGGCGAGTGAAAATTTTTGTTGTTTATTTTCTGTCTGCTTTTATATTTACTTTTGTTGACTATATAACCTAAGAAGAAAGAGGGATTTTGGTTACCTAAAAAGGTTGGATTTCTTTATGGTATTCTTTCAATTTAAAGAAATACCACACAAAATTTTGAAAATTAAAGGTAATATGCCTCGTTCAATATTTTCCTACTCATTTGCTGAACATTTAATGGAAATCTTAACTGTTCATTTGGTGAATGATTCCCTTAATTGGCAGAGTCCAATGTTCAATTTTGTTTGATGCTGAATAAATCCCAAGTCACAATTCCCTGAACTTTAGGCTATAAATCACCAGTTTCTAATCAAAATACTTCATAATTTTCAGTAAAATGCCAGTACTTGATTAAACTTCAAATTAAGAAAAATAAACCAATACAGTAGTTTTGACAAATTAACTAATGCAATTAAACTACTGTATTAGTTCATTCTTTTCCATAGAATAATTTATCACGTTTACTTTTGTGCCATGACATGTCATAAGAATAGTATAATGTTATCCTAAATGTTAATTATAAGTCAAATACGTTCCATAAATTATGTTTTGAATCTTTCCAAAGTCGGAATATCAGGAAACGGGTGTATATAGTTAATTCCCTCTTTTTTTAAAAATTCAAATGGTATTTCTACCAAAAACCTCTCGAAATTGGAAATATTCTACATAATAATATTTCACTAATACATTACGAATAAGTAAAAGAGAGTAAAAAATAATTCTATAGTTTATAAACAATATTTATTATTTTATCCACATTTACTAATACTTTTAATTTTATGACATCACATTTTATAATATTTGTAGATTCCAGCTTGAGATTGAAATAAAATGTAATGTAATTTGGTGTATAATATAATGAGTATCACTGATTATTTGCGGATTCATGTAACCTAAGGTATATTAAGAAGAGCGAAAGTAGAGCTATACTGTACTTGAAAGAAGTTATTTTAAAACTGCAGTTGGTCCATAGAACAGGTGGCTTAGGTTACGTAAGATGGATGCATGAGTACGGGTGAAAGCTAAGCTTCTGTATAATTGCAAAGTTAACACGTAGCAGTGCTCAGTACATGTTGTAGATATGAGATCTGATACACCCCGTTCAAAGTCTACGTGAAATTATGTTTCTCATTTGAACAGAGATAGGCAGCTCCTTAATACCGAAGTGAAGAAAAGGAATATACAAAAAGATGTAAAATACATCTAGTAGGCTTTGCGAAAGAATGAATTTGATTATTTTGCGTTAATTATTTATTAGGATAAGCAGCTAACTAAGCAGCTCACTAAACTAATTTGATAGGTGTAATGATAAATTAACGTTTTCCATTTTTACCGCCTGATAGGTCTATAATTGTAACATATTTAAATCATATAATATAAGTTTAAAGAAATAACTAGGTTATCATCAAATGACATAGACTATAGTGGAGCAGGTTTTTCTAACTTTATTCATTAACCTAATAATGGACTTGTTTTATTACCCACCTATTGTAACTGTAAAAATATAATCTAATACATTTACCACTCACAAGTTTACTAATCAATTGTTTCCATAGTGAAATCACACTGAATAATAACTGCTTTAAACTTAACTAAATAACAATATTATATTTTTATTAACCTAATATAATTTTTTATTTAATGCATAAACTACTACCTGAACAAATATAGTTGGGAAAAGGTTTTTTTTTTTTTTTTTTTTTTTCAATAAATCAAAAAAGAAAAATATACCACAAAAACACTGTATAGGTAGATTAATACATACAATTAGATTTATTTGTTTATGGGATCATTTTATGTAGGGCTACAGTGTACCACACCGGTGAATGAATACACCTTTTTTCATGTCACGGTGTAAAGGATGTGTTGATATTTCCATATTTTCTACCTATAGAAAGTATTTCTCTCTCGTATCACCAAATAGATCAATATTTGGTTTATTCCAGACTTACCCTTCCAACACATTTATCTATCTCGTGTGGAATTAGTGTATTTTCTCCTAAAGGCATTTGTAACCGTTATAAACTTAGTGTCGTGTAAAAACCCCAAACTTTTTTTGTAATGAATATATTTCCTTGTAAGAACTTATGCGAGAAAGATTTTCAACATAGTTTTATATTTGTAAAAGTGGAAAAAAATACCAATATCCCTTCATTTGGTGCTACAGGAATGATGTGGATTTAGTTGATTAACATAACATAAAATTGTTTTTATGATTGTTCTAATGAAAGGGTTATTTTTAAATTGGCAATCTTGGTTGTAAAATTTAGTAATGAATGTTGAATTGATTAAAACCTTTAAAAAACGGCAACCTATGTATACTTTCCTTATTGTATGCAAAGGCTTATTTGTATTTGAAATTTTCGGTATATTAGAACTTTTAACTAAGGTTATAAATTAAAATCAGCCTTCGTTACTACCAACATATTGTCGATTTCTAATTATGAATAAAATAGTAATTTACAACATATTCATTTTAATTGCTGATATACACAACATGAGATAATTATTATGTTTTGAAAAAGTTATTACAATTTTACAGTAATAAAATCATTGAATTTAAACTTGTATGACAGTGTAAATGTTTGACTGGAATGAAGACCAAGTGTCACAAGTAACCACAAAGTCACAACAGATTAAATTTTCGGGACTAAAATGAATGTACATACTGGTCGTTTCCCTTCTCAAGTATCCTCGGATAAGTGAAAGCTTGTAATCTTAAATTGTTTAAGGGTTCACACTACTACAGGGATAAAAGACGAACAGAGTTTCATGTTCCAATGCCTAGAAAATGACTTGCAAACACTTAAGATTTTTATTTTGGCAACTTTACTTTTAATTGCGGACATCGGCAATTAATAGAGAAAACTTCAACATGTAATTTTTAGATTCGAAACAATCATTACAACGATTATGCGTTTTCAACTACTTCAACATACAGTAGTGTTTTTCTTCCACTCTCTTATTCAGTAATAATTTTAAATATTATTATATTTCATTGACAATTTAAAATTTGTGTTTTCTAAAAATGGTAGTTTCAATGTTTATAAACAAATTAATGATAATTACTTCCATTAATACACTTCGCAATTGAATGAGAAAGTGGTAAGAGTGTAGACAGCTGTATGGCTCATTTTCGTATGCTGCAGTTAACATCATTAGACAAAACTAGGTTCTTTAAACCATGTAGATGGAGAAAGGTACATTTAGTTTTATTTAATGTAAACAGGAGATATCAATGCATATCTGAAAGCGTGGTTAGTTTCAGCCTCGTCTGTGATGTCGTCATGGTGCCGTCGTACTCTAGTTGCGCAGGATGACACGCCGCGCCGCGTCTAGCGTTGTTTTGTCTTGCTAACTGGGGCAGTATTTAATTAGGATACAACTTAATTATAGTAATTGTATAGCCAGCGATTCAACTGTTGATAAAGGTATTTGCTAAGCAAGATTTATGTGCCGTATCTGTCTCTACTTGCACTTTTATTTCAACACAGATTTATTTTTATTCTGCATACGAGAAAGTTCTGGGGGTTGTTATATTCAACTCTAGCTATTTAAAAAAAAATTAAATTTAGATATTTGTCTATGTTCCACTAGTTATATCAATATTACTTGTGGTGTTTATGTTGACGTTTAGACTATTAAATTGACTAGTAGTGTGTTAAATCGATTAGTTCCAACAATATACTTCGTGATGTTCATTTACGCTGAATATTAAACAAACCAAATAGTAAACTATGGAATGGACGCAGTAAATAAAGCAAATATTCTACGGAATCAATCCCGTCCATCTTTAAAAAGAGATGTACACCAATGCAATATCTGTTAAAAGATATGTTTCTAGTACACTAGACAAGTATGCATACAATTTTACTTCTTCACTCTAGATATGGGGGGAGGGAAGGAGAGAGAGAGAGAGGGGAGGGAGAGAATTGAGATAACTTTATGATTACCAATGTCAATATCTCCGTGGTCGTATCCGTTTTGGGATCCCTAAGTTTAAAACAATTTTATTTTACAGTGTTCCTGTGAATTTGTCTCTCGCTGTATGGGTGTCTGCATTTCCATCAACACAAATTTCTCAAACTATTACGATTTTCTCAAAAAAATACTTTAATGATATTAAATAAATTTTGGACAATTGTATCTATCTCCTCAAAATGACTGATTAAGGTTTATCAGTCAGAACCATTCTTTTGGGGCTGTTAAAAAGGCCTAGATCGAAAAAAAAATAAGCGTTCTGAATCTTAAAATTACAACTCGGGATTAACTGGCAACATATACTTTATTCTATTATTGTCATTAAACACACAATTTCAAATAATTACGAGATACATGATAAGTTAAGTTTCCAACATTAGTAAAGCAAGTATATAAATTGAGACATTTACGATGGTCATTACGGCAACTTACTCTTACGAGCGAAGAGAGTGTTTGGAGACTTTTACTTCCTCCCTCTCTGTTTAAAGACGAACTATTGTGAAAGGAAGCGATGTAATGATTCTTGTAGATATATCAAATTTTGTATTTAAAATCAAGATGAAAGTGTAAGTGCAATGTTTATGCATCAATTATATATTTTGTTTTATACTAATCCCTGTTTGGAAGTAGATGTTTCTACAATATTAAAGCTAACTTGAAGTGAAGGTGTAATGTGCCTTTTACTGTAAATCAATATTATTTTGGATCGTGGGGCGAAATTAAAGCATAAATAAACGAGAACAGTTGTTTTTATATCCAAGATATTTTTTATGAAAATCTGTACTAATTATTTTTTAAGGATGCCTTATATATATATATATATATATATATATATATATATATATATATATATTAACAAGTACAATATTCAATCATTAAAATCACCTCATCAAATGTGTTAAAACTTATAGAATATTTTGATATCACTTATAGAATGGGTTGCTATATATTTAATGAGTTCCATTGACAACACAAATACAGTTTTCTTGGATAACACAACTTTATCATTTACCCGCTATGTTTGTAGCGTAGCGTATTGCCTGCCTCGCCGCGTCGTCCTGAACGTCCTTGCAGGGAATGCGGTCACTCTTATACCCTAGATACACTAATTGCCTGCAACCAGTTTCACTGGACTCTAATTGCAAGAGTATTGAACCTAAAGGCTTACGTAAACTTATTTATTATGGAAGTATTACAACAATAAATTCAACCGCCTCTAGTTTCTTGCTTGTTTACTCGTAATTGCGTATTAGGTAATAATGACTAAGACCTACATACATACACGTGCGCACACTTTTACAGGTATTTATATTTATATTACACCTTTAACATTGATTAAGGAAATGATAGAGAGTTTAAAAAAATATAAATTTTAATCAATGTTGTGAAAAACGGTGATAAACAAATCTGACCATATTATAGTCATATGTGTCTGTTTTTCAGATATCATAGGATGAAATAAAATAAATTGTTGTTTTGTGTGTTTCAAAAATAGAAAAATTTGGGGGTGGGCTAAAATAGGAAACTCAGCTTCGTATAAGGATTAATTATAAAAAAGTGAACATCAACCTTACTCGATGCATTGAAGGTTATATTTGTCATAGTTTGTTTTGAATTCTATTGACTTGTGCCCCAAACAAATCAGATAAATTATTGTATGTTTGATTAAATTCTTGCTTAAAAAGAAAAATGTATTTACCATAATTAATATTAGACTATAATAATTATAATTATATACAGATTGTTGTTAAACGTTTCAAGAAAGATTGGTAACTCCTCAACAAATTAAATAGAAAAACAGATTAGGAGAATCTGTATTACTCGACCAGGGATGCTGAATTTGTTTTTGACACTCATTATTGTAATGAATATGATTTTCAATTACAACTTATATAACTCTCCTCCTCCATGTATTGGTAGGGTGGATAAGCACCTTTGATTGTTCTTTACTTTAGACCTTTAGCCTAGTTAAAGTTTACATTATCAGTTTTTGGGAGCAGCGTAATACAAGTGACTAAGGCACGTATAGTTTGATACAGCTCAATTTACAATAGCTTATTTGCGAATGTTTCTGTCGAATGGAGTTGGATTTTCCTTCACATAAAAATAGCAAAAAGTCAGAATTATTCCCATTTTTACACATTTCTAAAAGTGTTTAGCTGTACCGAGAATTCTGGCAAAATAAATTGAATAACCCATCTTATATGGAACAGGCTGAAACTTAAGGCTAACATCCATAGTTTCGGGTAGCGTCTTCAAAAAGAAACAAGTTTTATTAAAAACTCGGGGATAAGAAAGCTATGAAATTTTATAAGGTCTCAAATTGCTCATTTTAGTAGCCCTATGAATTTGATAGTTTATTGCAAAAAGGCAGTTTTACGTTACACTGATATAGATTTTTTTTAAATCTTTGAGGTATATATTTGGAATAACAATTCTGTGAGAATGTAGCTAAAAAGTAATACCTAAAAATCAACTTAATGTCAAAATCTCATCATATAAAACATTAAGTTAATAATTTTGACCAAAATCGGTTTAAGAAATAAAAAAATTGATGGTTAGCCACAATGTTTTTTTTTTTTTTATGGAGAAATTTTTAGATTCTGCATATAAGGAACATATTTTTTTATAAAAAACATTTATCAGTAACTACGTACAATACACATAGTAAATGAGTTTTATTAACACTGTAAAAGCTGTTTACATACAAAAATATTTAGCAAAATTAAAAAATTTTCATCAGTGAGAAAATTCGGAAATAATGGAAAACCTAAGCCATAAACTGCTTATAAGTCTGAAGCAGGAAAAACATTTTCAGCTATTTTCAGTTCTTTATTTTGAACGGTAATTTGTCCTTAAAGGGATTTTAGCCACATTCCGCCCTCTATATGCTTCACTCTCAATTAAAATAAAGGGTTTCCGACTTTCCTGGCTGGTTTCAGAATAGGACTTACCTGTGTGAAAAATTTCAAGTCTGTATTACATCTGTAAGTGTCCTAACATTTTGAAGATCAGTGAATCTTACGACTTATATACGTAAGCTTTTCGACACGCTTTTATTTACCTCGACCTGTCGTTTAAATTCAAATCTCGTGATCGATTTTTAATCCATTTTCTGTCGACGTCCCCCCCCCCCAATCATATATTGATATCTATGGATCATCATCATTCTTTCCATCTCGTATTTATTTGCAGACGTGGACCACGAAATTTTCTTATCTCTTCCTTTTATATATCTTTTGATAATTTGCACCTCCTCAACAATTTACCATTTTATAGCATACAACTTCAATAAAAACTCAATTTGACGTTTATTTATTCTAACGCGTTTGAATGACAAAGTCGCCACCTTCAGTGATCCACGAACCACAGTAACTAAAGTGTTATTTAAGTTCGAATAAATAAACGTATTATCTGTGTTAAGTTTTATTCTATCAAGTATACTCTCTCACAATTCAAGCTCAATATTTATTTATAATTTGCAATTTGGCATTCATATTACCCTACCAAAGCTAATCCGATTTCCTGCGACGTACAATTACGGAGCTGCTGAAAGAAGAATGTTAACACTGATTTTGATTTGGGGTCAGCTGTTTACAAGTTGAGTAATGAAGCACAGTTGACAGAATAGTCTCTTATAGTTACATCCCTAAATGGCCTACAAATTGTAAAACTAGACTGCTTAGGAACTCACCGAATGAAATCCTTGCAACATCAATGAGTTAGCAGAAATGGAAGGAGTACGTAATTCGATTCTTGATTAGTGAATCTAGTCCAGAAACTGACACATTGATCGTAGTTTTAGCATTGGTTTTCTTGGTAAATAAAACAATTATTTATTCTTTGAACTCTGTTTTTTTGATTTTTAATTCCTGAATTATGTATGGTATTTGGTGAATAACTAATATCAAAAAATTTCAAAACTGTAATTTAAAAATTAAATTATATTTGCAAACAAGGATTTATTTCAAAATGCGCTAAAGAATTTTTTTTTTTTTAAGTAGTCAAAAGTCATTGAGACATAAAATATTAATATTTATTCAAAAGCAACATTAAATTTAATAAATAGGGCTGTTATTCAGAAACACTTCTACTGACTACACTTTAATGTAGGTAAAAATTATTAAGATTAATCAAATGATTTATTTAATTAATAATTGGTTATTAAGGTTTTGCTTAATTTGATTCATCCCCAATATGATTAATGTTAGATTTGAAAAGATGTACCGATGTCAATTTTTATCTCATAATTATCATTTAAAGATAGTTTTAAATATCACGTTTATATAATAATTAGGATATAATAATTAATCTTAATGGCTTGAAAAAATGGAGCTAAAATTTGTAAATGGAGTTTCGATATCGCTATATTTATAACTCGGTAAATAATCTTAACAAAACATTTGAAAAGTTAAAAACATTTAGTGTTTTATCATCAAAACAAAAAATGTTTCACTACTATCAAAATTAAAAAGTAGGGCAAAAATAATGGGCTAAAAGAAGTAGTAATGTACCCATGGGTCCTTCAGCTACTGCGACCTTCCTCATGTTATAAACACATATTTTATTATAAAACAAGTTACTAGTTTCGTTACGTGCGGGCTTTGTTGTCCTTCCCCCTCAATCGTTTGACGCAAATTCCTCCATAATAAACTTGATATCCCATCTCCATTCTAAATATTTCGAGTGTCATTAAGTATTTACGCAAAATATTTCCTTGTTTAGATTTAGAATTATATCAATACGTCTTTATTGTAAACGAAATTAGTACTTCAATTTTATTAATTATGTGTAAGATTAGGAAATTAAGAGGTCTTAGAAAAAAATTACATAAATTTTGTCTTTTAGTTAGAATTCTTAAAAAAACAAGGAAATTCTTTGGGTAAACGAACAATCCCACATAAAATTGTGAATAATTATACATATGAATAGGAGCAGTTTACATTTCATAGTCTCGGAGACTTTACGAAATATTTATAAAGAAAGTCTTCATTATTCACAAATTGGTACATAGTATTTATGACTAGCAGCTCGCGTGCCAAGTCTGGGTTTTTAGGCGATGGTGCATGCGCTGTGAGACTATCGTTCCTGCTGCTTTTACTTACGGCGCATGTATAGTATTCTTCCTTATATTTTCGGCCTGACTGGATCACAACAAGGCCGTTCTCAATCAGTACCATGATGTTCTTGACATCCATACTGATGTTCTTTTGCTTCGCTGCCGCCAACTAATGCTGTGCAAAGCCTTAATAATAATAGAGAGCTGCTCAACGTCGTTTTTTTCAGCCTCCTCTAGCAGCTTCTGAATGTTTTGTAGCTCAGCCCTCTCCGCATCCGCCACAACACCTGCAAACGCTCCCCAGGCGGGCTCCGACCCTACCTGCTGTTGCTTCTCGCCCTGGCCCTGTTGCTGCCATTGTTGCTGTGGCAATTTTTGCTGCGTCTCAACTTGTTGTACCCGCTGCTGCACTTGCTGCTGTTGTATGGGCTGCAACGGCCTCTCCGGCAAATCCCCCATACTGCTTCGGCGCTGAACTGGAGAGCGCACAGTCCTCGAGCTTCCTAAGAACGGGTTGTCCGCGCAGCAACCTTTTTCCTGCTTCCCTCCTGTCTTCTTATCTTCTGCTCCCTTTCCTTCGATTGCACTTGTAGTATTTAATTGTGCCAAGTGTTCCACCCTATCAATAACGCTGTGTGATTGGTCGCCCCCACAATCCTTGCGACCAACGCCGGCCACCGGGGCTTGCACCCGATCGGAACCGACGGTAGAACTCCCCTTGAGAGGGTTATCTATGCGGGGTTTACGTTCCGTAATTTTATCTCTCATTGTTTTTTCTTGTTAATGAAGAAACGATTAGAATAAAGGTAGAATGACCATAGCCCTCGAATATTCTAATAGCGTCGGGGTCGGAAAAAGTTGGTCAAGAGAGACCAGATAGGAAAGATAAGAGAAAAGAGGCCTAACTCACGACTTGATGAAGAAAGGTTAGACCCAGCATGTTAACCTCGGGAATGCCAGTTCCCGTACTCACAAGGTGTGAGCCCCTGAGGTAATGTTCACTATTTTTTATATTATATTATATTTATTTATTTTTTTAGCAATCTAATTTAAGTAATAAGTAGATAAAATGAAAAGATTTTTTCTTTATCAAATTTAATATTACTTAACAATAACGTACCTCTCTAATACATATAACTATAAAATAGTATATTTCATCACTAGGAGCAAAAATGAAGCTTCTCGATACAAGCTCAAGTTAAAATGTGCGAGGATCGAAAAGCTTTTTTTGGTCCAGGTGATGAACTATATTTTTCGTTATACTGCTAATAAAATAAGAAAACAATTGCACAAAAACTAAAATGATATATCCTATTTACCTTCAAATCGATGGTAACAGCTGTTTTAACGGTTATTTACAATCGAGAGTATCGGTTGTTCTTATAGATACTTTACAATCGTTAATTAATTCGTATAAACGAAGTAACAGCTGATGACCTCGACCTCAGCTGATGTTTTAGGATACTAGGACTAAAAAGAACAACTTTACCATCTCAATGCATATATTGAAAACAGCTGTTTTTGAAGCAGTATGACGAAAAAGTGTTTTTTACAAAAAGTCTACGTTTGTTTATACATGTAAGACGGAATCAAGATTTTTTAATAAAATATTTAAAAAAGGTCAAACAGATTATCAATAACCCCCGGTGTCAAATCTGAAAAGTAAGTCTACCAATATAAAAAATCGCGAAATTTACCGTTCTCGAGTATTTTAGAAAATATACATTGACGTCGTTATTGGAAACTTAATGTAATGCAATTTGTACTTTAGAAAAATAGTAATAACAATATTTTTACTGCTTTTTGTGTGTTTATTTGTTTTCATAAATTTAACAATTATCAGTAAATATATCTAAAAAAAAAACAAAATATAATTTTCAAAAGCTTAAATTATTTAAGATACATAACTTTAAGTCTCAAATAAAATGCATTACAAACTATAGTAAATTATCCAAATATTGAAAATTATAAAATATTCGACCCCAATTTTCAAAAATAAGACTACAAGATATATATATATATATATATATATATATATATATATATATATATATATATATATATATTCAGAAAACAATACAATACAAATTAATACACATATACTCATAATAAACAAATAATACAAGTAATATAAATAAGACATACCTAATTATATAAACTATTTCACATCAGTCACACAATAAACATCTATTTAAAGCTCAAGGTACTCTTCCACCGAGTAAAATCCCCGCTTTACAAGAAAAGCCTTAAATTTATTTTTAAAGCCTATAATGCTATGCACTTCCTTTATATTGTCTGGCAAATTGTACAATTTAAGACCAGAATATCACAACCGCCCTCAATCAACTCTATACTATATACTGGGTAATGAAGCATTTGCCGCTTTTATACAATATCTCATGTTTGTACTGATCGACACTCATATAATTACTTCTAAAAAAGAGCAGGACATTCAGGGAAGAGTTAGAAGTTTTAATTTCGCAAATGCATTTCTGCAAGATTGCCTAACTTTTAAATTACAAATTATTTTTATATCTTTTGAATAGAAAAGAAATGTTTCAATACTCTACCCGATTTCCCCCAAATAGCAACATCATATCTGAGGTGAGAGTACACATATCCAAAATATAATGTTTTAATTGTATCCGGACTGGAAATATGTGAAATGTACGTAGTACAAAACAAGCTGAATTAGGTTTATTTGAAATAAAGGTATTATGTGATATCCAGTTTATGTTTTCATCAATTACCACTCCTAGAAATTTTGAAGAGTCTGTACTTGGTTCTAATTGATTATTTGAAATTTTTGTTTTTTAATTGTTTACAACTGAACTGCATTAATTGAGTTTTATTTTTATTCAGTTTTAGACCATTTGCCAAAAAAAAAAACAATTTTCTGCCATTATCACCAATAAAGTAACCGACTTGTCTAGGTTAATATTATTCTTCCCAAAACCCGTTAAAGTGGTGTCCTCATCAGCAAACAGGACAGCTTTTACTTCCCTAATATTATAAGGCAGGTCATTTATGTTGACCAAAAATAGTAAAGGACCCAATATTGATCCCTGATTCACATGTTGAGAATTTATATCACAAGAAGGCCAGTGCAATCCGTAAGAGTTTGTATAGACTACTTACTCTTTGTATTCTACATGTTAATTAGGACCGCAACAAATCATTTGCCTTTCCACAAATAACATAATAATCAAGCTTATGAAGGAGAACTGGATGGTCGGCACAATCAAACGCCTTTGAGAGGTCACACATTAGAGATGCCACATGCACTTCTTTTTATCCAGCGACCAAGTTATAGCATCTAGTATATTGTTTATACCAGATTCTGTAGAGATGCCTTTACGGAATCCAAACTGACTATCTGTTAGAAGATTAAATTTATTAAAAAACTTCAGAATTCTGCTCAGAACTGCTCATTCAAAAATGTTGGACAAAATAGGTATTAATGCTATAGGACGGTAATTCGTAATGTCAGTTTTGTCTTCTTTTTTTAAAGATGGGTTTTATTAGAGAATATTTAACCTTATCCATTCTCAAAAGACTAATTAACAAGAAAAGACAGTGTTATTAAGATAATCTTTCAAAACTTTGGTAGGAATACCATCCCAACCGACAGAGTTTGTATTCTTTATTCCAGATATTACTTCTACTGCAGTGGTCAGACTTATAAAAATAGAATTTTAAAATGGAAATTGAAGTAAAATAACAAACAACGGAAGATCTGAGCAATGCAATAGTATGATTATAAACTTTGGATAGTTTGTGAAAACAAGAAAAACGAAGTTTTTGTAAATCGACTAGTGGAATAAATATTCTAGAAGTATCTCGTATCTGCCACGTATGTCGTACCGCGATGGTGTTAATCTGGGAAATTTGTTTTACTCCCGCAGAGCCTTAACAACTGTTTTAAAAGTGATACGAGATCGAAGTTAAAATGTATAAAAGTTAAATGTTAAAATGTAAGATTAAAATGTTAAGATGTGAAGGTGAATGATAGAAATAACTGAGAAGTTACAGACAGAGCAAAATCTTAACTTAAGATGTTATACGGATAAAACACATATTAGAGATAAAAATAACACATTTATTCTTACAAGATCGACAATTTTGACGTCCACTTACTGAAAACAAAAATAAACTATTCTTTCGCTTATAACACGATTTGTCAGTACTTTACCAATATTAATAGCTACACTTATTTTTCATGTATTGATACTATCTACATTACCAACTTGTATATAACTGTCACACTCAGATAAAAATAATTGATAATTGCATTCTGACATTGACATATCTATTCGCTCTATCGATTAGTAAAGTGTGCTAGTCAACTATTGTTGCTTAGAAGAACCAGTTAGGCAGGCACAGGAGCGTGCCAAGAGAACGAGTTGCCATTTAAAGATCCGTTTTTATAATCATCTGCGAGGATTGTGGTCGGATCACGAACGGATCTCACAATAGCTTTGGAAGATGAGCTACACGTGAGACGTCAAACCCCACATCAAATGTCAAGGCGAGTCCGAAGCAGACGAAATACTTTTTAAATCTTTTTTTCGTGTGGTTTTGAATGTGCGTGTTTCAAATCTATAAATCACAGGTCTTGAAATAGTTGAAATATAAATATTCATTATTATAGGCGGTCTAGATGTCAAATAGAATGGTTGCGGTCAAAACTATTTACAATTTGTCTGTTGCAAAACAAAGAAAAAACTAAACGTGACTCCATAAGAAATATTGCATCATTCATTTTAGGAGTAACTGTTAAATCTACATTCTGGAGAGTGCTGTTCTGTCTATAAATTCGTAGCTCTCCTAACTTTGTATATTTAATCTAGATTACAGTATTTGATTATTGGTTATAAAATATAAAGTTTAAATCAATAAATTTAAAAAAAAAGACTTTTCTCTCATTAAGTGTCTTTTCAACTTGTTTGGTTTTGAGTGTACAGTCTCAGGAAATTTTCTAAACAAAAATATTGTATACAATCCATATTTTTTCTTAATTTTACATACTTTCACAAACACTCACGTAAATAAGAATTCTTGATAATAATATTTATTTATTTTTTTTTGATGTATCAAATAATGATAATGATAGCAGTCATGAAGTTCATGTTAAACTCTTATACTTTGGTAACGTGCCCCTAATTGCAATTTTGTTACCTACGTTAAAATTTAAATAAAATAAATTTTGTTGTTTAATATATATTTACTTATTTTCACCTATTGTGTAACAAAATTTTTGGGTGATCAATAGTAATATTACATGCAATTTTAGTGGTTGATACTAGTTTATTTCAATCAAAATTGTATACACCGATTGAAAACCCGTACTTACTCATCTGTATTACTAAATCTTACAAACCCAATTGGTTTTCAGTTTCTTATAAAAGGTTCTGGACATACCAGAAAGAATAAGATTATTGAAATAAGTAAAACATACGCAAATTATTGATACCGAGCAAGTGTCAAATGGAAATGGTTGTACAGTGTAAAGTGGAAATCGTTACTCAGTTATGTTTAGTTTCAGAATTAGAGTATATGAGGAAAACGTCCTCTTAATGTAATGCGGCAAGATTAATAAACGCCAGTTTTTTTTATCACGTTAAATATATTGTGTAAAATGGATTATTCAATCTATTATTTCTTGTTGTTTATGTTTCGTTTGTAGCATTTAAATCCAAAAAAGCACCTCCGCAATAACTTAACTCATTTCGTAAATATACATTCCACTTTCCGTCGCTTGACAGATGCTGGCATCTAGCGGCCCGCTCCTAAACCAAGCATCACCTGATACTTGAAACCAAAGTACATTTCGCCGGTCAAGCTAGCTTCTCGATTACCAGTCCCTAGTCTACATGCGATAACAACATGGTCTACATTCTTCATAACTCCGTTAGTTAAAAGTTTTCTTCTTCTCTCAAAATCACCGTCTTTCAAATACATCATGTTAAATTACAGCTCGTGCGCCTTAGTCTAATAATCTGTTTCAAAAATGTTAAAATTAACCATCATTTTCTCGGTACTACCTCACGTGATCTGCGACAGGATTTACCAGGTATTTCAACCTTACAGATTTTGTCATATTATAAATTTTGTTAATTTTTAAAATAATTTGTTAATTATCATGTATTCTTTAAAATATGTATTTCATGTTTTATTCAATATTCTATTTCCTTTTGAAACTAAATGATTATAAAAATTTTCTTTTCTTAAAACATCATTTACAAAATCTTGCAAAGGCACATTTTACGTTTTGAACATTTTTGTGAAATAAGTGCAAACTAGTGTTGAACATTAAATGATCAGAATATGAACTTGTCAAATATAAAACAATTGAGGAAATTTCTTCTAAATCAGAAAATTTCGTTTTACAAGCTTTTGCAAAATCTTACAAGTCTTATACAAGCTTTCTTTTAAACAAAATTAAAATATATATAAATAGATTTATAATAATCTAAGAAGCTTTTAAGTACCATCTTAACGAATTTCTGTTATACAACCAATTTTCTTTAATTTTGGCAAATGATCAGATATTTCTTTAATGATGAACATTAATGCTAAAACATGTCTGATTTTGTACAGACACTAAAAGAACATGTTTTTTTGCTCACAGCTAATATGCTGGTAGGACAAATAGGAGAAATTGGAGAAATAAAGAAATTCTTGTCTCACATTGCACAAACCAACGAAACATCCTAACAAGTTTCGTCCTGTTGGCAAAACACGTTTTTTTTTGTATAACGTAACCTCACATTTTCAAGTGCATAAAAGTGATGTCTTTTTCTACAGCTGACTTTACAGAACTTTAACTAACTCATTTTGTATATGTGCCTAAATTTACTTTCGCAAATATGTGTTCCTTAAGACTATTTTCTAAATGTAGACCTGTGTAGTTAATTATAAAATATATATAAAAAAAACAATTATTGGGTGGAGCCTGCATGCAATTTTCGGTCCTAACAACCTCCAAGAGGTTAATTTCCAAATTAAAATAATTGACGTCAATTAACAAAATTTCAAAATTCTAAATTTTTTTGTTTGTTTAAAATATATAAATTTATTTGGCCAATATAGTTTTTAAGAAATTTTTCAAACCAGTTATATTATGTATCTTTAGTTTAGTGATAAACATGTTAACTATAGATATGATTTTTGAACTTAAAAATATCAAACTCTTTTATATTTTGTTAAATTCTGTAATTGTTTAAAAAGAAACTATCATCTTATAAACTAAAAAGGCGGGGATAAGTTTTTTTCTTTTTTTTTGAATCTTTTGATTAAATTTTTTTTTTATTATTATACTTTTACATTAAGGGCGTATAATCTTTTTTTTTGATTAATTATAATTCTGTGAATTATTAAGCTGTGCTCATTGTTTTTTTTTGTTAAATTTTTGTAACTATAAATATACATATTAAAAGGGGGGATAAATTTTTAGAATCTGTTGATTAAATTTTTTTTTTTTTAAATTATTATATGTTACAATTAAGGGCTTATAACTTTTACAATTTATGATATTGTTAATCATAAGTTTTTTTTATTGATGATTTGTGTCAGGATGTCTTTTGTTGTAAATGACAAAGTCTGAAGCGCCGAAATTTCCTTCTGCTTTCAATAAACTTGAGCCTTGTTAATTACTAAATTTGTCTTTGTCTTTTTTTATTTTTTTCTTTTCAAACATTGTTACCATTTTGGTTCCGCCTTTATTAAATTTAAGTCCCCTGGTAACATGTTTTTGGTAGCAGAGCGTGGTTTCGATCCACGGACCTCTGGGTTATGGGCCCAGCACGCTTCCATAAGTTTTTTTTATTGATGATTTGTGTCAGGATGTCTTTTGTTGTAAATGACAAAGTCTGAAGCGCCGAAATTTCCTTCTGCTTTCAATAAACTTGAGCCTTGTTAATTATTAAACTTGTCTTTGTCTTTTTTTATTTTTCTTTTCAAACATCGTTACCATTTTAGTTCCGCCTTTATTAAATTTAAGTCCCCTGGTAACATGTTTTTGGTAGCAGAGCGTGGTTAATTTTAAATTCTGGAACCGTAGTTAATTTTCAAAATTTTGCATTGGAACTATCTAAATTTAAATTCAAAATTTTCTTTGCTAAACAAGGCTCTTTTTTATGTTTTGCAGCTTTTTCAAATACTGCACAACTGTTGCTGATGAAATTTTTTTTTTATTTAGTTTAAATATTTAAATCTCTATAAATCTATAGTCTCTTTTTTTTTATTATTTAGTTATTTTTATAAACACTTACACAAAAACTTCTAAACCAATTTCGATAAAATTTTTTTTTTTATTATTTTGTCTGCTTAAATATTTTTTTTATATATATATATTTACATACACTGCACCCTAGTCATTCACTGAATTTGATCCAGACAGCGGGCTCATTCGGGAATCCAAAAAAAAAATTTAAATAAATAATAAAATCCAAAAATAGTTAAAAACAAAAAAAAACAAAAAATTTCAAAATCTCCTTCAAAAAATTTTCTCGAGTTTTCTTTCGCTTGTCTGTATCAATTCATACTTACACACACACATATATACACAACAACTACACTACATATAATTCTTGAGTCTTTCTCTGGCTCTTTCACCTTTTTTACATCATCTTAAAAGAAATTTTTTTATTTAAAAACACTTGATTAAATTTTTTTTATTTATCAGCAACAGTTAAGATGGCAGTGGATTTGCTGCGATTAGTGGACCCGTTAAAGAACACGGAGCTTGTCTTTGAATTTTTTGTTTTCGTCATCTTGAGAGGAAAATTATTTTTATTTATTTTTTTTTTAATTTTATCATCATGGCGGTGGACTGGTTGATGCAGATGGTGGCATCTGTTTGATAGTAAATTGAAATGTTGAACACCTTTTAATAATATATCCTTGTGAGCTAAATTTTCTTTTCCAAATCATGCAAAATTTTTTTTTTTTCTTTTCCAAATTATAGGGGCCCAGTTTTATGTAGGACAACATGGTTGGCCTGTTTGCCCTTTCTTAAATTATTTGGTTGTTTGTTATTAGCAGGTCAACATGTTTGTTTCCTAATTTAGTTTTTTTTATTAGGGTTGAGAAAACCGGAGTTGGGTTTTCTTCACTCATGGGTCACCTTTTTATATACATCTTTAATTTAGCTACACCTTATTTTACAAATCTTTCTTTGTACATCTTTTTTTTTGAACACTTATCTTATTTTGATGAAATTTTTTTTTACACAATTTTTTTGATTAAATTAAATTCCTTTTTTTTTGGGGGCACATGATACACATATAAGACCTTAAGTCAAACACCACATGCCCTGCCTTGTGCAGTAAAACAATTTTGACTCCCCAACGTTTCATACTGCTTCTTTGTTTATTTTTCAAATGGATTATTTGTTTAGACCCTTCAAAATTCTTTTTCTCACGGAAATTGTTAAGAGCCGTGAATAGTTTAAATTTCTCTTCGTATGGGAGAAGAGGAATTTAAAAAATAACGACGCTGAGCATGATCTGACCTAATTGGCTTCAGGAGTTTTTCTTTATTTTTATTTATTTTTGTAATTCAATGTAAAGGTCGGCTCAGAGGATACCCCCCCCCGTCTGAGTCCGACCTTTCCTGTAAGCCATGTGCTATGCACATTCCCTCCCCAGTCCCCGGAGTGGTCACCTCCACTTGGCTTCCCGAGGTGCCACTCCACCCCTTTCCCAGTACCTTAGTGTACGAAGTCAGATTATGCACAGCAATGTCGACCTTTGCGTCACCCTTCAGCTCTTTCTGTACGGGGCTTGTCCCAAAGATAGGTAGGAAGAGCTGAGACGCTATAGAAATTTCAAAATTTAATAAGTAAATGCCGAAGGAGGCTACACCCTAGAGTGGTGATTATAAAAGCATTATGAAGCGTTGTTTCTATCAGGTGCCCCGTTTCAAAATTTTGCGGGAGGCCCTTCTGGCCCCTTCTTTAGAATCTTCTGGAGGCCCTTCTGGCCCTTTGCACCTTTTTCAAAATTTTGCGGGAGGCCCTTCTGGCCTCTTTTCTGACTACACCCTAACTCCGTCTTTCGGGGGGGGAGAGCTGTAGCATTTAAATCCAAAAAAGCACCTCCGCAATAACTTAACTCATTTCGTAAATATACATTCCACTTTCCGTCGCTTGACAGATGCTGGCATCTAGCGGCCCGCTCCTAAACCAAGCATCACCTGATACTTGAAACCAAAGTACATTTCGCCGGTCAAGCTAGCTTCTCGATTACCAGTCCCTAGTCTACATGCGATAACAACATGGTCTACATTCTTCATAACTCCGTTAGTTAAAAGTTTTCTTCTTCTCTCAAAATCACCGTCTTTCAAATACATCATGTTAAATTACAGCTCGTGCGCCTTAGTCTAATAATCTGTTTCAAAAATGTTAAAATTAACCATCATTTTCTCGGTACTACCTCACGTGATCTGCGACAGGATTTACCAGGTATTTCAACCTTACAGATTTTGTCATATTATAAATTTTGTTAATTTTTAAAATAATTTGTTAATTATCATGTATTCTTTAAAATATGTATTTCATGTTTTATTCAATATTCTATTTCCTTTTGAAACTAAATGATTATAAAAATTTTCTTTTCTTAAAACATCATTTACAAAATCTTGCAAAGGCACATTTTACGTTTTGAACATTTTTGTGAAATAAGTGCAAACTAGTGTTGAACATTAAATGATCAGAATATGAACTTGTCAAATATAAAACAATTGAGGAAATTTCTTCTAAATCAGAAAATTTCGTTTTACAAGCTTTTGCAAAATCTTACAAGTCTTATACAAGCTTTCTTTTAAACAAAATTAAAATATATATAAATAGATTTATAATAATCTAAGAAGCTTTTAAGTACCATCTTAACGAATTTCTGTTATACAACCAATTTTCTTTAATTTTGGCAAATGATCAGATATTTCTTTAATGATGAACATTAATGCTAAAACATGTCTGATTTTGTACAGACACTAAAAGAACATGTTTTTTTGCTCACAGCTAATATGCTGGTAGGACAAATAGGAGAAATTGGAGAAATAAAGAAATTCTTGTCTCACATTGCACAAACCAACGAAACATCCTAACAAGTTTCGTCCTGTTGGCAAAACACGTTTTTTTTTGTATAACGTAACCTCACATTTTCAAGTGCATAAAAGTGATGTCTTTTTCTACAGCTGACTTTACAGAACTTTAACTAACTCATTTTGTATATGTGCCTAAATTTACTTTCGCAAATATGTGTTCCTTAAGACTATTTTCTAAATGTAGACCTGTGTAGTTAATTATAAAATATATATAAAAAAAACAATTATTGGGTGGAGCCTGCATGCAATTTTCGGTCCTAACAACCTCCAAGAGGTTAATTTCCAAATTAAAATAATTGACGTCAATTAACAAAATTTCAAAATTCTAAATTTTTTTGTTTGTTTAAAATATATAAATTTATTTGGCCAATATAGTTTTTAAGAAATTTTTCAAACCAGTTATATTATGTATCTTTAGTTTAGTGATAAACATGTTAACTATAGATATGATTTTTGAACTTAAAAATATCAAACTCTTTTATATTTTGTTAAATTCTGTAATTGTTTAAAAAGAAACTATCATCTTATAAACTAAAAAGGCGGGGATAAGTTTTTTTCTTTTTTTTTGAATCTTTTGATTAAATTTTTTTTTTATTATTATACTTTTACATTAAGGGCGTATAATCTTTTTTTTTGATTAATTATAATTCTGTGAATTATTAAGCTGTGCTCATTGTTTTTTTTTGTTAAATTTTTGTAACTATAAATATACATATTAAAAGGGGGGATAAATTTTTAGAATCTGTTGATTAAATTTTTTTTTTTTTAAATTATTATATGTTACAATTAAGGGCTTATAACTTTTACAATTTATGATATTGTTAATCATAAGTTTTTTTTATTGATGATTTGTGTCAGGATGTCTTTTGTTGTAAATGACAAAGTCTGAAGCGCCGAAATTTCCTTCTGCTTTCAATAAACTTGAGCCTTGTTAATTACTAAATTTGTCTTTGTCTTTTTTTATTTTTTTCTTTTCAAACATTGTTACCATTTTGGTTCCGCCTTTATTAAATTTAAGTCCCCTGGTAACACGTTCATACAATATGCATTCTAGCTGGATGCATTTATATATTTATTTATGAGGTAAAAAAAAAACTATTTTATCTTATACATTTTATTATAAACACACTCTTTTTCTGTAAATTTGGGTTTTTCAAAAGAATTTTCTTAGAGTGTATATTGGTATAGCTAAATCTGTAAATAATTTTATTACTTTCTTATTAAAAAAAATTGTAAGTAATATTGAAAAGTAACCGAAAACTTCATTTAATATTTTAATTCCAAGTGAACTTAATAGTTCTAATGAAGTCTTCCATCACCTGCAGGAAACAGACTGACAAGTTTCTGAGACAGGCATAAGCTTTAACTGTTTTGCCGTTGAACAATAAGACAATTAATTGTTCAGGAAACTGTTTCAGATTAATAGTTGTGAATGTTATGAAATTTACCCGCGCGACCTTTCACACTAATCTCAATCAGACATAATGTAATACTTACAGTTATTACAGTCTGAACACACTACATGTCTGATTCCCACAACCACTTTCACTGTTTCCTTCCTTTAGTTTGATAAGTGTGAGACTTCCCTTTGTCAGTTGTTCAAACTTGTATGACACATTTTTATTCACTGTATAACAACTTAGTGCCAGAAAATGTTTATGTTACTTGGTACAAAAATTTAATTCAAAATTGTAAGGTTATATAAATATCTTTTTATGACGCATAGCAGCTCAACATTGACAATACAAGTTAAAAAAAATTTAGTCTAATAAAACACAATTCTTTAACAAGCAACACAAACATTCTCTAGATCTTTATTAAAATACGTTTTTTTTCTTGTTTAAAGGTAAAAAATCACTTCCTGTATTAATCTTCTTAAACTTTTTCTGTCATAAAATCGTCTCTCTGTTGTAATAATAAAGTAATACTTCCTAATCTCGACTATAAACAAAACATATTTTGAATGTTCTACTATAATTTTTATCACGTTTTTATTAATTCGCTTTGACTGGTTCACATACAAATTTTGCAATCAATTTTGAACTAACTTCCTGATGGTCTAGGTCTAGAGACTTGAAATTTTGAGCATAGCTCAGAACTGGATGACAATGGAATAATATTGGGTCGGATTAAAAAATGTAGTTAAAAATAAAAGAAAAGAAAATACATAATTCTTGCGTTGCACACAATTGTGTACATGTTTACACTCACATGTACGAACTTTCGAATGCACACAGATACTCAGAGAGAGAGAGAGAGAGAGAGAGAGAGAGAGAGAGAGAGAGAGAGAGAGAGAGAGAGAGAGAGAGAGAGAGAGAGAGAGAGAGAGAGAGAGAGAGAGAGAGAGAGAGAGAGAGAGAGAGAGAGAGAGAGAGAGAGAGAGAGAGAGAGAGAGAGAGAGAGAGAGAGAGAGAGAGAGAGAGAGAGAGAGAGAGAGAGAATTGAGATAACGTTATGAGTACCAATGTCAATTGAGAGAGAGAGAGTACTCACATATGCTTGTAACACACACACACACACACACACACACACAACTTTACAAAGTAAACAAAACATTATAATAGCCTTATCTCAAAAGTTAAAAAGAAAAATATAAATATTTTTTTAGGATGTTTTTAAAAGGGACTAAAAAGTAAAAATTAATATCTCCTTTAAAAATTATTATTCGTAATCCCATATACTAATTAATTATTGTCCTTAATCTTGAATGCAACAGTAGGGATTATAGGTAGTAACTGTAGTAAATGAAAATCAAATGATAGTTCAAATCAACTGCATTGCTAGATAATTAATTACTGGTGAATATTTATTCATAAATTATCTATTGCATGCGCCCCACGTTTTTTGTTTTGAATTTTACAAGTATTGTGAGTTCTTTTAAAATTCACCAACACCAAGTTTAAAGACAATTAGTATATGGGCTTATGAATATTAATGTTTAAAGAAGAAATTATTTTATACTTTTTAGTTTCTTTTCAAAACATGTTTTCAAAAAAAAAATAAATTGTAATATAAAAATATTATGTAATATATTTCGATATATTAATATATCGAATAATGTAATATAAAAAATAATCATAAATATAAATATATTTAAACGGAATTAACAATTTTGATAGATCCATAGTGTAAAGATGTTTTACAAAATATCTGTACTTATAAATAATCCCTTCTTTATAGTAACGTTCAAAATCTTTGTTTATTTAAAATGGGAAACTACTAAGTTTAGAAGGTTTGTTTAAATAAATTATTAGTAGTAAATAAAGACGTATAATCGCTACTATTTCTTGGTAAAAATCTAGACAGAGATTATCGGTTAAAATTTAAATAAACCGTTCACATAAAATGAGTTCTTAATGAATAAATATTTCAAAATCAGTCTTAGATACTGCTATCAAACGTTCGTAAAATGGAAGGTTAAACTTATGTTCCAACCTTAATGTGTAAAAAAATAATTACTATTTGCGAATAAGTTTTAAATAAATCTTAGTAATAAGTATATATTGATTTTGATATTTTTTCAATATTTATTCATAATTTGGAAGTTTTGTTATAGAGATAGATACAGTTTTGCATATCGGTTTACATAATAAGACTTCATATTTCACCAATATTTGGTTGATCAATTTTGAGATTTTCAATTTTTATGATGGTTCTTTTTCACTTTTTAACTGATAACTTCTAAACAATTGTCATTTTTTGTGGTTTAGGGACCACAAAATATGCTAGAAATTGTGAGAGTTAAATAAAAATAAAATAAATTGTGACTAAAAATACCCCAAAATTTGAATTATCGTAAAAATGAAACGTGTCGTAAGATATGACCGAAATGGAACCAAATGAGGGGAAGTGTTACAGCTAAAAATCAGTGCACACATGACTTCATCATACAAAGAAATATCAAACTCTGATTGAAGAATTAAAAATTATCTCTTGAAATACCCCCAAATTTTGAGTTACGATAAAAATGATAAGGTTTTGGAGATATGACCAAACTACATGAATATATAAAAATGGGCAAAATTGGACCAAGTGTCTAGATTACAGATCAGTATATATACAGACGTCTGACTCCATAGTACGACTTAAAACTACCCATTAAGATATCAGAGATGCTCAAAAGAAACATATAGATACAAATTTAGAAATTTATTATTTTACCATCAACAATCGTCCTGTATAATTATACTTATATAGGAGAAAGTAAAATCTGTTTCCTTTAGAAATTGTGTCTTTTATTAACAAGATTGAATGTCGAGAATCTCAAAATAGTTTGCCACAATAAAGATTAATTTTTATTAGAGTGTTAAATAAAACAAACGTTCAGGAATTAAATATAATATTAAACTAAAAATAATGCCGGTAATAACCTGGTAAAACTTCACGTACGTAAAAATACTTTCCAAACTAGTAACTGAAATGTTAAAGTAGGAGGCCTAACTACAGATCGCGCTTGTAACATTAGTTGAAATAGTCAGATTTTACTTACTATTACTAAAACATAAAGAAGTGTGCATGTTAGTTAAGCTAACCTAATCTGACCTTACGCTTCTTGATTACATCCAATGTGACCTTTGTGACTTCACACCGTTTCAGGAAGTTTTTTTTCACCGTCTTTTAATTCCGTAAATATACAACGCGGTAACCTGTAACAAATAATCTCCGGCCTAAAAATATCAGCAACAACAATATAATATTTAATAAATAAAGATATTATCTTTAAAGAAATCAACGTTGAGTCGAGAATAAAAAGGAATTCTTTAATTTTCTGAAAACTTGTGTGCGTTTTTTTTTTTTTTTTTGGATCACAGAACCAAACTTCATTCTTGATATAATACACGAAAATTAATATGAAAAAACTAATCATTCAAAAATGAAATAAACTTGGGGAATTTTTAAAATATATAGTTTGAAGGAGATCATGAAATCAGTATCGTTGGGTAAACTCGTGCAATTCCAAGCAAAGCCAAAAGTCCCAGACCTGAGCCCCGAGCCAAGCAATGGAGGCCCTGTTACTAGATAATATTTTTTATTAATAATTTAAAGTTAAACTAACGAAAATTATTCTCTTAATAAATGTGATATCTGTTTCCATACGTCCGTACAACAACTATCATACAATATCATGTTTTATACGACTAAATATTATTTCAATGACTTTATATATTAGTTATTGTATTATTTAAATATGCTATGAATTGAATAAGCGAAATCACTCAATTACTAAAATCTACTCCGTTATTTTAAAACCATATATAATATTTGATACACACAAAAAATGAAGTACTATTTTGAAATGTATCAAACAATTTGCTATCGATTTCTCTATAATATAATAATTTCTGAAATATAAGCAAAATGCTTTTCAATTAAATTACAAACAAATAATAATAGGTATTTAAAATAAATAAAAAATCTTTGAACCTCATAACTTGAGCGGAACTAAGTGAATCGTGTTAGATAATATAGGCAACACAAAAAAGATATTTCAGCATTAATTAACATCTAGCAGTTATTTTGCTATTTAGAACTAAAGGGAATTAAAAGCTAATCTAAAAATAAAAACATACTATACGATATTAAAAATACCAATATTTGAGCGTATGAAGATATAAGTAAATAAACAATCATCTATTCATGTATATTATACATTTCTTATAAATTTGAATATTATCCTTATTTAAATCTATGTAAATCAAATTAAATTTTGAGTAATATGTTAAATACTGCTGTTAAATAATAATCAAGTTTTGGTTTTATTAATATAAGTTTTCAAAGATTTACAAGTCCTTCTTTTCTTAGGAAAGTACAGCTTTGGCAACAGCATTTAATATTGAAATATTTTCCTATAGATGTTCGTTTTATTTGTATCCTCTGAGTAATTAAAATACAATTGTTATAAAATTGTAACTTATTCCCCTTTTTATTAAAACTATTTACCTTAGTTTTACTGTAGTTAATTCAAAATTGCTGCCAAAACATTTGAACACATAAAACAATACAACTTCATCTCCAAATATAAAATCTTAAAGTTTTCTATTGCACAAAGAAGGAAGCAAAACAAAAAAAGAAGCGGTCAATTAAAAAGGATATTTATTTATATCCTATGTATAAATGTCACTTGTGAAATAATCAAAATTCACTAAAAACAAACACTCAATCTGCACAACTGATTTTTGTAACATACTGTAGTACAGTAGTTGAAACCTGACGTGGTGACGTTAGTTATTTTAGGAGATTTAAAAGTTTTACTTAAGTGATATGTATCGATATATAAACTGATTTTCTTTTTCTTGTTACAACATATTGTGATGGTATATATATATATATATATATATATATATATATATATATATATAAGAACGTGTGCGCACCATTTTTCATTAGATAAATCCTCTCTGATTACAACATGCAATGATAGATCTAATCACATTTATCAGGTGGTCGGCTATAAAACAAGCAGTGTATTTTTCATAACAAACCAATCTACCACAAGATTTACAGCTGCCATTAAACCTATTGTAAAGACTTGAAACATTTAAACGTCCAAAGTTGTGTACATTAAAACATAAAACATTACAATAGCTATAACCTAACTAACACATAAATAATACCTTCAATAGTATATTGGCGAAGGGTTAAAGTTGAAGCATAGGTTGATTGTTTTTTACTCTTGAACAGTTTCAGCTTTGGAATGTTTTAAGTACCTGCCGAGTTTAATGGCGGACAAGAAGAAAGAATGTAAGAGGTTAGGTTAGGTCTAAATTGCTACCGACGACAACAAATTAGGGACACGCAAATAACACACAAATTAGTTTCAATTGTACAATGTTACACAATATTTTATGTATCAATATTTACTAATTGTAAACCTTTAGATACTTTATAAGTTTAGTTTGCAAAGTTAATTGGCTAAATTGTTATTTGAACTAATTATAACAAAGTTCAAAGACTTCAAAGTTGAATTGGACAAGACTTCAAAGTTTCTTGTCTTGACCAGTTACATTAACTATTAAGGCAATTATTCCAAACTAAGGAATTATTTCAATTACTTATAATCAGAATAATGAATTTATAAATTTGAACAAGTTTTTTTTAAATTACTAGATTTGTTTTTTTAAATAAATATATCAGAAAATACATTTGTTACAAGATTCAAAATTAAAACAACAATTAACAGAATTTTTAAAATGATGAATGTTGTCAAAGACAGTTAATTATTTTCAATCCAGCTTCTATACAAACATATATATACTAGATAAACAGACATTTTAATCAAACTATAACTTTAGACTACGGGAACCTGTATTTAATTAGAAATAGGTACTTCAATTTAACCTCAATTCTTATATTTTTACATATTTTATAGCAAGAGTATTAGTTCTATTAATATTTATAAAAGAGTTAAATTAGTTCAATGAAATGCATTTGTAAGTTACATCAATTTTGCAAGTCTGGCCTTAAGACAGCTAGGATTTTCTGAATAACGGAGTTTTCCCCCCGACTGAATTACCTTAGTATTGAACGCGAAACAATAAAAATAGCAAATAACAGTCTTTTACTAATCACTAATACTAAGAAAGTACACTGAGTCAACAAAGAACAGACTTGCAGTTTGAAGGTCGTGGATTGACCTTGCAAGGCTACCAAACTCACTTCATTACTCTTCATGATGAATTTGATTTTGCAAAGATTTTGATGTAATGTCAAACCTAATGGTCTAATAACACATTTCATTCAGGAAAGTGACCTTGTAATGTCATCGGCCTTCATTATATAGGATGGTTTAAATAAACGTATGTTCCCATCTTGTAATCACATATAATTAACTGATTCATTACTGTTGGAGTTTATCTTTCAGTAGATAAAAGATGGAGTCTGTGTTAAGGTACTTCATCTTGTAATTATTTACCTTCTTCAAGGATACTTGGGTGGGATGTATTTTTTTGTTTTTATAAGAGAATTAAAGAGATTTTTGTTGGGTATTTTAAGAAATCCAGACTTTGACTCACATCTGGAATGATAAACAATGAGATTGCAATGCATTTTATTTTCGAACTTTTAACAAAACGACCAAATTAATGGCACTGATTATAAAGTTTAAATAACCACATCTTAACTTATTGCCATTTTGATATAGCAAAACAAGTAGGAGAATAAACAACGAAAGTAAAATCCCCAATGTATATAGCCTGTACCGATTTGGTCGAAAGCGACAAGGATGGAGCGCTTTATCAAACTGTAGATGTTTACTTTCTGACCAAATCTAACCTACTAATATATAAATATAATTCTGGATAATGAGATAATGAGCATGTTATCGGTTAATCCAATATGTAAAACCATGTAGGTATAATTTTATATACAAAATATAAAGGACCTATGTGTATCAAAAATGAATTTGAAATGTTTTAGTTAGAAAAGTTAGTAGGTCTAGTAATAAAATGGTGCTTCTGTTTTTGTTTCAGGTAATAGTCTTTCAAGTCAAAGTTTTGCTCCAAGGTAAGGAGAGTCAATTTTAAACCTTTATTTCGTGATTAAATTATGATTAGTCTTTATATTCATTTCAGAGCTTGATAATATTGATAGTATAATAATAAACTGTAGTATATATTGAAAATTAATTTATTGTTAGTATAATTTATAAACAAAAATAAGTTGTACTAGTCACATGTTATTTTTACACAAGGTCTTGAACCAGACTAGCAGTTTATTGTTAAACATATTTCCGTTTTTTCCAAGTATTTTTGGGTCAAGGTTTGTATTAAAAACCATGCAAACCAAGAGACAAATTGATTATTGTTGGTAGTTGAACTGTTCTATGAACCGTATTAGGAATACCTTCGCTTAAAGTAAGTTTATGGGAGTCCAATGGCTTATAAATAACCAATAAGCCATTTACTGCCATAAATGGTTATGGCAAGTAAAAATAAGGATCAAGTTTGCCAAAAATTTAAGTCACAATTGTTGTTTCCCATCGTAATTGATTTAAAACATTGAAATGATAAATTATACATTGAGGCATATGTAATAATTGAGGCATATCCTAATCATTTTTAAATCTGTACGGCATGGTTTGTTTATATTAAAAAATTACAGTAAAATTATGATGAAATTGCATAGTTTTTGCAAACTACATTATAGGACCATAATTTAAAACTCGTGTGTATTACAGATTTAAAAATTATTAGGCTCTAATAAAAATTTTAATATATTTTTATTCTCCTTAAACCAGTTATTTTTAGCCAGGTAAGTTAGTTTAGAATTCAAATTCATTTCAAGAAAGTGAAATTAAATAAGAAAATAATCCCATTACGAATATTAGATATACAAAAACACAACAACTAAAATTATGCGAATAATAAAAGTTGCTGGTTGGTAGGACACCTTTACATATAATTTGATCAAAATCAAAAAAATTGTTTGTTAGTTATTGTGTAAAATCATAATTAAATTTGCACATTTGCACATCATAAAAAAATAAATATTGCCAATGCAAAAAAGTAGCATTTAAAAAAGAAATTTTGTCAAGAAACTAAAAATTTATTGTATTTAGTTAGTTCTAATAAATGTATTTATGAAAAAACGACTAAAGAAGTAAATATTTGAAATTTTACATTTTAATCACTAACATAAATCAAAATTCTTTCAGGTAATACAAAAATTATGTCTCTTAATATTTTAATCTAGCGAAATAAGCTTTTGGGAAACTTCAAAAACTAAAGAACACTACTTTTTAAGTATATGGTAATTTTGTCCTACTTAACCAAATTTCATTTATGGGGAAATTCAAACTTATTCAAAGTCGTTCTTTTATATATTATAAAATGACAGCTAATAGAATTTAAAACAGAGCTACGTATCCCTAGTTTCTCCTTAAGATTGAAAGGAGACAACCAATAAAGAGATAATGTAGTCTTGAATTGAAAGAACGATATTTTGGAGGGCTCAAGTGGAAAATTAGGAAATTATGTCGTATTGTACATCATCGGAATAATCATTTAGTGTAGAAAATAATAGTGAAAGTAAATAGGTTTTTTGGCGAGATGCAACTCTACTTACATTTTTTTAATCCCCCCCCCCCATAATTACTTAACTTTGAGGTCATCAGGGTTTTAGTGTCAAAGAATAAATTTTTTTATTGTTTTATATAGAAGTTTCCTTTTCTTTATTATCAACTATTTGTAACTAAAGTAAAAATAGTACATAACAGCTGTAATTTTAGACAAGGGCAATATAGTGACCACTGGTATGAAAGTTTTTTCTGTACTCGTTATTGTTTTTAAAATACGATAGGGATTCATTTAATATTTTTCTATCATCCACCACCCCAAAAAATCCTATTTTAGAGAGTAATAAAGATGCCAAATTAATTTTACATTGTTTTAAAAACTCGTTCACAAAAACACGGTTTTTTGTATTCTCTCCATCAAATTTAGAGGCGAAAAAGGAAGCACAACTTTTGGGACACCTATTATAGGTGAAAGCAAACAATATCACAAAATGTGACCATTTGCAATGTCTAAATTTGTTACTAACTATTAACGATCCACATTCAGTAATTATAACTATAACTTATTAAACACAAGTTTTGAATTTTAAGAATTTTCAAACAATAAAGAAACAAAATTTAGCATTTTTTTAACCATATAATTTAAATATATTAAGCCTATCATTTAAATTGAAAATGCAGCAATTCATAAAATGTTGTACACTGGTGTGGTGACACTGTTATACTATTATTAGTGATGCCAGCTGGTACTACTGGTAGGGATTTAGAAAGTCACTCAGTTCCAAGACAAGTTACGAGATGGCGTTAGATGTATTTCTAAATGTAGTTTATAGGCTGAGACTATCTCCACAGATTTATTGCACTATAATTGTGTCTAAATTTTTTGGATTTTATTTATTATTATTATTATTTTTTTAATAATAATAAATACAGTTGAAATTTACAGATAAATAATATGATAAAAAAAGGAAAAAATAAGAAAACAGTCAAGAATGCTTAAAATTCGGCCAATCTTCAATTAAAAATTATAATATAACTATTTTTTGAGTTTACTTTTACTTGCTTTTTTAAAGAAACATTTTAAGTTAAAATCGTATGCAGAAACCATAATAATAATAATAAATTTCGTGGTACATTTCTTTTGATTTTGCCTGAATTTAAAAAAAGTTTTTTTTGGTTTTTTTTTTTTTAAATAAAATGTATATCTGTCAGTATTGATTTCTCAAAAATACATTGACTATTTTTATTCAAATTGGTAATTAGGGTATTCATGGTTTTTATTTATGCTCATTGAACATAATCACTTAAACTATCAATATTATGCAAAGGAAAAGAATCAAAAATTGAACTTTCTCAACCTTTCCAAGAATTAAAGTATCTACTGTCTTTTATTTTGGACAGTTGGACAAGTGAGAATATTTGTGCACTATTTAATTTTTGTTATATCATAAAACCATCTGATATGAGCAATCGCTTTGACTTTAAACAGATTTTGTAACAAAATATTATAGCTAGATTACGTGTATATATATACATATAAACGTTACAATTTTCTATTTATACAATTTTAATCGAAATTTTATTAAATCTAGTATGCATAAAAATTACCTTGTATGTACCTATGCAAGAAGGGGAGGGGGTGAAATTCCGATTACGTCTTAACCTCAGTCACTGTGGACGTCTTATATTCCAAAGTTTCAGGAGATATATTACAATAGAGGTGATCTTCCTACAAAGGATATTTTGTGTTAGGTTAACCTAACCATTTCTACCGGTTTTACTCAGTTTGTTTTATTTGAATATATATATCCAGGATGTTTTACTCATATTTTTGGTAACTGATATTTGACAGTAGTTACAATAAAACTAAAACAGAAAATGTTAATATCATTTTTATATCACTTCTATCAAATTTGAAAACTACTATATTAATCCTTTAATTAATTATGTGTTCATTAATCCTTGTGTGTTTATATTTAATTTTAAACTATACTAAAATACGTTAAAACTAGAATGCAATATTAGATAAACTATTATAGTGATTTAAGAATTCAGTTTTTTTTTTATCATGTTGTTTAGAGACGAAAGCCCTCTCGGTCATCATAGGTTCAAGGAATTCGGTCGGAAATTCCCGAATGTCATCAAACCGAGCTACATTATCTGATTTACCTGTGGTGGTATATAGGCATCCGAGATATATTCATCTTTCTTAAACTAAAGATCTAAATTAAGGAGGATTATTATTATCTATCAAATTAATCGTTTAAATTTTTTATTTATTTTGATGTATTTAATCGTAATTTAAATATTACGCGAAAATATTAATTTATTTCAATAAATGTTACACAAACTAAACACTGTTTTAACACGCACTTACTCAGCTTCAATAAATAGTTTGTTTTAACGTCATTTTTTAACACGGAGCTATATAACATTGTGCATTTTATTAAATTGCCACTTAATTGTTGATACTTGGATATGCTGTTGTATTTTCATAACCACAACTAGTAATAAAATTTCACTGAAATCCTTGAAATCATTACTTTCTTCACTGATGATGTTTTAAGCTTAATTTAGTGTTTACACCCATAAATCAAGACTCCAATAAACTGCTACCAATATTCCTTGTTAACCTAGACATAACAATACAGTAAATGTTTACTTAGCACTTAGCAAGTGTAGCGAGGACTTGAAGAGTCCTCTACGAATGACAGCTTCTGTAATAACATTGGCTGCAATTGAATATGAAACATGATATTATTAATTTTTGACTAGTTGGGATTGAAGTTAATGAGATTATTATTATTATTTTTTAAATTTGGAAAAAGAGGAAACGGAGATAGGACTTCATTTCTTATACTGTCTTTTAATTTGAAAAATGTTTGAAATTTATATATATATATATATATATATATATATATATATATATATATATATATCTTTATTGTAATGTAGCTTGGATTTTGTTTTGCTTTGAGTATAAATTTTCATATATATTATGTTATGGGGGATCAACCACCAGACACAGGAATCCTTTTCTTCTTTCTTGTGGGGATCAGGATCTTTTACGATTGATGATAGATGTGCATGGTTGGAGCTTTCTGCTCTCAATGTAAGAGTTTTCGTCAGTATGAAGAGGAAGTCCTCGAATGTGGGGACTTTCAAACCATGGGAGATGGTAGCATTTCATAAAGATCTACAGTAGATATTTGAAGAGAAACATTGTCTTTATGTTGATACAATAACAGCTAGTGTTATCAAAGTATTAATTCTAGTTTATAAATAACAGTAATAATAGTAAAATATTTTGCTTACGTCTTTGAACCTAAAATGATTTACCAGTTTCGCCAACGAAAAGTCATAAAAAACATCTATTTTAAAATATGGCGCTTGATCAGAGTCAGTAAATTTATACAAGTTAACCTTCTTTCTGTCAGGACTAGATTATTAGTTAAGCAAAGATAGGCGTAGGATAGTGCCTGAAGCAGAGTGATCCAACGAAGAGAATTAGTCCACACCGGGCCGGGATTGATAAAGTTGTACCGCGAATCCCACGTTATCCATCTAACCTCTCTGCCACAGGGTACGTTGAAATTGGATGCACGATACTCGACCTTGGACTGATATCAAGAGTGATATATGGAACTGCTCCACACTATTGTAGATCCATCTTATTATTGCACAGGCATTATTATTTTGTTTTAGTAATTAATTAGTACTCAGCACGATCAAAAATATATCCTTACATTTTTATAATTGTTGGTTGGTAGTTAGTAGTTTTATTGGAATAATTGTTTCCGATACTTTCGTGTAAAAACAAGTGTTTTTTTATTAAATGTCTGACTAAATATACTCAATTCTCAGAAACATAGTATCAACCTATTTTTTAACAGTGTACTCTACTGGATGCAGGCATTACTTAATTTCTAATACATTTTGTAAATAGATATACCAAGATTACACTAGATCAAACTTTTATTAATTGAAACCCATTTTGAAAAATAATAATTAGATCATATATATTTGTATTTCTTTTTATTAACTTACTTCTCCAAATTTTTAAATAATGATCATATACATATTTACATAATACTTAGCAATCCTTGATTTAAACTTTAAATGAAACGACTTTGATCAATGGTCACTGGTACAAACAATTTGTTTCGTGGCTATTTTATTTGTTTGTATATATATATATATATATATATATATATATATATATATATATATATCTTTACAATAATTAATTGTTTTGCTTATCGAATAACTGTATTGAACCAAATACCTATAGAAGTCATTCAAAATTACATCCTTTCCTTTGGAAAACTAAAATTTAGGATATTTCAAAAGATATTGCAAAGGATATTTCAATAAGATAGGAGGTAAATATTATTCAAAACTACTCAAGAAGCAAACATATTAGTGTAAATATATGTTTTCTTAACAAACACATGGGGAGCTATCTTGTCTATTTGACATGTAAATAGTAACACAAAATTAAATAAATGGTATCTAAACATTGCACTATGTCCTAACACTCAGTGGCTCTTC